>VZRL01003439.1:28440-158196 GCA_013397895.1 Origma solitaria | reverse complement strand
GGGGCCGTGGGCGCAGAGCCGCGCCGGGAGCGCTGCTGTGGGACAGCGATCCGCTGCTTCCCGCCGCTGAAATACTGTCAGCGCCATCTGCTCGTGAACATCCTCATTCTCCTTATAAAATCGCTTTGACTGAAGCAAGGGATTGAATGTCCTGATCGGTATTGGCGTTCATCTAATAAATCTAACAGCGCTTTAGTAAGATTAAAATTGTTTTCAGTTAGTGTATTAGAAGGTGGGTATTGATGATGAGACACACATACCCAAGGAAAAAATGAAAAAAAAAACCCCAAAACCAAACCCACCCAAATGTCACGTTTTTCAGCAGTCGGGGATTACAGCTGCAGTCACTGCCCAGGGGTGGCTGCAAGCTAATAAAGTGCCCAAAACATCAGTGATTTCCACAGCTACAATGGCGAGAGTTTAGTGCTTCACTGCCAGCCGGACTCTGCAGACCAATGTCGTGGTGCAGATTTACATGTGTGTGCTCTTTTTTTCCCACTATAAACTCTGCAAATATTAATGCTAACTAAGGTCAAGCAGAAGTCTTTCTGCCCTCTACAGCTGCATTAACAGGAGTGGTAGAATGACACAGATTCTTTCTTTGGTTCTATTAGTGTCTGTTCATATCAGAATTACATATCTATAAACTGTTGGAAGACCATACATGAGAAACATAACATCAAGAATCTAGATCACTCACTGTGAGCTCTGCAGGGACATAGCAAAAAAACTACAACATCTAAAATTACTTAGGTAACTAAAATCAATTATTGTGTAAGCATTTCCAATGTGGAATCTTTTTTAAGATGATAACTCAGGATGGTGGAGACTGTGTTTCTTTATTTTTGTCTCCGTGTTTTTCACATTGATCAGAGAAGGGTACTTGTTTCCTTCTGAGACCCGCTGAGTCAGGTTATTCTAGTTACTCACTGATGGTCATGGTTTCTGAAGTGTGGGCAGAAATGGTGCTCTTTGTCACAGTGGCTGTCCTAACTCTGCTCGCTTTAAAAGGAGAGCTGCTGTAGTGACTCAGATGGGCTTGATGTGGGAATCTTGCCGAGTACCAGGAAAGAGAGAAAAACCAAGAATCAAGATGGAGTTCAAGGGCACAAGGAGGAAATGGCTGAAGGAAGGAGGAATAGAGAGCAGGGCTTAGAGGAATAGAAGTGTGGCTTATGCACACAGCGAAGAGAGAGAGGTGGTCAATCAAGACCTGGACAGCAAGAGAAAGAAACAACTAGAAAATTAAGACTATAAATATTACAAGACAAATATGGGGGGAAAAAATGAGGGAGAAGTAAATATGAAGCCATGCCGTTGGGGAGAGAGGGGAACCACATACTGGGTTTGGTTTGTTTGCTTTCTCTTCTAACTCAGTACCTGAAGGAAAAATGTATAACACCTTTATAAAAAAAAGGATTGTTCCGACGGTGGCAAGCTCCCCCGAAATATCTCCCACGACACAAGCAGGTTTCCTTGTAAAAATAGAAATTTATGCAGCTACAGATCTCAGTCATTTATTTAAAAAAAAAAAAAAAAACAAAAAAACCCCCCCAAAAAAGTAAAGTCTCTAAGGGACACTTTAAGTTCACTGTGGCTCGAGTAAAAGTAAAGAGAGTTCATTTAGAGATCTCACAGTTTTTGATCAACAGTAGTAGAGATTGTTTGTGAGTCTTTAAATGTTATATTGTATTAGTTCTGGGTAGATCAACATTTCACAGAACAGCAAGGTTCATCCTCACACAAAGAAAGCAGTGTATAAAGTGCTGCAAAATATGTAGAGAAGCCCAGGAAAATATTTCAATGCATTTTGCAGATACACTCTTTGGAGGAAGATACTGTGAAAGTATGGTCAGAAAAAGTCTTGCGTTTGAAAGCTCATTTAGACTTCTTTGCTGCCTCAGTTGAGGAAGCTGAAAATAGTTGCTAGATTAGATTAATCCTCAAACTTCTGTAGCCCAGTGGCATATCTTTAGAACAGGTTTTGTTGTTATGTACACATGCTGCTGGTTGTACCTGTAGTTTAATCCATGCTTAGTCTGTGTCACCTTGACCTGAATCCAGCCTGGCAGGATAGAGCCCAAGTGGGGAATTAGTGCTGGGAGTACAAGCTCTTTTCAGCATCTGAGTCAGCAGATCCTGAAAGCATCTGAATAGTTTCACTGTCCCACACATTTGTGGCAGAGACGCCCATGACTAAATAGTGTGCTATTTGTGGTAGAGACTTAAACCCATACATTATCGTGGGTAGATTGCCTGAGAAAATTATTTTATTTGGCATTACAAAGTCAAAAGACAGAATTGCTTTTAAGTGCCATAGTGCTGTGGTAAGAGTCTTGCCCAGTTAAACTCAGAGGGGTTTTTACCATTAGGCTCAATAGTACCAGAATGCAATTTTTAGCACAGAGGACATCAGTGGATATAAAGCCTAAGGCAGTTTATTAAGCTGTTACTCAGACAAATGTGTTATATGGGACTGCTGACCACATAGACATTGAGTTCTCGTCTACTCAGCCTGTACATACAGTATCTCATGCTGATCTTCAATGTCTTTATCACCAAGTGTCTGTGACTACAGAGGAAAAGGATGTTTTCCTGACCAGTACCAACTCATTAAAATGGTATTCAGCAGAAAAATATAAAGGGAATTTATTAGGCTACAAGGGTTTTTCCCATGTATGTATATTGTTTTCATATATTACAGGCTTCAGTCCTGACTATGCTTTCATTTCCATTAGATTGATTCCATTCCAGCCACACTATAGAGTTTTCCCAAATTTACACAGATGGGTAGAACCACACACTCAGCAAGTGAAGGGATCATGACTACATCAAATGCAAGCTCAGTTCCTAAAGTTTCTGTCAAAAGCATGTCGGTGCTTCTTTCAGAAGCTCAGCACTGGCAAGCTTCAAGCTTGTCCCTAAGGTAGGGTATCATAGAATCATAGAATATGCTGACTTGGAAGAGACTCATGAGGATCGTTGAGTCCTACTCCTGGCCCTGCACAGGATACCCCAGAGTCACACCATGTACCTGAGAGCGTTGTCCAAATGCTTCTTGAACTCTATCAGGCTTGGTGCTGTGACCACTTCCTTGGGGAGCCTGTTCTAGTGTCCAAACATCCTCTGGGTGAAATATGTTTTCCTGATATCCAACCTAAACCTTCCCTGACTCAGCTTCATGCTGTTTCCTCAAGTCCTGTCACTGGTCATGAGAGTGAAGAGATCCCCTCACAAGGAAGTTGCAGACTGCAATGAGGTCTCCCCTCAGTCTTCTCCAGGCTGAACAGACCAAGTGTCCTCAGCCACTCCTCATAAGGTTGCCCTTCCAGCCCCTTCACCATCCTTGTGGCCATCCTTTGGATGCTCTCTAATGGCTTAATGTCTGTTTTATGTTATGGCACCCAAACCTGCCCCCAGCTCTCAAGGTGAGGCTGCCCCAGTGCAGAGCAGAGTGGGACAATCCCCTCCCTTGCCCAGCTGGCAATGCTATGCCTGATGCCCCCCAGGACACCCCAGGCTGGCCCTCCTGCCTGCCAGGGCACTGCTGGCTCACGTTCAACTTGCCATTGACCAGGACCCCCAGCTCCCTTTCTGCAGTGCTGCCTCTCATTGCCCAGTCCATACACACAACCAGGGTTGCCCTGTCTCAGGTGCAGGATCCAACACCTGCCGTTGTTAAGCTTCATTTGGTTGGTGATTGCCCATCTCTCTAATTTGAAGGTCTCCCTGCAGGGCCTTTCTGCCCTCAAGGGAGTCAACAGCTCCTCCCAATTTCACGTCGTTGGCAAATATGTTCAGTATTCCTTTGAGTCTTGAATCCAAGTTGTTAATTAAGAAGTTGAAGAGAACTGGGCAGAGGATGGGGTCCTGCAGAACCCCATGAGTGACTGACACCAGCCTGTCCAGCAGTTCAGCCTCTCCACTTCTGTCTGAATCTGGTAGGCTACACATAAAGGTGGCATAGCATCGATCCACTGGCAACTTCACAAAAACTAATGAGCTGTCGCCTAAGTCACAGTCCAAACAGGAACTGAGGATACAGCATAGAAATTTCTCCTTTCAATTACATCAACACAGTGCCAGTTGCCAGGGAGGCAGAACCTGCCGTTTGACTGCTGCCCCTTCCACAGCAGCACAAGCAGAGAAATCAGCACGCACATTCAGGAGGAATTTATCACTAAGTTTGTAAACTGCTCTGCTAGCACTGCCTCAACCAGCTACTCCAAAGCAGTTCTGGGTGTTGCAAAATGAGTTGCAGTGTCATAGCAGATGAAGTTTTGGGTGCCTTCATCTGGTTTCTGGCACAGTCGCACAGCTTTGGTTCTCAGAGCAATTTGGGGCACCAACACGAAGCATTTTCAGGGTACACTGCTGGTAAGGGTTATTTGTCACATCCAGTGATCACTAACACTGCACAGTGGCCACTTCTTGGTGACAAGTGACACTTCTCTTTCTGTGCTGTTAAACAGCACTGTTGTATTCTACTCTCTGCCTTTCTAATTTTGGGTGTTAAAGCAGTTACCAGGGCGTGTTATGCAGTCTCCAAAGCCAGAGTTTTGAATAACTGAGAGAACTGATGATGAATGAGGTGCATTTTTTTACGTCTGGTTTGCCTGGTTAGCAGGGATTATTCAGCCCATACCAGACACGGGCAAAACTATTAGTGATTGTGAGGAAACCTGCTGTTTGTGAATGGAGTTAGCCTTAATATAGAACAAGTTCCAGGAACCCACATGAAACTCAGCATGACAAGACCTTGGAAAGTCTGCAGGTGACACAGGAGCCCCTGTTTGCCATTTCTTCAAATAGAAGAAAATAGGAAGTACAGTGTGATTGCAAAGCAATCTGTTATGGCACAGTTACAGCACTGTTTCTGCTCTGTTCTTGGAATAAAAATATCAGCATTCCCAGTGGCTGCCAGTGCCAACTGATAGACCTCTGCTTTATGAAAAATAAGTGCAAACGTTTTGCTTTACATCATCACGTCATCTACAGTAAGTTACATTTTTGGCACATGTGACCAAGGTTTCTGACAATAACATAAAAATACATCTTAAGTTTCTAATTCAGTTTAAAATTTAAAAAAAAAAATCAAAGTGAGCTCAGCTTCGTGGCACAATAGCACAACATTTGCATAGCAAATTTCACACAAGCTTTGGATAAGAGCAATGATGATACCTAGTTTGATGTGTGCAGTTTTGCCATGTTACAGCTGTAAGTGAAACTCAATAGGTTTTGGTCAAAACTGCAGCAGAGCAGAATGCTCACATTTGTCAATATTTTAAAACTGGGCCTTGTGCTCAATGGATTAACTTTGTCACTGTCAATTGAATAATTTGTTACTGAGAAAGGAAAACTGGTAAGGGTTTGAATGATCAGACAGAAAGTTTAAGAGACAATATTCATCATCAAATAAATGTAAATATTTTTATTTTAAAAAATGTTAATGGCACCTTAGAGGCAGTCATGACTACACAACCAAATATACAAAAATTACATCTTCATAGTTGCATCTTTCCACAGTGCTGCACAAAATGGAAATAGTATGAGAAACATTGCAGGTCACACACCGAGACAATTAACTTTAGTCAATAAAAGCAGACAGTTTTTGGTACACCTTGATACTACCAGACCCAGGCTCCCTGGGGAAAAAAGAAAGGTGGCTTTGTGCAAAACTTTCCAACAACAGTACAACTTAATATGCTAAACGTACAGCAAATCAACCGTACAAGACAGTTTGACTTGGCCTCATGCAGTCCTTATATACAGCATCATCTTGGCGTTTTCAGAGAAAATAAGCAATTCCATTGACTAAAATAAAACTCTTCTTAATTTTTCACTGTTGCAATGTAAAATGGTCTGATTCTTTGTGCAGAACTCTGCTTAGCATCGGAGAGACCATTCCAGCTTTATCTGAAAACAATCCCTTTATAATCTCCTGTACTTTAAAAGGAAGCAATATAATTAAAGGCCATGTGCTGGCATGATGGTAAACGAAGAAAGCAGATAAATATTTACTTGATTAAAAAAAATGGAGAATAAATTTGCCTGATTGCTAGTCCTAGATGGACTTACAGAAGGGATTAAATTCTGTTATTGAAATTAAAGTGCTTAATTACAATAATTATGTTTATCTTCTGTTATATCATTGAATCTAGAAGTAAAATGTCTCTATCACTGTGGAAAGGGACTTGGTTTCCCAAGACAAAAACAAACAAACAAGAAAATTGGCTCTCGTACCACCTAAATGAAGCACAAGCGTCTGTGTTTTCTTTTTTCTTTCCTGAATTTCTTGTTCAATGTTTTTGATTTCAGAAAGCACTAGCTGTTATTATTATGCAGTTAACTTTGTATCACATGTAAGCCTGAACTGATTCTTTTTTGAACAGCCACATTCAACTTCAAATGTTGGAGTCCTTTTTTATTATGTTATTCAGTAGCTAATAATTAGCTTTCAGCCCTTATGATTGCAAAACTGAAGCTTAGCTTCAACTTTGGTGTAGTGGATCACATATCTTTCCTACAGCAAATTGTCTTCACCTATTGAATTTCTATTCCCTAGATAGGCAGTCATGATTTGTCCTAAGAAAACCATTGGCTTTTAAATATCCATCCTGGAGTGCAGATATCAGAGGTATATTGATAAATGTCCTGCAGTACAGCCACTGCATAACACAAACATTTTGATATGAAACTAAAATACTGTGAGAATTTTTTATGCCTCTCTGAATTCAGAACAAGTAGACATCACAGGAATGCAATAAGAAGTTGCATGAATCAATATAATGTAAAGCAGAAAAAAGAAGGAATTTAAACTGCGTCTTGTTCAGTCCTGCCAATCACTAATTGGACATTCAACAATAATGGAGTTATAGTTGAAGGTAGCAGAGGGATCCATTAGAAAAGTTTTAGAGGAAACCTCATTTAGGCCTGAATGCTGAAATGGGAGAAATCACGAAAATTGTGCTAACTTTCATAAGAAACTAAATCTCCAGAAACCTCTGAACAGAAAGCTGCCAAAAGTCTATAGAACAGGTATTAACAATTAATTGAAGGGCTTTTCCATCAGAGAACTGCTATCAAAGTGAAGTGAAATAATTGCCTTCCAGGCAGCACCAAGTAGAAAAGACACTGTCTGGCAACTTTTTGTTGAGTGGGAGTGTTTTAGAGGCTCATGAGGAGTAGGTGTAAGGAGTATCCTAAGAACGTCTGAAGCGTTGTATGAGAATGTAAAAGCAAATGGTATCCTGACAGAACACGGTTAATTGATGGAGAAGCTGAACAGAGTTCTCAGTAGGAGAACTGCAATTTTTTGGGTTGGCTTAGGCACACTTTCACAGGAAGCAGAGCTCGGACTGCAGGCCAGATACACACACTAACACATATAATACATAATCCCAGCCTGAAGGGGGAAGTGATGCCGATATTGAAGCTAATGGCAGAGTATCAGCCCTGGCTAGCTCAGACACCAGCCTTCTCTTGATCCCAAGTACAGACACAGCTGGCTAGCCTGTCCCACTACATCCTGGGGCTGTTTGTACCTCTTCCCTGTAGGAAAAAGCTAGGAAGAACTTTTCTACACTGAAGCTGCCCCAACATTCTCTAGAGAGTCTGCCTGGAGTCCAGTTTTAGGGCAAGCGAATGATTCACTGCAACGAGAAGAAAAAGGTTCATCTCCCTTAAAATCCCTCCTTCATTCTCATGAGACCTTTCTACTAGCCCTTTTAGTCTCTAGATGTGGAGAACCATCCACCTCTTTCACCAGGCTGTTCTTCCAGTCTAGCGAGCTAACGTGGCATATGGAAGACTTCACCACATACCAGTGTTAGCACAAGGTAGGAAAGGGGAGGGCGAAGGCAGGATAGGAGACCTCCCTCCCTGCTGGGGGGCCTTCCACATGGCAGAGCTCCTGGCATTGCAGTCTCACTCTGTGCAAAACTATAACAGTTTCACTCAAAAGCAGGCTTTTGCCCTTTATTTTAATTTTTTTATTATTTTCTGGATGCGTGTCAAATCCTTCAGTGATTTAAATCCAGGAGAGAAAATAACTTAGAGAAGCAACATGCCCATTCACCAATTAGGTTGTTTTAACTTACATAACTAATATTATGCAGCCTTTATAGTTTTTTCTGTGTCCTCTCAGATGTAAAGCCAATATGAAAATGTAAGACCTTTCTGTTTCCAATTTGGGCCCAAGTCAGATTCTATCAAGACAGCAAGCAATCTTTTGTAGAACCATCGATTTTAGATTCTACCCTTATTTTGCACTGAGGTCATCTTCCAGAATTGTAATAGCATGCCCTTGGAGCAGAAGCCTTCACATTCCCAGGTTGTACCACACCAACTTCCTTTGTTATAAGGAAAGTACTAACCTTTTTCCTGCCTGTCCTTGAGGCTGCCTGATGTAACATTCCAACCACATAAACTAGAACTGGGAGGATTATTTAAACATGTAATCATGCAATAGGCAAAGGAGTCTTTCTTACGTAAATATTATTCACACGGGGTATTCCTTTCTTGCTCATCTACCCTTCTGAATCCATTTAACAAAATGCTAAATTAACTTTTTTCTCAAGAGGCCAATACAGAAGTTGGCTGTGCAAACTGAAGAGAGGAATGGAGATTGTAATACAGAGGACAAGAAAACACCATGGACACTCACAGCATTCTTAGGATCAGAACCAGTTGTTAGTCTTGTTTGGGCTCTTGTTTATTTGGTTTTGGTTTCCACTCCACTTCCCTCTTAAGATGAGGTAGGGTTGGGTTAGGATAACATGGGTGTGCCTGATCTGATCCATTTCCGATGACTGCAAAACAGCACAGTCTTTCCTGATTCTCTGTTCAAAGACGCACCACATATAAAGAATTCTTTAAATATTTGTAAGTATTTTAATTCAATTTTCTAGATGCTGAGTTATATAATTATTTATTAAGTTAATTCTGTCCTTTCTTCAGTTCCTGAAGCCACAAATAGTAACTATTCACTGTTTACCTGATTGTGGTAAAATATCAAAGTTCTTCCCTGCCTTCCTCTCACCCACTCCCTTTCCTCAAAATAACATCTTCACAACTTCTATACCAACTATTGCACTTGATTAAAAAGAAACATACACATCAAGCTATGCCCGCCCTCCCTCCCATAATACCAGCATAGAAAATAATGCAACTGAAAAGAAAATATGTCATGACAATTATTTTCACAGTTACTAACACTGAACATCAAATAATTGGAGATACTGTTTTTTCACTTAATGGAGAGTGGAGAAGAATTTGGTTAGGGTGGGTTTTTTGTGGTGTTTTTTGTTTGTTTGTTTATTTTAATAATGATCTTGTTTTACATCATGGTTGAAAGCCAAGCAGATTTCAGGGATTTTTTTTTGCAGTTCTTAAATCAAGCAAAATTAATTCCAGTGGGAAAACAAACCCAACCCTGTCTCCCAGTAGTGGTACTGCATGTTCATACATTATTTTCCGGAATGTTTGTTGAGAATGTCTACAGTTCATATATCTACAGAAGTTTAACTCCCTGCTCCCCCTAAGAAGCTGTTCCCTCGTGTTTCTGCCACATTCTGTAATCTGAGAAGAAATCCACTGTACCCAAGGTCCCACCTCCTGTACGCTTTGCAATCAGAACACCCCAACAATTCAGTGCTAACAAAGTCTAACCTCAGTGTTGCCTTTCCATGTACTTCTTTCTCCTTGCAGGTTGCAGGGCTTGAAACAAGTGAGTGCTTTGGTGGGGATAACAATTTAACTACCAGTTACTTGCTTCTTTTCTCCTTTACAGAGTTGCCTGGGGTTCTTATTATTCCATTCAGTTCATCTTTGGAAGTCTTATGCCACATGTATGTGTTTCCTGAATGTGATAAGGAACAGTGCCAGGACACAACAACTGCTAACTGTGGTCATCACTGGTCTCATTTACAAACAATAAACCCTGTGCAAAAAGTTACTAGCAGGAGCATCAAGTTTTGTTAGTCCTGAAAACTCAAAATCCCATGTAAAGATATCCATTAATTTAGAATCTAGAACTATCAACACACATGACTGCATAGTTTGGCTTATCACTCTAGTTGGATTCAGAGAGAAAATTAACTTATTATTACAACAGAGCTGATACACATTATGGCACTCCCTCCTGATCGCACTCTTTGCACTGCAGCCTAGTAAAAAGCACACCTGACACTTGCAGTTGCTAGGATCCCTCCCAGACCATCATACCAACTTTTGTGGTTGTGGGTTTGGAACATGGAAAACCTTTTGGATTAAGGCAGAAGACTGACTTAAGTGAGCAGTTCCTCACAGATACAGCCAGTTAGACAAAATCAGATTGAACAGGCAACTGACTGCCAACAAGTATACTTTTATATATTTACATCAGAATTCATATACACACAGTGCTTAAAAAACAGGGAGGGGAAGAAAAGGGATGGGGAGAAAAGAAAAGAAAAAAAAAGAAACAGCCAGTCCAACAGCTTCATCTTGGTATAATCATCCTTTCTATAGCACAAATGATATGATCCCAGTTTTTACAAAATATTGCCAGCAGCGTCACTGCAAAAAAAGTGCAGATGATATGAAACCGGCTCTTCATCATAGGAGCAATGAACTTTGCAATTGTAGAAACACACACTAAGATGACAGTCATGAAGGCCAAGATAACATTTATACACTTCCCCAGGAGCACTTTGGCATTAACTGTTTCAGACTGCTGTGCTTGCTGTTCTTGTTGATGGAGCTCTAGTTTGGAGACCCGGGTCTGGCATGATTCCAAGGCTTCCTGGAGACAGAAAACAAGAATTAGGGCAGTTGTATTTCCATTCAACATTTCCAACAACTAGAGTAGAAGTGTAATTTATTAAAGACTGCTAAAATTTCAATGAACCAGCAACTTAAAAAAAAAATAAAAATGCACATATATGTCTGAATAAGTGTATCACTGCTCCGGCACAAAGTCTAACAACACTGCCCAAAATGTAGGTTTTTTCTCTTTTCATGCTTAAGGAAAAGTATCATAACTCTAATGTTCATGACAGATGTTTTCTATATATGCTGTTGATATAAAATACTAGTAAAGCTGTTGCCACAGCAACTATCACTGCATTAAAATAGCAACAAAATTAGTTTCTTTGTATATGCTATAGAAAACATTAGGGTGGACTTGCTGTGATACAAATTAAATCTAATTTGCAACACTTGATTTACATCATCTCTGTGGTCTACCTTAATTTTGTTCTCAAAGCCATCCATCCTACAATGCTGTGCTTGAGTCCTCTGTAAGATCTGGCCTTCTCCCTCTGTCAGTGTGAAGGCTTATCCATCCATATTCCAAGTGAACAATGGAGACAGGTGAAAAACCTGTGGAGATGCTTTTATGGGATTCTCTCTCACATGATCTCTTCTGCTTTAAAATTTGTTCTAAAGAAAGCAGACCTTTTTTCTTCTGCTCAAGGATGGACTAAAAGTGGTTATTGAGTAAAATGCTTCCTAAGGATTCTATCCCCATGCTTAAGCCTTCCCAAAATGAAACACAGAAAACTTCCAATTGCTTCACTTGTTTGCCAAAATGCCAACTTTTTGCCGGAGTTGGGATTTGGACACCACTGTGTAACAAGGAAAACTGATGCTCCAGCATCCCTTCTTTCTTCCCCACTCTCCAACTCCAGATGCTTTCCTTGCGCTAGCAGCGTTGTTCCCCTGATCACACAGTAAGCTGTTTCAAACCAAACCTCTGTGTACAAACACCCAGAGAGTTACTAGGTTTCCCTGGAAGTTCTTCATTGTTCCAGCAAGTTGAACCAGCTTACCAAGTGACCAGCCAGGCACCAAAGTCACCGCAGAGAATATGGCACAGTGCCTTACACAAGACTGTTTCCTTTCACTGCCCTAGGAATTAGTAACAATATAGAAGACAGTTCTTAATGGGTGGCACAAAGTCTATTGTGGTTCATGCATGTTCTCCACCACACACTAAAGAATTTTCCTGGTCCTTCTTCCACTCTGACTGTACGTTATCCTCAAATAGTCCTGTGCTGCTTTAGAAAAAGTCCAGCTGCAAAAGTCTGATACCTGCAGCTCTGCATTGAGAGTCAGAATATGTCTTTTAAAGGATCTGCACATCCTTTAGTGACAGAGTTGCCTTGTTACTCAAAATATCCACAGCTTAAATCCTTTTACTCTATTTTAGCTTATTTTCCAAACCCCCAAAGAGATATGTTTAAATGAGCCCAACTTACAGAGAGAAAAGAAACAAGGTTATACTAATGTAGCACTTCAATTAGAAGTCTCTGATACCCCTCCAGGAGTCTTTTAAAAGTCTCTGGAACCTCTCCAGAATTCTGCCAATGAGTGAGAAAATATTTCACAGCCCTTCTGCTGGACAACTCAGGTTTCATTATGTGTTTACACCCTCGAGGTGCCTTCACAGAAATTAGTCCTCTTTTCTTTAAATCTATGAGAGACCTCTCTTCTTTAAACCTACAAAGGAACCTATGATGTGCTTGGACTCAGTACCATCCCTTTCCCACTCTCTTGCCAGGAACCTCCTAACTCTCACAACATTTAGGAAACTCTGATCATCCTGCTACCTGCACTTGCTATGTTTAGAAATATGAGCACATGTGTATATAGGATTTAGGTTCTTTTACAATCTGAGCCAATATGAAGACAGTCTTTAAGCATTCCTCAGTTGTTCATGAATAGTTTTTTTCACACTTGCTCTGACTTTGAATAGAAATATTATACACTATATAAGTGCTTGTATGTAAATATTCAAGTATGTATGTAACTACATGCTGTCAGGACATAATTGTAGACCTCATAACTGGCTTTTGATTGAAATCAGACATGACTACAACTGTTCACTAAGGTGATCACACCCTACAGCTTTGATTATAGCGGTTGTTGTGACCATGGCTTAAAACTCTTTATTTTTAACTAGCAAATCTACAAGCCTATTTATAAATTAGCTCTCTTACTTTTTACCCTAAGCTCAATTTATAATAAACCTTGCAAATGATGAAACGACATATTGGAGAAAGTTTGAGCAAGAGGTCTGTGTTAGGACATTGTCAGTAGTATTTTACACAATACAAGAAGACAATTCCTTCCTCCTCTGTGCAAGAAATTAAAAAAGGCCATTCTTCAACCACAAATCTGCCTAGGCTATATCATCAATTCCATCAGAAAAAATCCTGAATCTGGTGAAACAAATGGACACTGTCACTGATTCAGTGTGCTGGGTTTTCACCTCAAAAGAGACCAAACATATCCTTAAATCTTTCCCCAGATTCCTTATTTAAAAAGATGTAGAAAGATGCAAGTGTTTCATGGTACAAGATTTCTACAAATGTTAGAAACTCATAAGGAAAATAAGTACCTGAACGTCTCGTGATCGCTCGTAGGCCTGATACGCCACTTTCTCCTCTATGCTGGCTAGCTCTTGTTTCAAGTTTGCTGTCTCATGTTGATGAAGATCAGTGAGGTCATTTAACTGGTCTTCCAATCTTTCGTATCTTATTAGGAAAAGAGGTCTAAATTTAGTACTTTCTATTCAAGTAATGCTAAATAATGAAAACAATTACACATTTTAAAAGGTAATTTCTCAGCATACGATGAATTCATCTGACTGGCATTACAAAGCACATATAGAAATCAGTAAAAACTTTGCAAACTTTCCATAAACATCAATTCAGCAATCTGATAGCCTTTTTTTGAGTCTTTCTTGCTGGCAGTAGGTGTTAAAAAGCAAATACTTGTACATCACTGGCAAATTATATGAACTGTAAACAGTGCCTAAGGATATCCAATTCACATTTTTCACTCTTCATTTAGACAAGAAGATATGGTTTCATAAGTAAATTTGAGCCAGTTAATAGCTTGCCAGTATTGACAGGAAAAATATGTTCTCTCTCAAATACAACTGCAAGGTTCTGCCATTTATGTACAGTCTGTTCTGGCATGCCTCTGCATGGCAAACCAGTTCAAGTCAATCATCGGGAAACTAGAATTTTTTTTGTGAGTTTGTCACTTGATTTAACACACAAACAGGCAAACACTGCAGTCAGCACAAAAATGATGGAGGCAAAATTGTCTAGAAATGGGTGGCAAGAGACTTGAGATTTTATCGCCTTCTGAAACCAACCCATGAGTTCAGTAGGACGTTTTCATTGTTCTTTCCTCCCTATATTACCGTAAGATATACAAGGAATATTGTATTTCCTTGTATTTCAAGAACTATAAGCAAGAGAAACACGAAATATCTCTTCATACTGAGATTTTGCCCACTCGTGTAGTAAAGACTTCAAGAATCGACTGTCACTTCAACACGCCATAGGAAAAATAGGATATAGGTATAGCAGATGCAAGCCCTCTGTAGAACATATCATCCACTTCTCACAGTGGGTAATAAAGGAATTAATTTTCAAGTAACAAATGCAAGAAGAAGTTGTGCTACAGCACTTAAAACTACATCTCACGGCTGTGTATTACAGCAGGGTACAAGGTGATACTGCATCCACAAGATAGCAATGTGTGTGAGAAGTATTTAGACAAGGTGCTCAGGAGTCAAGGGTACACTTATCAACTGTAAGTCAGCTCTGCTACACCACAGACTGATCAGCTTTTTTCAGGTCACATTAGATGAGAATCCTTCCACCAGTTACAAAACCACTGGCATCTCCGATATGCAGTATTCACATAATTCACATTAAAAGTATGACAGAGGAGAGAGTTTTCTGATCAGCCTTTGACAGAAGGAAAAGGTCACTACACTATTTGATAGAAAATACTAATATTCTCCCTGTATTTTCAGTCATTGAAAGGAATTAAACATGTTGGTACCAGATACTAATTAGAATTATTTTTTCCTCTTGCTTCTGAAATCTCTCTCTCACACACACACTTACACTTTCCAAATATATGTATATACTTGTTCAAAAGCCATTGCAAAAGAACAGTTAAAAAAAAATACCTATATCTTTCCTCTTGTAGCATCTGAGAAATAAAGCCATAGTCTCTTTTAAACTGGGTTTTCAAATTCTCAATATCATCAGCTAATTGGGACTGTGTCTCCTTGATTTCCCTTAGTTCCTCCAAGATCATTGAAAGCTTTCCTTGGCTGTCCAGGGTACTTGCCACAGCAGGACTAAAGGAAGTATTCCCATTGCTGTCTGCTGATCCAGAAGTGCCACTTGAGCATTCATCATCACTAACATATTTTGGTTTGGCAACAATGGTGGCACTGCCCCCATAGGCTCTAGAACTCGTTTCTGGCCGAAATTCATCCAAGGAATTTTTGAGATGAGCAATGTTGTCTGCACTGCCAAATTTGTTTCGAATTAGGTTGGCAAACTCTCTAGACTTGCTGAAAACAAAGACAGGTGGTGTCAAAGATACACCCGGCACACCCGACTTGCTGCTCTCTGTTCCATGCCCAGTGGTACGAGACTTTCCATGTTGAACATCTTTCAAGTTATCTTTGGAAGTATCCTTGGTAGCTTTGGAAGATCCATTTTGTTCAATATCCTTGAGCTTTTTGTGATACTGTTCCAATTTCTTCTGCAACTGGGCAATGGAATGGGCAGATTTCTGGTTCTTTTTCTCAAAGACTTGCTTAATGCGCCCAGCCTGTTGCTTGTCTGCACTGTTTACCAGTTTCAAATACTCAGCCACGTTTCCATCTCGAGCTGTTTGTTCAACCTTGATTTGCTCTGTAACCTTGAGGATTTTCTGTTTCAGGCTATCTGCATTGAGTTTGACTTTGTGAAACTCTAGAACCCCATCTGGTACATCAAAGTTCAGGTTGGTATCAGAACCTCCACGGCGAATATTAAGCGGTAAACTCAGGGTATTCATGTCATGTCTTTCCACCTGAGAGAAGACAAAAAGAGATAAATGGAATTTGAATTCTATTTTTTAAAATCAAATAACCAGTTTCCTTCTCCACGTGAAATTATATCAACAACATGGTATAAAGTAGTTTATAGTAACAAACCAGAAACTTTTCTTTGAAATTAAGCTGCATTTTTCTTGACTTCCATAGGTTAATAAACAGTCCAAGGAACTGCTTGTCTCTTTTAAAATAGAGGCAAGATGAATTAGAGAGGAAATTATTCAAGTATAGAGCTTTTTAGAATCATTTATGGTTTATCACTAAATGAGAATAACACCTAGTTAGAAAAGCCTCCTAAATATATTCTTTATTATTAAGAGTTTCAAAAGAGACCATGACTGATAATCGCTCAATTTTTTCTCTTAGAAGTAGTCAAACAAATGGAGATGTAAGCAGATTTTCCCTGCTACAGCAGTGCTATACTGTTCAGTATACTTTTCCAGGCTTAATGCCTTTTTGATACAGCCCATTCAAATTCCTCCCACAATTAAAGTTTTTTGCAAAACTAGCTTAAAGCTCTTGGAAATTTAGTGCATGCTTCAAGCTGGAAGCAGCTGCTAGTTTTTAAAGCAGAGAGCATAGAGAAAGAATTGGCCTGTATTTAAATTTCCATGCTTGATGAAGATGCTCAACAACTTGATCTGCTGTGCTAATTCTGTTTAAAAGGAGATTCACTGAGTGAATTTACAGGAAAAAACTCAGGAAAGAAAACTGCATTCAGTCAAGTATAGGATCTGTACACCTTAACAATGCTCTCTGGAAGCACAACAAAAACAATTAGGCAACTTAGTCACAGCACTGACACACAACAGATCATTAATCTTTCTCAGTAGAAAGGCAAGATAATCTTATACAAAACATTGAAAGTGTTTCCTTATGTAAAGTCGAAGTTACGGTGGAAGCATGAGATAAGAATGATCTAAACAAAATAGCTTCATCCCTATTATCATCTTGGTTTAGCCCGTGTGACGAAGAAAGGGCATTTCATTGCAGCTGCCACAGTGTCATGTCTGTAGAGACAGCTTAACAAATGCTCTAGCCATAATGGGTTTTCAGAGCTTTAATACCAGAGGGAACCAATACAATTGCTCAGGCAAGACCTCTGCAGAGACAAGGCAGAAGCTATATTAAAGTATCTCAAAGATGCATTTGTGAAATGCTTTAACTATTCTTTGCTTTGACATGTCTGAATACTATGTTAAAAGTTTGATTTCCAGCTACAGTGTTTATTATTATGTAGAATACTGAAGATCATGCAGCTAGACCTATATGTACATGTCCAGTAATCATCATTCAATCTTTTTCTTGAGTAAAAAGACCATCATTAAGTATTGTTGAAAGGTTTGTTTTCCCATCCTTGCACAGTTTTGGCAGGTTTCCTGGAAATTCACTCAAGGATTCTTGTATTGTCCTTAAAATACAAGCTCAGTAACCAGATAAATTATCCTACTGTTAATAACATGCATCATGCACAGATTGATCAGGAGAACTACTCTGCCTCTACCATGTTGGGGTACAAACACAGAGGGGGTAATGCACCTATAAAGCTGGGTCTGACCATCTCAGAGACAAGATCATGTCTACTACTTAGTATTATTTTCCTTACAGATTACTGAGGTTACTTCTTTTGCTATTGCACCACTTAGGGCACAAACCAGGTAACATAAAAGTTCACATTCACCAATATCTAAAAAACCCCCCAAAAACAACAAAACAAAACAAACAAAAAAACCCCCAAAAACAAAAAAAACAAAACAAAACAAAAAACCAAACAAAAAACAAAACAAAAAAACCCACCCAAAACCAAAAAACACTGAAAAAATGCAAACTGAAAGAGTTCTGGAGTTGATAATTTCTTTTGGAGAGCATTGGTTAACGATGGCCTTTAAGACTCAGACTCTATTCCAGGGATTAAATCGGTGCTGTGGCCTAACAGATCTGCATTTTATCAGTTTATTAAAAACAGTTGGCATTGATCCAAATGCTCAGGATAAAACAAGAGTTTCTTGAAAAAACCTGAGACTTTTTTAATAAACTTTGGCGTAAAATTACTGTAATTAGTCACAGAATTGTATGCACACACAAACAGATCCATCACTGATGTCACTCAGAACAAGCTGTACATAACTTCCAAGAACGGGTGGGTCTATATCTAACCTTTATACAGCAGTAAGTGTTTACTTCCTTAGTAAAAAATAGCCTAAAAATGTATTGTAATAATTGGATACAAGCCCAAACCAGATCCCTTTTCCCTTATGTCCTCTCCCTCACTGGAGTCTCTATTGGTCAGCCTTCTCTGCCTTCCTGAAACTTCAAGGTCACAACAGCAATAGAGATAAAAAGAACAATAGCATTGAAAGAATACATGTGCTGAAGGCTGCCTTGCTTTTGGACATGAGGAAATCAGTTACCGTGTGGCAAATCTGCTCCTGACATGAGCAAAACCAATCATAGGGTCAGTTAAAATTCAGTAAAGTTTAGAAAAGAATTGTGTTTAAATTCCCAAAACGCCGCTAGCAGTAGGGTTTTTTTACTTACTGGATTGAGAGCTCTCTAAGGGTACAAAGGAGTCCTATCCAACATGTTTTTCTGCCTGCCTGTATTTGGACAAAATGGCAGGTGTCCTCTGTGTTGCAAGGTTGGGTCAAGCAACAGAGGCTCTTGATATCCTCTGTTGACGTAACACACCTGTTAGGAGGCGGGGCTGGGGTGGGGGGGGGCATGGGGTGGAGTCATTTCTTTTTTTGGTGGGGGGCTGGTTGGTTGGGTTTTGTGGGTTTTAGGGTTTTTTCTGGCTTTTGGTTCGGTTATTTTAAATCAGAAGCAAGCAAACAGTGGAGGAGTCAGGTATCTCTAGACACCTGACACTTTTCTTCTACCTTGATGAGGTAGAAGAGTGTTGCAAAGATCCATTTTTGATTTCTTTACAGCTCAGCACTAACACGACCTCAAGACATCAGACTTCCATCTTCAAATCCTACCCCAAATCCTGCTTGCTGCGAGTCTCATCTTGTGATGAGAATTATCTTGCACTTTCTGCTTTATCGAATGCCTTGTTCTTTATACTGAGCACAAGACTGCCAGCAGGAGTCTGAGATGCTTCCTCATCCCTGCAGGGATTAGTGCCCTCTCCTGGGATAAAGGCTGAAAACCTTCCAGTGCAGGAGACTGAATTCCCATCTCCTTCAAACTATGAGTGCTGTTCCAGCTATGCTGCAGGAAGAAATTATGAATGCCATCCAGGCCATTGTTCCTTCTGACAGGGCCACTAAGTTGTTAAAGAAGTTGTTGAAAGATTGATTTTTTTATTTCTGTTTAATTTTTTAAAGATTTTCATTGTGGTTGCCAAGAGAAAAATATATTTACACACAGTAACAGTCCCAATAGTTAAAATGGATCTCACTTTTTTTGGAAGTGAGAAGCACTTTAAGAAAAAAGAAATCATCAAACATCTCTCCTATTATGGTAATTAATAGGGAGCTGGACATTAGCAGTAGATGAGAAGCAGCAGACCCATGTGCCCCAATACTACAGGCAAGATGTTGGAAAGGGATTCCATATGGACAGGATCCACTGAACAAGTGAGAATATCATGTTTAATGGCCTGTAGAGATTGGTCATCATATCCTCTGGTTGGAAAATGGAAAGCAGACCTAGAAGGTTATTTCTTCCCTAAAGATGGTGGGTGGGATCCATCTGGGAGAAAAAATCCGTAGTGAATAGAGCATAAAGAGCATGCAGCCCACCGAAGTGCAATCCACATCTCATGGCTGCTCAGATCAATCACTTCCTGTGTCCCACTGACTGTGTCAATGGCTCTCCACTAACAAGTGAGAGATAAGGTACCTATGTTTAGGTATCAAGTTCAAATCTACTCTTTATGCTATAGATTTCTTTTATGCTCTTTTAAAAAGTAGCTGAAAAAAAACATAGGGGGAAAAAAAAAGCACTTGCAAGACATACGTATATTCATCAGGCTCCAGAAAACACACACCTTTGGGTTGCCTCACTAACAGAAACAAACCATGAAGACACAAAATTATCTACTTATTTAAATAGGCTCAGTTTACAGGTGTTTCCTTCTTTTTCTCTCTCTGAACAACCTCATTATCACCATCAGTCATAGCTGTGCAAGCTAAACAAAAGCTTATGATGACAATTTAAATCTATCCTGAAAGAGTTTCTGATGAATGCTTAGAAACAGAATCCCATAAGGAGCATACAAAATAGGATTAAGGCAGCTTTAAAGCTTTTAGAATTTGGCAACAGCAACAAAAATCATCAGGAGCGATTCTCTTTTTATCAAGAAATATGCATATACCAAAAACACAGAGGTTCCAATGGGTAAAAGAGTATGCAGAGGAGGTTTTAATATCTTTTTGGTATATTCCAAACCAGAAATGTGTCTGGGGAGAGAGTTTTACCATCTCTTTCAAGCTCGCTGTTCCTTCTAATATCCACATACCTCATGATAAAACATTTTAAGTTATGTAAAATCTGCCCCCAGCATTTTTGTACAGTATGTTACAGCAACACACCTTCTGCTCATGTTTTTTTTACAGAACTACTTAATAGTAATATCTAAAGTACTCAGAATATCATGCTAATAATCATGCAGAGGGTTGAGTGTATATGGGAATGGAGGGAGTCAGCAAACCCTGTTTCTACTTTTTACTGGGGTAATGGAAGATCCTGGGTGGTTTGTCTGGGACCACCTGGCAAATGCTGATGGAGTCAAATAACTGAAGGTGTTTCTTTTATCATCAACAATTCCTCTATTACCTATTAACCCCCTGCCCCACCCCAAAATAACTACTGAAGCTGTAAGGTGTCTCACTGACACACATTAGGTGTTTATTCCAGGTAGGAGTCAAAGATAAACCCAGATACTCTTTGGCAGGTATCTGCTCTTCAATATTCAAAGGCTGGGAAACTTCAAGGCCATTTTGTGAGTAAGGGGCAGAGTAGCCTGTAGTGATTTGAATCCTTTTGAAAATTTTATGCCCTATGCCAATATGGTCTGATAATTACAAAAATTCAGTTCTACTAAGCAACTTCAGCAAGACCTCAATACAGACTAAACTACTAAGCATACTAGGCAAGACAGATGTTGAATCCACTCCTTCTGAGGGTCAGTTTGATCACTTATCTTTCCCTCCATTTTAATTCATCAGCACCACAGAGTTAAGACTGTAAGCACAGGCACGTCAAGAAAGATGTACATGTACTTGCGATTTTAGTTCAAGTGAAAAAACCCTTCAGAATTAAAAAACAACCCAAAGTTGAAAATACTATAAAACAAACTCTGTAGAAAGCAATTGCAAAGAAAGCATATACACTGAAGTTCTGGTGTGACTAGAAAGACAGCTTTTACTCTCTTGGTCTGATTTGGTCAAGGACAAATAGCCAGGTATAACCTGCAACCCAAACAGTCAAGTTCCCACCAACACTGGTTTGCCTCAAATCCTACAGACATGCTCAGTTCAAAACAGAAGTATCCCAGAAATAACCTTTCCTCTAATTTCTAATTAAAGGACTGAACTACAGCCAAATTATCTAGGTCACAGTTTGTGTGTAAATAAGTATTTAGATATGATACTATTTCAGATTAGACCAATGGGAGAACAATGGGGGGAAGAGGCAGTTTTCTGCTTCATTGGTAACACCAGCTGCTTCAAAACCCATGAACAGTCACTGAAAAGTCTCTGGTGCCACAACTCACACTCAGTCCTGTTCCAAGCTTTTCGGCAGCACAAAATTGACATAAGCAAACCTGTTCCAATACAAACAACTTCTGTGCCTAGACACTCAAAACTGAAAACAACAGGTCCCTATAAAAGTAAGCAAGTTATTTTCCATTTATTGTCCAGCAGTCATGTGAATAAAAAAAGAATAAAAATCACTCTCCTGGCTAGGGAAAAAATACAGCAATGAACTGATACTCACATTTACTAAGCTTAAGTTTCTTAAGCAGGCAAAAGGTACATTCCACACCCCTTGGTTAACTTGCTTCAGATCAGTCCTCCTCTTTAGATAAGCACCATTAATTAAAAATGAGTCAATAAAATTCCTTTCCCTCACTCAAATCAAAATAAATGTAACTTACACGCATGTTCCTTCTGCCTCAGGTTTACACAGCAATGTACGGAGGCACTTGGGAGCCCCAGGTGCTAAATGGGTGGTTCCATCAAGCAATGCTTATGAGACTCCTGCACTTCTACTCCCTGTGAAGGACAGCACCCTTCACCTGACACAAGTCCCTCGAAGTACCACCACTGTGAAACAGCATGGAGCTGACATATTTCTGAAGAGTGATGCAAGATATTCTGTATCCCTTCTAGATTAATTGTTCAACTTTTAGGGTTTCTAAAAAGTACTTTCCCTTCCCCCTTCCCAGCTTTTATGGATTTTCTTCTCCTCCCATTCAGTAATAAGCTTACTTTTTCTAAAGATGTCTGACTAGATGGCAATAATGAAATTTTCCAGACTACTGTGAAATACTCTGTGAAAAGCCAGCCTGCTACACATTTTCAATTACTAAATCTTTTTCCATGAATGAGAATTTGATGAAAAGCCAGCCACATACCTGCTATGACTAATCACTTCTCGTAGTTACAGCATATGCTTCTAAACCACCACTTGTGGTTTAGAGTGTGCTTTCCTTCATATCACCGCATTGTCTAACTTCTCATCACAAACTATTCCACACTGACAAAGCTGCAGCAGGTTACCTTCTCCCTCCACCTGGTTCTTTCTGTTTCACAGTCAGCTCTTAATTTCATTACTATTCAGATTGTCTAAGCATTTTCTGAAATCCCAGCTCCTGGAACTGTACAATCATACAAGAGAATACTAGGAAATACTATGAAATTTCTTGCTTTCAGTTACAGAGAAATAACTCTCACATCTAAATTAATAGCCAACAACCAACCAAGTCCTCCTTGCCCCAAAATAAAGACAACTTTAAGGAAATTTTTAATATGTAATTTACAGACCTACAAAAATCAACCCCACTGGCTCAATGCTGATTTTAGTCTAACTCACGAGTTTTTATTGCTTTGAGCTGGCAACACTTACATAAAACCTGTTTTGTAACAGGACCATTAAGACTTTACAGTAGCAGGGGAATTTTGAAGGTACTACCATTCAGAGAAAAACAATCTAAATCCATATAGACTGGTCATCACAAGCAAAAGACTCAAGACTCGGGGATTTTGTTTGTTCAAGCCATCGCAAAACTTCCACTTATAAACAAGAGAACAATGGCTCCATCAGGCATAGGATCTTTTCATTTGCGTTAATGCTGCAGCAGCACATCCTGAGCATATAAACAATCACATCTTGTCCTGTACATGAACTGAGTCACTCACTGAAAGGCGCCTCCTTGCTTCTTCCTTTCCCCCTGCCCTGCGTCTCTCCACGCTGGGCTGATAAAGTTAAATCTCAAAAATACCTGTCTGTTACATCAGCAGTTCTGCCTATACACAGGACTTTTAGAAAGATGAAAGGTTTTATTTAAAAGATTACTTAAAAACCTTATTTAATTGGGCAAAATAAAGACAATTAAAATTTTAATCCCACAAATGTATTATTATACAGGTCATTTGTTACTCAAAACCACTGCTGCAATAATGGTATTTTAAGCCACTATACATAACTGATTAACATTGCTCTGACTTAACTCTGGAGAAAACATCCTAACTGCAGTGCATTATGAAGCAAAATTCTCTGCAGAGTTGATGGATTTAACCTCCTGAGGATCAAAACAACACAACTTTAAAACATTTTCTTATTCAAATTCATTTTTAAAATAGCAAAAAAATATTTTCCTTTCTTTTCACTGAAGGGGAATTATAAAGCATTAGGTGACAGAACCACAGTTTTCCGCTCAGGTAGTACTCTTTGCATATCTTCCTCTTGGAAGAAAATGAAACACTGTCCCCCAAGCTAATATAAATAACATTGTTTTGAAAAGAAGAAATATTTTCTGCTGCTGTGACTATGCCATTAAAGTGGTCACAAGTGATGCTTTCCATTTATGAATAGATGTACAGGTCTTATTCTGGAGGAAGTCTTCAAATATTATTTATATGTTTACTATCTTGTTATTTATATAAATATACATGTATAAAGATAACCTTTAAAAAATTGTAAAATATACATAAAGTTATTGTTATTATAAATGAGTACTAGTTCACAGAAAATCTCTTATCCAAGCAGTGTTTCAGCTGCTGTGCACCTTCTGGAGAACCTGCTCTTGGCGTGGCATTTTAAGGTTACACCCTAACAATCAAATAGTTACAATCAAATCTGAATTCACAAAAAAGAGATCTTTTCCAGTAAAAAGACCCAAACAGAACACTTTACGAAGATGAGTGTGCCTCTACAAGCACATGTCCCTGAATCGTCCTCTTTTAAAGAGGCTCCATGTGCACATTATAACAATATATCAAAGTAGTACTTCAGCCAATGCTTTGTGCACTCTCTAGAAACATGTTCCACATGTGCACCTAATGTTGAAGTTTCTCATATCATCTTTTTAAATGTTTATGAGCTGGTACTAGCATGAATCACTCCTATAAGATGTTGGAGGTTTGTTTTTTTAAAAAATAGCTGAACTTTGTCCAGAGAGAATAGACTGACAGAAAAGTTTCTTATAGGAAAGACTGTTGTGTCAATTAAAAAAAATTGAAATAACCAAGTGTTTGTACGTAGTCATGAGTCATCTTTAAACTCCATTTTTCCTTTCAAATTTTTGTATACACCATACACTTCAAATACTAATACGCATTACACAAATATCTCAACCTATAAAAGAAACTCTATTGTAGAGAAGTTCCATAAGTATATAAGATAAAATCTATTAATCAAAAACCCAAAATGCAAAAGGCTTGTCTAACTGAAAAGAAAACTAATGACATTCACCCAATAAGTGAGAAATAAAACTCTACAGTAAAATTTTTATCTAGTCTTAAAAATATTCCTATTCTGAGAACATACTTTCCCAATTAGTGAGTATTATTAAACTGAATTAGCTAGAGAAAGCAATTCAGATGATTTTGGAGATAAACTAGGTTAAATTATTATTCTTATGTCACCATATTACTTGTAACAAAAGTGTTAAATCATGATTTTTTAAAGTTTTATGGATAAAGAAATAAACTACTTTTAAACAAGCGCCTTTAATAAGGATTCACTGAATTTTTACAGTATGATACAAATCCTCTGATGTGATTTTGAAGATGCCTGTGTAGCAACCATTATGTATTGCCATGGTAGTACTAGCAAGTGAAAGCAGACTTTTCCCCTAGGAGATGTTTGCAAACCGAAAATTCATTTATTTCCGTTTTGCCAGAACTAAAATGTCAAGGGTAGAATGAACTCCTGCAGAAGGAACTCCTGCTGATTCTAAAAGCTCATTACAAAGCTCACTGCCCTCCACTCTTAACTACAGGGCACATTTGGTGAACATCTCTTCATGTAGTGTAAATACACAGGAGAATGTGTATTATGCATAAAATTTTAGTCATAAATTCAGTACTTATAAACTAAATAAATAAACGAATCCAAAACCAAACAAAACCCCCACTCCTTTCTCTCTGCCATCCAACACAAAAACCATTCTCAAATGCAGGACTGCAAGATGAGAAGCATAGGAAAGAAACAGTAGTGACTTTGTTTAGCAGGCCAATGGAAAGTGCTCAGAAACTGTACAGTTGCACAGCACATTAAATTGCTTAGAACAGAATAGATTCAGTAGGAAAAATCATGTTCAACTTGATCTGTCTTAATCTGTTAAAACCATGTTGCTAATATAAACCTAATTTCATGCAGGAAAATTAAACCTGCTTACCTACTATCTATTGTAATTGAGAGGATATATAAAATACTGTAGACAAACTTTATGTAACTTCTTTGCTTCATTAAAATGTTTACGTAAAATTGAATTCAATTTGGCACAGATCTGGTCAAGACCTATCACAGGAGACAGCAAGGCTGAAAAGGCAACACCAACAATGCATCAGCAACAATAAGACTCATAAGAAAGTGGCAAGCAAAGATGGCTTTGCAGAGTGAATTGCTTCTGCTGCATTTTCTTGCCTTTAGATAAGTGTTTTAGACCTATATCCTTCATATTCAAGGCCTTTAGAGTTTTTTTATTTTGTTCAAACTCTGCTAGGAGGACAGAGATTAAAACTTTTATAATACTTTCAGAGTCATTGGATCTCAGCGTCATTATCTTAGGTGTTTCATCCTAGCACTCCAAAGGATGTGATGGTGTCACAGGGATTATTTATTTAATTGAATAGGGCAATACTAAAAATGTTTCATGGGGATAATATCTCTCAGGAAATTATAAAATTATTCTTCAAATAACATTTGTTGAAACACAATTAAAGTTCAGATTGGTTTACTTGACCGAGACATTTATGTGGTCAGGTGCCAAAATTTAGTCTCTAAAGACAAAACTTGTCAAGTCATCTCACTGAGAACCACTGAGATTTTTTGGAAGAGGAAACCTTAATATTGTCAGTAGACTATTGTAGTACGGTTAACTTTACATAAATAAAAACAACTATAGCTTGCTACAGAAATAGTGTCTACTTTAACACTTATGTGCTTATTCATACTCTTAGTCTGTACATTTTTCTTTCTTGTATCTTTCTTCTTTTTGCTCTTGCTCAACTAACATTAGCAACTGCATCTGTTAATCTTAAATCAGTTTGATCATGCGTTTTTTATCTGGGATATATTTTGCCTGGTAGAGTACTTACCAAGATTTACAGAAATTGCCAATCTGTGCATTAACACAGCTTAATTTCATGTATCTCCTTCTATAGGGCTCTTAAGACTATCTCAGAACAATTTTTCTTTTTAAAAAATTGTGATAATTTATATTACATCACACAAACAATGAATGTTTATTCTGAAAACTGTGAACTCTAAAGCACATGATTTTATGGAATCCATACATTTCAACTTGAATGGATACTTGACACAACAACTAATAATATTGCTGAATTAATAAAATACAATCTCAAAGTAGAACAGATTTTGCTATATCTTCAGAAGCATCCATTATGAAATCCATAGTGATGGGTAAGTCAACTGCTATGAATACGTAAGAGAAACCCCACCACCTTCAAGTTAGGTACTAATACCTCTGTTTTACTCACAGATCTCTTTCAGCACTGCTGTCAAGCTTCATATGCTATGAAGGAACATAAAGCTACTTACATGGTCTAAGCAGAGATGGTAACAGAAGTTATTCATATAATATCTAACAAAATTTCATTAAGCACATAGGTGTTTCAGATTCTTACATAGCTGTAATCCGTAATAGCTAGACCAGGGCAGCATTTCTGAAACAGGAGCTCAGGCTATCGCTTTTCTGCTTGGTCAAGTTGTCACACACACCATCCATGACTTACATGTCCCACAAACTGAGTCACAGAACTCACCCATCAACTTCTGTGCCAAGTGTGTGAAAACAACAGAAGATGTTTCAGAGCATTTTTAAGAGTTATTTTCAGCTTGTTGAAAGCCACTGCCTCACTTACCTAACCACAGGGAATTGGGAGAGCCTCTATCAAGCCACTGCAATGGTCAAAGTCTTTCTCTTATCTCCTTGTAAATTTTTTGTATGAGGCAACAGGCTGCCCAACTTAAGTAAGTTTGTTCCCCATGTTCTTTGGCCAATACAGCACAACAGAACTATTTAAAGCAGGATACAGAAGTTCCCCATATAATTGTATTACACCATAATACAACAATATTACAATAATTACAACAATAAACCTGATGGTCTTTTTAAAGCAGCTTGTAATCTTAATTCAGAGTGTTTTTTAAAAAATTATCAACAGAAAATGGCATGTGCTGATCTTACATTCAAGCTAAATGTACAGGGTTTTTCAAAAGCACAGACGTAAATGCTAGTTGCCAATTTTCTCTTAATGCCAGTTCCTACATATTAAACTCATATTCTATTTTTCTATTTTTAGAGTTGTGGTGATGTTCAAGGCCTATTCACCAATATGATTTGATTAGAATGAAGCTGCAATCAATATTCTGATCCTCTCCTGCCTGCCTGCCTCCCCCCTTCTCCTTTGAACTTTCTAAATTGATTCTTTTTTCCCTCTCTTAAGTTTCTGTTCAGACAGTCAGGAGGATATGCTTTATCACATGGTTTGGTGTAAAAGACTTATAAACATATTACCATATCCAGTCATAGCAACAGCACAGATAAAAAGGAACAAAGCAGAGTTCAGTGGGAAAGGAAGCAGATAAGAGTCGTGCCGTCCTTGGAGTCCAACCATGGTTACTGGCTCTGCACTGAGCCAGAGCTCCTTACCTGAGCAGGGAGCTGTGCTTGGCTCCAGGCTCCAGAATCCTGTTGTAAACAGCGTAACATTGGACACAAGAGATCTCATGCCATGAAGCGGAAAAGCAAAGCAAAACCCAAAACACAGTGCTCATTTTGATCAAGGCATTAGAAAATTGTCTCAATATTTTTTTCCCTTTATCTCTCTCTTGGTCATGAGCCTAGAATAATTTTAACCAAAATAAAGTACCATTAACAAATCAGATTTTTAGAGGTCTCAACAGGCAGATGAAAAATCTATATCCATTACTAAGCCCTCTATATCCATTACTACATGCCCTTTGTGAGATCATGCCAAATTATGTTAGCCTAATTACAACTTTCACACAGTGAATTAATATTCTGTACTGTGTTACATGTCAAAAAATTATTTTCTAGACTCTCTTTCTAAAGAAACAGACTGACAAATACTCTCTGCAGTCAGTTACTTGACAGGTTTGAGAAACACACAAATTGCTCCAAGAAATTACAATGCAAACTGTAAAGAAAGCTACTTCAGCTTATGCCTGCTGGTTCTTGGTGTATTATATATATGTTACAATCAAAGCAATCTGCCTGCAGGTAAGCAAGTGGAAGAAACAGGTTAGAGCTGTCCCCTTCTGTACACAGAATTGTAACATGTACCAGCCTAGCTGCAGTTCAGATCTTGGCTCCAGAGAATCAACAATTTTGTGATTGAAAAAAGTATGTACTGCCAGCATTACATTTGAGCAGAAATCGGTTTTAAAAATTAGCTCCTCTAGACTTAACACTATTCATAATAAAATAAAAGTTTGAGGGGAGAAAAAAAAGCAAGTGGTAAACTAAAACCAAGATTGCCTAACATTTCAGCAACTCAAAATGGCCTGAATGTCTTCTATTTTATTCCCTCTAGAGAGGAAGTCTTTATATACACACACATTCTTTAAATGCTTTGGGAAACTTTAATGAATTGCAATGATTTGCACTGGACAAAAACCTTCCATGCAAATATGACTGTAAGGAACTCTGAGCAACCACAATAAAAAAAGCAAATCACATCTTTTACCAGTCTGCTCTCCAAATTCAGATTTTAAGTCCATCCCTACTTATGCTTCTGGTAGTAAAAACTGCACCATTTTAACTTTATGGAATAAACTGACAGAGATTATTATTCATCCCATTTGGTCTGTAGGCTTTTTATGTGCTTTTTATTATCTTTCTTGTTCATTTACTGCTTTAACAACAGTGTTATAAAAATAAAGGTCAGTACAGAAATAAATGCACCAGGTGTTATGTTCCTCTGCATAATTTAACAATATTTAGACAATAGTCATATAGTGTGAAAGCTATATGATATAATAAAATATATTGAAAAATTCTGTTAGGGCTGTTTGCTAGCTGAAAGTCAAAGACTCACCAAAATAACAACAGATATATGTTCAAACATTTTCAGATGCATAGCTACAGGCACTAGAGCCACCATAGTGTAGTATAACCATGTAACAACTCATAAGCACATTAAAAGTTTAAAATACTACTAGAAGTAATTAAAAATATACTAGTAAAATAAAGATAGACTAGTACAACCAATGATTTGTCATTTATTTAGATTTTCATTGAAGAGCTGGTTTACTCCCTTCAGTGTGATAAAAGTGATATTTAGTTTCTGGTACCAACTTCACAATACAAGTCTTAAAAGATCCATGCACAGGGCTGTGAATGCAGTCTTGTTTAGAGTGCAGAGCTGGGGTTGGGTTGGTAGCATGTAAATAACTGAAGACACTCATGATGTGCTTTTTCAAGTTCTCCAGATGGCTTCCGGGTCACATAAGCTAACAGATAAGAAAAGTTCTTGCTATGTTTAAAATATCACAATATTGTGATATTCGATTATCTAATGCGATTGTGTTAGAACCGATCAGAGGCTTCTTAAAGTTTTACTGTTACGTGTAGGGAAAGGAAAGGAATTACCATGGAAGCACTTACTGGAAAGAGCACTGTTTCAGAAGGCATATATTTTCATTGCTCGTAGCAACAACCAGGGAAATTTTGTTACTGCCTGGAATGCTGAGACCCAGCTCCAAGCAGTTATCTTGCTGTCAGACAAAATCTCACAGTGCAACTCAAATACAATGCAAGGGCTTCAGTCAGATCCACTAACAGACTGCTCTTCTAAGAGACTGCTACATATGAATGTACATAAAATCACTCCCACAGACTTGGCAGCCTGCCAGCATGCCTTCCAGTGAACAAGTCTAGCAAGGTCAAAATATTTTTAGAGTAGTATTTTCAGACTTGGGGTATTTTGCATCTATGATCACCTTCTGAAGAGTTCCCGTTGTTCCTATGGAATTGAAAAGTTATAGCTGGTAGTTCTAGATACCTGTCTCTGGCACAACCTGGCACAATTATTTGAACTGTACTTCTGATCTGCAGAAAGGCAAATCCTAGAAAACCTCTGCTAGTTGCAAGAGAAGCGCCAGTGACAAACTGTATCTCAAAGCCTGCATTGAGATAGTTGTGCCAGATGTATTCAGTGATCTGTTCCACAGGAATTTGACTCTCTCCCCACCCTCAAAGCACGTAGACACACTGACAGGCAATATGAGCTAGAGATGAAAACAAAAACTAATAATCACATTGTTACTTCAAACTGATTATGAGTTCTAAGTATTAAAACATGATTCACTTATTTCCTTTTTGGTCAGTGTTGCCTCCCGAATGTGCTTTGGGGGTGGGGAGAGAGTAAAATTCAGCATAAATTCATATGATGAAGATTTTGTGATCACCTGTCCACTGAAGAGCAAGTTCCACATCTGCTTTTATTGTTGAAACATGCAAGGACTCATGTTAGGCCAAAAGTAAACTAAGTGTGTCTTTGACAACCACAGACACTTGATCTGTGCTTACATTTAGATGCCACATCGCTCCTGCAGCCACTTCAGGTGAAATTTCATCCTCTGTCTGATACCACAGGAATCTAACACCTTGCACATAGTGATTCTGCTACCTAAAAATCATAACCTAGGCTCTGATGTCTTCACTGTATCTTATCCATGACATGGCTGGCATCCATGAGTGATGTTGGTAGCCACTTTGATAGGTGAAAGCTGAACCCGTCACTATTTTGGGTGAAGCCGGAAGGCCTGGAATTTTTCTAAGTGTTAAGATCAGGGAGGACACTGCAGGACCTGCTCTGCTCCTTGAAGGATGGGAAGATGTCACATACAGGGAGTTTGCTTCAAGTTGCAGCTTATTGGCTAAACAAAAGCTTTTGCATTTTATTCATGTGAGCAGAAGCTCATGTGAGTTTTTGCCTCACATGACATCAGATTTTCCCTGTTACCCCTTTCCTCCCTTCCTCTATCTCTCCATACTTTGTTGTGAACACTTCAGTTCTCAGTGTCTTCTCTGTCACTGCTTCCCTCCTACTTTTCTATTAACATACATTGTAATAGGTGAGTACCTTCCCCTCACCCAGAACTTCTGTAGGATTTACCTACTCCCCAAAATTTCTTGACTCAGTTTAGATTTTCCTCATCTCAGAGACAAGGAGTTTTGAAGCTAGGATCTAACTTTCCAACAGAACCATGTAATTTCCCACTAGTGGTACAACTTCCTGTCAATCCCATCACTACCCATTCACACTGGGAAAGCTGAAGAAAGAAATCTCCCTACCCAAGCACAATCTTTCTACTATGTCGTTCTTAGTCGCTCAAAAGATGCCTTATCAAATGTAAAGATACTCTATAGGTTACACAATGTTACAAGGAAAGCAACAGCAGCTCTAATTCTAGGAGTCTAACAGTAAGTTAACTGCAGAAATGCAATGCAGCTGCAGAAATATGAGGCAATGCAAAAGCAGAACAAGTCCTTCCAAAAGCCATGTAACAAACTCTTATACTCAGCAATCCCCACAAGCCTGGAAGAAACTTTCCTATCTCTAAGCTCTTGTGTATGTGCCTTCACTTCTCAGAAGCACAAACAAGTATGAAAGGGATCATATATAAAACCAAAACAAACAAATCCTAAACAAACACAGACCAGTACTGAAAGCCCAAGTGCCGAGTTATTATCAGACACAACCTCCTTGTGAGGCTACCCAAGATGCCACTTGCCTGTCAATAAAAACAAGGGCAGCTTTTAGTTACCATTGCACCACGCTATAGATACTGCAGGACAGGGACATTATTGCAATTCTACTATAAAATACCCTTTTCATTTTTTTTAAAGTTTACAGAAATTAATAGAATAAAGAACTGTGATACATATATAATGAAAAGAATTATCAATTTTTGTCTCTCTTTTGTGACACCCAAATGACAAAGATTGGAAGGATGGTAAGTAATACCTCAAAAGCATTTTCAGCTGATTGAAACAGAGCTATGATTCTAAGCAACCACAAGAGAACTAACGCAGGTAGTCTGAAGACTTTGTACTAAAACAAATGTCGCTTTGCCAAGTGCGAGGCACTTAGTCACTTCCTGATTTCTTTCTCCTTTATTTCACATGCTTTAAAATGTGTTTTCCTGAAGAATTTGTTCTCTTTCTCCAGGGATTCCTTTGCGGTGACTCCATAACAGTCCACTAACAAGGGCACTGATACCACAATCTCTTGCCAGGTGAATCAATTCAGATACAAAATGTATCATGATTTCACTGGAGAAATTAATGGGGAAGAAATACTTAATCACAGATGAATTAATTACATGTTTAGTCATATGTGCCTTCAAGCAAAAGGCATGGGGGAAGTGGGTTTACTTATCCACCAAGATTGTCCATCAAGAAACTAACAGTTGGATTCTAGGCTCTCTTCGCATTAAGAAATATTCAAACTCACAGCTTCAAGGCAGATATCCCAACCACCAAACTGACTGCCAAGACAATGACATTCCTCTGCCTCTCCTGAAGAAATTAGGGCCCCTGGACCCCAAGATTTGTGGAGAGATTACAAAAGATAATAAGATGGTGAGGATACCCCAGGAAGGGGAAAGAGATGCCCCCACACCACAGATATGTTTTGAAGAAATGCAGGAGGGCACACTAGCATTTTGCCTTGCACTCCTGGGCTTGCATTTTTGCTGCCCTGATGCCCTGCTGTGCTGGGGCCAAGCTGCCTCAGGAGGCACAGAGGCCTCAGTCAGTTTCCACATCTCAGAAACGCAGGCTCCCATGGAGCTCAGCAAACAAGATGGTAGGGAATACCCAAGGTCTCAAACAGACTCCTTTCCTTTAGTTCTGCAGCAGCTTATTCAGGCTGCAGTCCTTCCACGACACATGTCAAGCCTAGTTTTTTTTCCTATTCCTGTAAAAAATTTCTTTTGGACCGTTTTTTCAGTACATTATTAATCAGCAGTGTTCAAGCCACACATCTCTCCCATTAAAAGAGCAACTGTACTGTCATGCTCCCCCCAACAGCCATGATGTGAATGGAGCGTATCCAAAAAATACATCCATAACTACTTAATATTGACAACAATAACCTGAAAAACTGACCTGCATGCAAGCCAGAGCATTTAAATGGACTGCAGGCACTACCTGCTTTCCATACATTGCTCGTAATCTTCAATGAACATATAAAGGAATCAATGCCATCTAGTTACCTCTAAAATTGTGGTAGATTGGAACTGGCTTATACACCTGAATAATTCAGCATTGGAGAGAGGTGATGGCACTCTAGTTTGAAATCAAGCCACGAGAGCCTGTAACTGCTGAGATCCTCTGTGAATATTTACACATTTAAGAACCTCCAGGTGTTGGTCATGACAATTTTAAGTGTTCTGATTGAACACTTCACTTTCTTTTCCACCTCTACTGAGTTTTATTTTTTAATAAAGTTTGGCAAGCAAAAACTGAACCAGAGCTAAAAAATTACCTGCAATATCCAGCCTTGTAGGCAGCAAAGTCCAACATGTACTAGGCCATATTTTTTTTTTAATTGAAAGTGCATGACGTGTAAGCAAGCTGTTAAAACACTTGATACTACACAACAATCCATTCAAAAAATAAGCAAAATTTTTTAATTTTTATGAAGGTCATGATTTTCTTGCTTCAGTGCTCATGAAAGTGAAATATTAATGTCATGCACAGGACTGAAGCATACTGAAAACCCCAGAGCTCTGCCAAGGCATCTAGATCAAGAGTTTCAGAAGCAGCAACCAGAGTTGCTTCAGTCAAGACCATTCTTCCACACTGTGTGGCAGCTAAGCAGTGCAGAAAGGCATTACAAATATTTGATCCACATCAATTGGCTATTCATGTTTCCAAGCATGGATGAATCCAGATTCTCAAAAAAGTTATCAGGAACATCACTATACTATGCACCTGAAGACTCTGAAACACTGACAAACAGAATTAAGTGCGTCTAATGGCAGAAAAAAGTCCCAAATCAAACAAACCACTACACAACAAAGAATACAACGTATTCTTGGAGAGAGAATTTAAAATTTAGATTGACAAGAATTTTCTATTTATCCCCCACCACATGAAACATATGCCCAAATTTAGTTAACACTAGTCTTCTGTGAATCTTAAATTAAGTCATGAAACATGAAAGGAAAAAATCAAAACCAGCAATTGTTTAAAACCAAAGACTATGATTTTAGTTTTGAATAACAAATGCAACCATGAAAATGGTCAAAAAGACAAAAAAGTAAAGGAACTAGCCCCCTTCTAAAATTTCAAAGATGCAGTCTATATTTATCCACACAAAGATTTCCTACAGCTCTTGTTCTCAATGAAGAGAGCAATGGCATGATAAGAGAAGAGACATCAAAATGGAGTGGATAGAGGAACAGTGCTACACATCAATGGTGGCAGGAAGCACTTCGAGTAACACCAAGCACCAGACCAGAACAAAGTGGTCTGCTGTCAATAGCTGCTTCTTCACTTGACATGTTATGCCTTCCCAAAGGCAGAACAGAACAAACAGCAGAATAGAACAATTGCTCTATTCCCTTGGACACATGTGAATTGCTAGAGAAGAAGAGTCAAGGCCAGCCTGCTGTGTAATCCCTCACAATCCAGCAGAAGCATTAGTTCAGCAAAAACAATGAAATGTGGACCCTAGACTTATTTCCAAAAGCGACAACACCAGCAGCACCTTCCCAGATCTCCTCACCCCACCCCTCAATTCCCTCAGATTTTATGACCCCAAAACACTATAGAATATTTTCTGCTTGCTCCAGTGTCTTTAATTGTCCTTTATGATGGCTTCAACTTCAATAGTATCCCTTGCCAAACCTTTCTGGCCCAACAACTGGACAAGAAAGCATATTCTCTGGATAATCCTAAACTATCTGCCTGCTGATGAGCTGGCATGCCAGCCAGTGGGTAACAGGAAAATTGTCTCTGACTTTCACTCCCTACGAGAATGGATAGGTGCCTGGTGAGGACACATGAAAATAATTTTCACAACATGTCTGGGCTCATTACCTTTGAAGCCTCTACTGTCCTGTCATATTTATCAGGCAGAAGATAATTCACTTAAACAAATCTGAATGACGCAAAAGCCTCAGGAAACATGTAAAATAATTTCGAGGAGAGAAACAAAGGACTTAAAGGAAATTCCTTGCTCCTAATATTGAAGTTACATTCATAGACTTAACAGGCTTCCTTTCCAAAGGAGTAATGTATTTTTGCTGTTCCTCAGGTTTGGAAAGTAATTTGAAAATTACCATGAACAAAAATTTTATCTTGATTTACTCTCTTTACCTGCAGTTAGATCTTTCTCTTCTATACCCAACTGCCTCCTTGTTATTGGCACATAGGTGACATACATTACATGCATATAAAATATTTATACCCTTTCCAAATCTTATTTGCATGCAACCTTTCTTTTCCTTTTACAAAAATGAGCACAAACAGAACTGAAGGATGAATACTGTATTTATCTCAGAAAATCTGATTAATCTTTTCCTCCAATGTTTTGTTTGTGGGAAAAAAATATTGCTAAATTACACTATGTGAAATACCTGGAATGCCATTATTCTTCTTTTTCTCTGGGACTTACATTTCACACCAGTCCCAGCAGTTTTCCATCTCAGGGGGAACTCGTACAGATATTGTAGTTTATCAACATCATTATGAAAGGACAAAATTGGCAGAACAGAGGTAAGGAGTATGAAGATTAGGAAGTTGCTGTTAATAATTGTTCATCTGTGAGCTACCACATTGCTGCTGGCTCAGGATGTATCCTCTTTTGTGATTTAATGGCCAGTGTGAATTACAATAGTAACATGTATTAATTATTTTCATTCAAAACATTAGTATTTCAGTGGCTAAACGGATTCTACTCTTGCATGTAATACCATTATTTTAGCCAGAAGTCCCATAAATTGAATTGCTTATGGTGTTTGCAGTGCTGACATAAGAAAGCTGAGCATAGTGTTAGCCTAAGGAAAAATTCTGAGCATTTAACATTCAAAAAAACAAGCACATGTGTTGTGACAATGCCGAGGGGTTTTTGTGTTTGGAAATGAGCTGCTGAACGGACCACACTTTGTACCTTTTTTAAGATGACAGTCTCCTAAATCTTATTGCTATTGCAAAGATAATGACACCAGATAGACCTGTCTGCTCCAGGAAGAAAAAACATTTAGATAATGATACAAGTTTATCACAGAAGTCTCAGAACTGAATCTTGAAAGTATGTTAATAACAGCAGTGAATGATACAAGGCACTACACTCTAAAATCAAAGCTTCCCCAAATTTAGAAAAGAGTATTTACTACAGGAATTAAAGATGTTGCTTCATGTGTTGGCTAGTAAAATATATGGAAAGTTCACTGCTCCTTACATTGGAATTTCAGAAGCTCAGTTCAAATAAAATATTTCCAAGGCAATTATAACTCTGCAGCCTTAAAACACACTGATACAATGGTTCATTATATTAAGAAATCAAATTGACCAAAATCATACAGGGAGGAGAGTTTCTTTCCATTTTCAATTCACTAACCCTACCTTCACTAAAGTATGTATTTATCAGTCTATCAGACTGGTAGGCACCAAAACAGCCACATCATAAGCAACATATTTGGCCCTACGCAGAAACACAGCGATGAATTTCAAATTAGAATTCAAACATAGCTATTAATATTTTGTCTCACTAAACCATGAGGAGTTCACACCCCTAAAATTACCAAATTACACTGGATGAAGTCAGAGAGAAAAGTTTCCTCTTAAAAATAGAGATTAAGGCTTATTGTAATGTACAAGGGATATAAATAAAGTGAATTTAACTCTATGTGTCTGCCCTGCTTTTGGCTGGGGTGGAGTTAATTTTCTTCACAGTGGCTGGTATGGGGCTCTGTTTTGGATTTGTGCTGAACACAGAGTTGATAATATAGAGATGTTTTTGTTATTGCTGAGCAGGACTTACACAGAGCCAAGGCCTTTTCTGCTTTTTGTACTGGCAAGGAGGCTGGGGTTGCATGAGAAGTTGGAAGGAGATACAGCAAGGACAGCTGTCCCCAGCTGACCACAGGGATATTCCACACCGCATGGCATCATACTCACTATATAATGTGGGGGGAAGAAGAAGGAAGAGGGGAGGCATTCAGAGTGATGGCATTTGTCTTCCCAAGTAACTGGTGGGGCTCTGCTCTCCTGGAGATGGCTGAATACCTGCCTGTCAATTGGAAGCACTGAACTCATTTCTTGTTTTGCTTTGCTTGTGTGCAGCTTTTGCTTTCCCTGTTAAACTGTCGTTATCTCAACTCATGAGTTCTCCACCTTTTACCGTTCCGATTCTGTCCCCAGTCCCACTGGTGGGGGAGTGAATAAGTGGCTGCCTGGAGTTAAACCATGACACAGACAACAATTTAAAGCTATCTTATCAGGGAGTCCACAAAATAATCGTAGGCCTTTCTTTTCCTAAAATCAGACATCCTAGCCGTAACAATAAAGTAAATTCAAGATTCCTCTCCTTCTTTCCAAGGCACATATTGGTATTTTTCACCCTTCTTCCTTTATATATAAAAAAGCAATGAGAAAGGAAAGGTAACATCCTGTACTGCCAAATTTCTGAACAACCAGAGACCAATGATTTTTATGTATAATGGCAAAGCTGGCAAAAAGACAGAGTGCTGGGTTTTTTTAAAAGTTTTCCTATAACAACTATGCATAAGTGAAATGAAGGATCAGTAATATTAAGAATGCACTATGTAAGAGGGAGAGCCAGAAAATTCTTTTGCTTTTCTACCTAATAAAAAGAACTTGAAGTCCCACTCAAGAGTAATTTGGCACAGATGTCTAGATATTCAGTACATACATCTAGTTCTATAATGCATGAAAAATAGTGAAACTTGCATCTTTTATGCCGTGCTTGCAAAATTCACTGCCACAGCTATTTAGACAAGATTTCATCTCGCCCAGCTTCACGTATGCACCCTTACATGATGTAGTATGAGCTTCTTCAAAGCCAGCAGAGGTTAGACAGATCACTGCAAGTACTTTCCCACTCTTGACTACAAAGGGTGCACAACTGCCTTAAGAGAAAATGCCCCATTTCAAACAGTTACACAAGACTTACACAATTTGGGGGGAAGAACACCTGTGGCAGATAGTCTTAAAAGCTGCCTGATGTAGAAAGCAGGAACATGCATCCACGGTATATTTTTAGAAGCTCAAAAAATAGTAAGAGGTGTTTTTTTCCTTGAAGTATCCACTTGGATGGCTAATGATTCTGAAATATGTATCCTTCATAGTATTATCCTCTCCCCTGTGCATGCTGGGAGAAACCACACTCTCTTCAAAGAGGTTAAATGACTCCCACCATTACAGAAGGCTAAGAGCTGTCACAGTAGCCTGAACCCATGTCACCAGAGCCTTAGGCTATTGTTGTCATCACTGCTTGAGACTTCATTTCAAAACACAGATTCTCTTCAATGAAACCGCTGAACTTCAGCCTTCTCTAAGTGCCTCACTGCGTAATGGCACAGGAAACACAAAGATTATTCTAGCTGACTATCGCAAGTCCAAACAAGAGTAATTCAAACAAGGCCTGGGCTATTTGTTCCAAAAGACCACAAGTGGGTGCATCTTCATTGCAAGAGAAACTCTTCAAAATTAAAGAACAGTTTGTACAGAGGCTACAGTGTAATATACATAGCCACTAAAAACGAGGAAGTCCCACCTAAAGTATGCATGAAAAGTGGCAACATAGGTCAAAATGTCTTTTAAAAGAACACTTCAAATGCCTCTGCACTCAAAGCCCAGATTCCCAGCCCCCAAAAAATGTCGTAGCTACTGGTATCCACAAATACAAACCAAAGGTTGACACCAAGTTCTTTGAATGTCACCAGAGATTGCACTCTATCACTTTCAGATCGAGCTTTGTTAGGTCATAGGTCCTGTCTTATTCACCCTCCTGAACTCACCTGCTATTCAGGATCTTCTGGTTACTTAGTGAAAAAAGAGAAACAGAGTTCCTTGTAGGCAGAAAAAAAATGCTCATAAAAACTATGTGTGCTTTTTTCCTACATTAAATTTATGCTGCAAGACACAAAGATGTCCCTCACGTAGAAATGCATTGAAACCAATTTTTTTAAATATCAGCAACAGAAGATTTGCTCAACAGGATTTCTCTTTGTACTAGAGAGAGGATACCATAAGAGCTAACAGCGGAAAGACACAAAGGAATAACCTGACAATGGCACACTTCCTTTTACGAGTAGCAATAAGCATCTAGCTCTTACAGACAGTAATACTTCTTGCTGCTTCCCAGGACAAATTACTCATAACCACATCCATACAGTTCATGGGAAGAAAACATGAAAGAGTCAACAAAGACAGCATCAGAATTTCTTCATACAACTACCAGCAACCAGAGGAGAAGCTCCCACTGCTTGTCAAAACTTTTAATTGTTTTCACTATCAGCCTTTTCTTAAATATTCTTCAGCTCTTGTTTATAAATGTTTTTGCACTCTCTCTCATCCCCAGCCTTTCTGTGCCCCTGTTACAAAAGCCAACTAAATCCAAACCACTTGTACATGACAGAAAGAGCACAACTCTTGTACAGATCACAAGCCGTCACCAGAACCAGCAACACCTGCCTGTGATGATGCTGTGTATCACAAGGGTCTCAGTCACCCATTGCATCAATTCACATGTGAAGAAAAGGTTCCACTGTAGAGACCTGCACAAAAAGCTGACCAGGACAACAATATAAGAGTATGGCGAACTCACTGTAAACCTCCTGGACACATTTTAGCAGAGCAGAAGTCTGGCAGCTTGAATCACTTTGCTGACATTTACTATCTGGCTTTAAAAGAGACTAAGAATATCCCTTAAACTCTTATTTTAGGAGAAAGCTGTAATTCTTTTGTTCATCAAGGTGAAACTCTGTAATTTGCTTCAAAAAGGACTGCATACAGGTGACAAGATGTAGCCAGGTTTCTTCCTTAAGGTATAGCAGGAGAGGGGAATGAACAAAGATAGCCTCTTTCCCTGGACATGCCAGGAATGGGAGAAGAAAGAAATTAGAAGCCTGATAAAGTGAAGAGATATTTTGCTGTTCTGACAAAATATATAATGGACAACCATGACACAGGATTATGCTACTCTTGCCGAAACCTCTAGTAAAACAAACGTTCCTGACATAGTAAGAGGCACATAAACCCATATTATGCACACATATTAGTAGCTAGAGTAATATCAAATATTGATTTATTTTATTTTCAAGTCATCTGTGTGGAGTAAAGAAGGGGAAAATTACACGAAGCCTTTGGATGGGGCTCTGTTCTGAGCAGTGACTCCCTGAGCACATGAAGTCCCACCTCTATTCCTCTCTTCATCATGTTTCCCTGCAATCTTCTCCATTCCTTGCTATTGCCCTGGACATGCCCAAAAGCTGCTGAGAGCTGCCCAGTCACACCCACTCTCTTCCCATGCCCTTCAGTCCCAGTGCAGGGTGTGAGGGAGCTCGACACTGGGCAGGGTGCAGTATTAGTAAGCACAGTATGACCACAGTGAGGGTGAAGGAGCCCCAGGCCACGTGCTCCTAATGGACTTGCTACAAGCCAGCTAGGAGCAGCTTCGGAAAAGCTGTCAGTGAAGGTGGCACCCTGCAGTGCTGCGGACTGGAGAAGGAGGTGTGAATGAGTGAACAGCCAAGTCATCTTTGGTCTTTATTGAGCAAGAAAGGTCCTCACACCTGACCTAGACACCTTTTACTAACAAGATTTGTTAATTTAATTTTTCTAACACTAAATGTCTCATTCAGACTAATACTGGCTTTGATCCTACTAGGTTCCAAAACTTCCACCTCGCCTTGCAACATTGAACCAAAGCTTCTTGTCTGCAATAATCTGAAACACAGTCAATGGACATTGGAGTCCCACATCCAGCTCCTGCTTTATATAAATTAATTTCCTAAGAAGTGAGGGTGAAACTGAATCTTAGCAAGTCCTTAGCACAGTTACAGTACAGTATGCAACTCAGCTGTACTGCCCTGAATTAGGAATATGCTACGAGTCAGTTGTAATTGGTCTGTCAGTTTGATCTCTGCACATCACTCACCTGTACAGACATGCTGGTATAAAGCAGCACATTTTCTGCATATTTATATCATTTTGCATTTGAGCACTAGCTGAATTGTAATTTCTGTATTAAATGTACTGGAATAACTTGGAATAAAGGGAGTGAATGTTGTAAAACCAGAGAAACTTGCCACATCAACTTACCCTAACAAGGCTTCTCTTCCTGTAACAGTAATGCTTTTAGACTAGCACTTAAACCCCACTTAGAAATTCCCTTATATTAAAAAACTAATAATCCACAGACCCCAAAACCCTTACTCTTCACATTTTCCTGTAAGCTGTGATACTTGCGTTTTTGGTGACGGTAGGCAATATCAGGTTTAGTTTGGTTTTCTTCTTTTAAGAATGGAAAACTTATATTTCCACTAGCTCTCCTTAATGCTTTTTGTATCCTTATAAATCAACATCTCTTGTATACATCAACTAACTCCAGAGCATTGCAGTCTTCCCTATCTTTAAAACACCAAGTTTCAACATAATGCTTCATCTTCAACCAAAAAGGCTTGCTTCAAACACAGGAGGAGCAAGTCAATTAAAAAAATCTTATTTAGTGCTTGAGAAGCCAATCATGTCATAGCCTTTTTGAAAGCCACACTTCTATTAACTTTAACCAAAAAAACCCCACCCCATATGACATAGCTAATTAGACTGTTTAATTGCTGCAATCCTTAGATGCACACACAGCAGTTGCTCTTTTTATCACAATCTTTGCCAGGAAACTGAATAGGTTTCCATACATTTTTAGCCAAACCCACTACAAGAGCATTTATTTACAAAGCAAAACCAAAGTTAAAAATCCACCTACACCATCCTGGTTTAAGCTAAAGGAGATTGTAATATGAACTGGAAGCAGCATCTACCATCCTGTAAAGAATACTTAATGTATAGAAAATTTTCCCTAAGGCTGTTCTAATTCATCTCGGATTGGTTTCATAGGCCCCTGACGGTAATCAAAAGTTTCCAATTAATTCAGTACTACTTGAATCACATTTTCATTGTCATTCAATAGCACGGTGTCAATTCTTCACATCCCAACAAAACTTCTTCATCCAGAGCTACTGAAACAAGTATTTACAAAGGAAGACAACTGTTACCTAAACTGTACACAAATAGGAAAAGCCAAGGAAAAGATGCCTGCTATAGTAAAGGTTAACTGAGAATTATCAAGAATTGTTGCTAAATACTTTATATCAAAGATCCATTGAAATACACAGTGTTCAATGCAGAGGTAATTAAGTATTAGCAGCAGTGGTTTCCAAAACTTCTGCCGTCTGGAATTTTATCCAGTTGCAACCCCTAAAGAGAACAATAATGAAGTGAGCCAGTTCTCAATACTAAGTTTTTCTGTAATTTTTTGGAAAACAAAAAGCCTCATTTCAGCTTTCTACACTAACAGCATCACAGTTCATAATTGGTAGGTATTCTTTATACCTCATCCTGTAGAGACATCCCTCCACTCTCATCCTTGTCCCTAAATTAAGGCTTAGATTATGTATAATGGTATAAAAAATGCTTTAGAGGAGTTCTCACTTGCTGAGTGTCTGGTAAGTTTAGGTGTACAACTTCAAGATATTCCAGCACATTCTACACCCCATATGTGAAGGCTTTAGATCAGCAGGTTTATTTTTGGCTTTGCATATTAATCCTCCTTCTTTCAGACTTAAGGGAAGGAGAGAAAACTTTCAATAGTAAATAGTGCAATGCTCTTTTGCAAAGTTTCTCCATCTGGATACATAAGTGAAAAGGGAGAATTATGTTCTGCCATTCACCAGCACTACATGGAAATTAATGTCCCACACAAGTCTTTCCCAAAACCATACTCACTGTGGGGGTGAAGATGAAAGTTGCACACTTGTTAATGTTCCCAAAAGAACTAAAATGGGACAATGTGCATTGGGAATCTTTTTGGCTTGGACAATATTAGATGTCGAATTCACCAAAACCTTGAAGGCTCAGCCTCTATGCAGACCTTGCACCAGGTCTAGTGTCTAGTGAAAGCCTCACCTATGGAGATGATGACAATAAACAAGCCAGGGATCTAGAGCTCTTGACATCCCCCAGCATCACTGCTGGCAATCTGACAGAAGAACAATTATGTGTCTTTCAAAAGGAAAGCAAATCAGAAGGTTGGTAATTTTCCCACAGTGACTTTTTAAAATACATATACGTAAAATTCAAAAGGTGATAAGAATTCCCTGGTCCTGTAAGCAATATCATCCACTGCAATGAGGATGGATCCTTAGCACAGCAAAGGAAAGAAGACTCTACAGTCTTCAGAGAAGTGAATTTTCCTGGTGGAAACTAAAAATTATGAAAGATCTAAGCATAAAGCTCCAAACTTAAAATGCTCTTAAACCTTAAAAAGAAGATGGATCCCCCATTCTGCTTATTGTTTAAAATTGTCTTCTTGGGTTAGGGAAAAGATGCACTGGATGAGAAGAAAACATTTTTAGCTTACAAGTCTACCAAAGAGTTCCACCTTGAAGGGTTAGGGGAGCACAGCAATGCTATATTAACTTGTACAGAAAGAACTTCCCCTTTTGTTTCATTTGACCTAGCACTGCTCTTTAGCTTTTAGGTGTATTTAATCTCAAAACTCAAATTATATTAAAAAAAAAAAAAAGATAACAACTTTGGAAACTTCCTAATATTCTATTCTGGTACTAGGGAATAAAAAAGTAAGAAGCTAGTTTTTTAAACAGTTCTAAACTGACAAAATAATCAAAACATGTTTACTGTTTAAAATCAACAAACCAGGCTTTTTTTCAGTTCTAACAAATGAATCAGTCTTTTTGGGTTCACATTATAATTACAGCTCCTCTCTCTTATTCCCAATACCCCTCCACTGTGCAGGCTACTCTTTGACATGTTTCACACATTTCTAATTACAATGTGGATTTAAAACCAAAGCTCGGAGGTCTTAGCAATATTCTCAAATTATTTTTGCCTTATGTCCAAACCTGAGGAAATTGTGGGGAAAAGCATGTGGAAGTTTTTTGAGCACAAGGTTTGCTTACAGGTCACAAGAGTCCAGAATAGGCATGTATTCTACAATGATCTTTGTATGTAAAAGAACACCAGAAGATTAATTTCCCCATCTCCTAAAAGTGTGGGTGGAGTGGTTTTTTGTTTTAGTTAGATTGGTGGGGTTTTGTTGTTTGATTTGTTTGCTTTGGAGGGGTATTCTGTTTGGGGGTTTTATTTATTTGTTTTTGATCCTTTTTTGTTCCTTTATGTCATTTCCTCTAAACCTACTAAAGATTTTAAGAAATAAAGGGAATTCAAGGACAGATGATGAAAGTGATTAGAGGCTTAGAAAGAGACACACATGAGTAGGGATTATTAAAAAGTCTGCCTCATTTATAGAGAAGATGAATGGGAGGGATCATAAGAGAGACATGGAAAATGAGAAGAGAACATTTCACAGAATGTTCTTCATCAGCAGAAAGCAAGTGAATTTTTGTACTCTTTTTTTAATATGAGTCTTCTGTATATGTGATCATGTAAGAATTAAATAAACCAAAAAAACACAGATTCTGCTGCTAGTCTCACTGAGGCTGAAAGAACAAGAAGGTTGAAATTAGGCTTCTCTGTTTGTTAATAAACAATCCACACCTGCTCCATGTAAGGTTTTTGCACTTGTTTGTTTTAAATAAAAGATGGATTCTTACAATTTTAAGTATGTTTTCCACTAAGAAATAGAAAATTCTGAATAGGCTCCAATGTGCAAGAAATCAATTGGGACTTCCTGTGTCTCTCTCTAACACATCTGGTATTTGTTAAAAGCAAGATGACTTCAGCATAGACTTCTGATGGGATGCAGTAAAGGAATTTATGTGTTTTAGTTGTACTGGGAAAGTATTTTTCTCTTACAAAGCCATACATATAAATTTATAATCCTGATAAAATGCAGACTATTGTTGCTCAGTAATGGCTAAGATATCAAGAGTGGAGAGCAAAGCCCTGATCAGTAGATTAAAAAAAATAAAAGTCGCTTTAATAGACACTTATAGAGCCTTGAAAGGCAGTCCTGACACAGTGCTCTTGAAGCAAAAGTCAACACAGTGAGGCACAGGTTAGCGTAGACAGGCTAGTTTGAGCATCAGGAATGTTAACGATTGCAATTGCCTAGATCTCTGCATGGACTTACTGATCAAGAAATACCTTGTAGCCAGAATCTGAACAGCCTGGTCTTCCATGATACTTACTGCAAAAGCAAGTCCCTTAAGAAAGCACTATGATATTTTTTTAACTATCCTGCAAGCCACATTCCAGCAACAGCAGTACTTGGTTCCTGACAACTAAAAATGCAACTCCTGTTCCCAAATCTTGTCCTACTTCATTACTTAGGTCCTGATTTTGAATGTTTTTCAAAGATTTGTATTTGTATTTGAGGTGTCGCAGGAATCAACTAGCAGTGAACGTTAAGCACAGTGAAGCTGCAGCAACTGGCATTAGCAGAGAGAACCAGAAACATTTTCCACAGCCATAATGTTCACAGATTCCACCTGCGCCACCAGAGCGAGCTGCAGTAATCCAGATTATACTGACCAGATACTATTGGCAAGGAGAGACAGGAAAAGTCTCTGGGAAGGGCACCCTTCTGAAAGCTGGAGATGGATGATTTTCCAGATCTAAGGCAACCACATGGCTATAAATCTATACACACCACATAAAAGCAGAACTGTAAAGCATTAATTCCATTACACATCAAGCAATAGTGGTTTTATGCCCCTCTTGGTACTACCATGCACAGCATAGCTGGACTCTCTTGTGATCCATCCAAGGAAGAGAATATCCAAGGAAGAGAGAACAGCCTCTCCCTCAAAATATTTGGCCTTCAGCAGCAGCAATGACTCTCCTAAGTTAAGAATGACCCAACTGTACTTCAATAAAGTATTTATCTCTTTCAGCCACTGGGAGCTTTGCACAAAATGTGATATATGGAGAGTTATTAGAAGAATCCAGGATATTTTAAACTTCAAATGCCTTGAAGAAGAGGGTATTGAACAGACTTGTTGCTATACACTGAAGAAACTTCTTGGTTGCAGCAAAAATGTTTTAAATCCGTTTCCCCTCGGACTCTACCATTTACAATCTCAGAAGGCCATATTCACAGTAAATTGTTCTAGCACTTCTGCAAACTGAATTTAATGATGCCTACCTACAGTATATACAGCAGCAATTTTGGAACTGTCATTTTACCTGTCCATAGAGGAGGTGTCCTTTTCTCATAAGAAAAATCCTTAACTGGGCTTGAAATACATGTGCAGTAACCCATAGGGTGGAGAAGTCCTTTAAAACACACCCACCTAAAAACTGGACTCAGTAGCCTATGTGATACAGACTATGAGATCCAGCTTCTGCTTTGACACCACTCTTTCCCCCAGACTATATTAAAAGGATCTCACCCTACTTACAGCACATCCTACCCTGCAAAAAATCCAGCTCCAAGTTGTTCTTCACACAGCAAGTCTCCCATGTCTGTTTAAGCTCCCAAGAACACCCCCACCAGCTCTGTATTGCTGTGTTCATGCACTGCATTGTTCTTCTCCATCCGTGTTAGGGAATGGCAGCTTTAACTTCAGCCACTCTGAAGATTTTTATTCAGTCTCTAAACAAAAAATAGCATCCTACTGTCTTGCTTTTTTCTACATAATACCGCCAGTTCTTGCTGCTCCAGTGCGTGACCATTTCTACCCTGATGGTTAAGGCAGTAAGAGAAATGTTGAAGTTATCCAAGCAATTTACTCAGGAAAAATTCCAGTTTATCTGGACTAAGCCTTACCATCATCTGGAACATACAACATGCTCCTACCATCCCTAGCAATTATCTTACAAGTAACATCTGACACAACTTGTAAAGTCCAAACCCTGGAGCATCAAAATTGCACACAATTCTAAACTTGTATAGAATTATATTTCTAGTTCTCATGGTCAGAGGAAGGAAAGGAGACGCTAATTCAGATATAAAGAAATCCAAAACCTGACAGAAGACCAATGCTTTAAACTTGCCTTAAACATGAGGTTTTTTTCAAAAAAATTCAACATACAAGTACAATAAGCAACACAGCATTAGCCATGATGCCTTATGCTTTTAAGCAGATCAACTAGACTACAGAGTAGAGTTTAACCCTTAAATATGCCAAAAATTATGAAGATATGCAACTTCTATCCATGGCCACAGTTAGGTAAGTAGTACACTATTCTTACAGCAAGATCAGTGAAGAAAAAACTAATCAGTTCAACTTTCAACAGAGAGAAAACAAAATGAATGCATAACATTTTTAACTCCATTATGACTAGCATATGTATATACCTTACAATGTGAAGAGCATTGCACACTCCAGTAGTAACACTATAGTATATATTTTTAAAACATTTCATTATTCTGAAGCCATCTGAATCACAACATCTCCTTTCCATCACTGTCAATTGATGGGCTGGAGGGATGGAAAATACTGCCAATGCACAGGTATAGGAAAATAAAACCCCCAAACCCCAAAACCCCAGTCACATCCTAGAAAAGATCTTCCCTCACAAATAGTTGATCCATACAGTTCAAACCATAAAGCTCATTTGTTGTTAGATGCAAGATCTCAGAACAGAAAACAGAAATTCTGCCAATATCCCAGGTCAGCTAGAACAACCTCCTTTTTCCTTTCCTGCAGTTCATGGGAAGAAAGGGCCACATTCGTACATGTCTTCAAGCTGAGCATTTAGGCAAGAATTTTAAACTAGAAAGCCAAGTGCCTTCATCAACAGAACACTTACCATAAAGGACATAAATACATGAAAGGATCACAAGCTTTGCCTATACATGTTTATGTTTATATACATATATACCGTATGAGTAATACATCAAAATAAAGAAAGATGAACTTGTCAGGAGACTATAAGAAAAACAATTCTATAAAGCCATACATCATGGATATATGTATATTCTTACTTTATCCCTAGAACATAGAGATGCACTTTTCCTGCCAAGTTCCATTCCTGCCACAGCCCTCTCGTAACTTCATAAAAGGAACCACTATAATTCTGTGCTGCCAGATACAATCACCAGCTCCAGAGTTTATTAAACAAACCTTGAGAAACAAAACCAAACCCCAATATTCACCACGGTGATCGAGACACAGAGTCATTGCATTAAATCATCAGCGTTGTTGACTCTGGTGAGTAAGTTCTCTATTACACTTGTATCCCTCTAGTTTCGATTGTGGATATACCCTGAACATCAGTTTCTATTAAGTCAATAGTCAGTTTCATTTCATTTTCCTATGCCAAAAAGTGTTCAGAGTATGAACACGAAACAATCACGCAGAAAAAAGCCTCCCCTTTAGATCGTCAACCTAGCAAACGTGGGGACCTCAGGGGGAACGTGCTGCAGGTTTGGCGGCTGCCTCTCAGAGCTCGGCACCCAAATCCCGCGGGCAGCCCCAGCACCGTCGCCTCCCCGGGCCGCCTGCTCTCCCACGCCTTACCCTCGTCTTGCGGCGCCGGTGCCTCTCCGGGTCCGAGTACGTCCTGTCCACGGCGAGCGCCGTGTCGCTGCCAGGCATGCTTGTGCTTGTGCCGCTGCTGCTGCTCGCTGCCCAGGGCCGCGGGACTGAGCGGGATCGGGATCGGGATCGCGGCCGCCGCCGAGCGGGAGCGCCGGGCACGCCCCGCCCGCACGGCCCCGCCCGCAGCGCGGCCGCTCCGCTGCTCCCCAGCGGCACAGCCCGAGCGGCCCCGCGGCGCTCCGGCTCCCGCCGCACGGGGCCAGCCGGCCGCTGGCCCCTCCTTCGAAAAAGGGGGAAGAAGGTGGGAGAGAGCTTAGCCAGAGGGACTGGGCCTGAAGTCCCTTAGTTGGTTTAATTTTCAGGCCATCGTGTCTGAGGGGACAGCGGGAGGTGGGACACGATGATGGCTCAGAGGTAGGGCTGGACGGAGCAATGACAGTGTCGTTCCTCCTACTGATAGCCGCTGGTTTGGGTCCGATCCAGCTCTTAGAGGGAAAGGAGTTACCATCAAGCAACCTCGACTTCTCTTAACAAAAATCTAGACCCTGTGGCTACATTGAAACGTCACAAAACACAGCAAATCCTAAAGGCTCAGAAGTCTAAAGGAGAAAGAAAGGAAGAAACCAGAAGTATTGTGTTGTCAGTTTTGGGCAGGCTCACTTACAAGGTTTTGGCTTTGGTAGCCTAAGGTACCCTGGACACAACTGAGCACTGCAGCTTGAAAGCCCTTGATACCTAGAGGTTTTCACAATAAAATGGTATAAACATTCTGCCAAACTAACTAAATAATCAGGGCTTGCATTTTCCAAAGTCGTCAGTGGAGCACGGCAACCAGCTCAGCCCCCTTTTCTGCCCGTTGCACATGTGAGATAAATCCTTCGATGTCCTGGCACAGGGGAGCTTCAAACCATGCTTGTGAACACTCAAGGAAAACTTGTTTTCCAGGGCATGTGTACGCCAAAGTACTTAAATTCCTAATAGTTGAGTGGAGTTTCTTACTGATTTTCACATTTATCTTCAGACTTTTTATGCTGAGGAATGCGTTTAAGTGACACTTAACACATTTAACCCACTGAAAAGTGTAAGTAAAATACTGTTTAATAATCACTAAGTAGTAGAGGAAATGTACTTCTTTTCCCTTCTGGAATAAACAGAATTTTTGAGTTACCACCTCTAATTATTACACAAGTAAATCTGGAGCTCCTTCAGGCCAACTCCCTTGCAAGAGTAGCAGGACTTCACCTTTTAGGTACAATTGTTACTATGCTCATTTGTGAGTCACACTGCTTTTCTCCTCTAGCTGGAGACAGCAACAGTCCCAAGGCATGTGGGTATATAAACATACATAAATATCAACATAGCTAACTATCCTCGGAGGAGCTTGCAGCTTTAAAAAATATTTTCCTCTCACCATTTGTTTTTTCATTGGAATCATATGTTCCAGAACAACAATACTGTCAGAGGTTACTTATCTGACACGAGCTGTTTTCAAGTAATGAGGTCTTCATAGATGAAAGACCTGGAATTCTAAAATAAAAATAAATACTAGACCTCACCTTCTTGGCAGGTGTTTCTCCTTCAACTCTAACACCAGTTTTTACAAAGTTATCCCGAAGTAAACAATGAGTGGGTTTACTAAAGGAAGCGCTCTTTTCCTAATGCAGTATTAAAAGGAACCAAACTAACACTGGATATTGCACACAGGTGGTGACTTGCCACCCTTCCTATACTTCTTATGGAGCTGAATCAGTTAGCTAAAGTTAAAAGGCTGCTGGGAAAAAAATGGAAATGGAAACTGTTTTTGCAGTCCTTCGGCTCAGACATGAATGTTAATTAATGTGCCAGAGGGTAAGGAACTTTAGAAGTAAAGGTGAGTAAAAAATTAAATAGGCAAATTTTGTGGGGCTTGGGGTTTTCACTGAGGTAATAATTGCACATTTCCAAATGGGAATGTGAGGTTTCCAGCACCTAGGATGAAACATGCTAATTTACTCAGAAACTTTCAGGGTGTTTTTAAAGACTTGCCAGATGTAGTTGATCAAAGCATAGAAGGGGTGAGCATTTGGAATAGGGACATATGAAAGACTTCAACTGCTTGATGTTTTAGTAATAGAAGACTTATTATAAATAATACTTTATTCAAAAGTTTAAGAGTTTTATTTATATATCAGCCTTATTTAAATAGTACCAGCAGACTAGCCACAAAATGGTGAAACTTCTCTTCAAGATAAAAAGAGGCAGGAATATGCAATATATGTTTAGATATAGTATTAACATACATACTATATTTACCAAGAAAGCTCTGTCCTGATGTAGCTTCTAAGAAGAGAACATAACACAGTTGGTCTCGTAGGACCCCAGAGTTGCATTAGTCACACCTTCCAACCAAGCCTGTGGATCTGTTTCCTTGGGCACTGCTCTCAGTGGTGCATACCAGAAACAACAGCTCCCGGATCCTGCGCCAGCAGCAAAAGCCCTGGCACTGGGCAGTTCCTGGAGGAGCTGTGACCACAGGACAGCACTCCAGTCAATTAGGAACAACTGCTGCACACAGCAGCAAGTCACAGTGGAGGAGAAATAGCTGCTTGGGTAGAGGCACCTGTCCCACAGGTCAGGAGAGTCCTTCCACACAAGCTGAATTAGGAGCTATTGTCATTTTGACAGTCTCTGCAAGTGCCTTGTCTCATGAAATGGTTTTTTCGTATGATGGGGTTAAATCATCTGCATGTTCAGAATTTATGTCAAACTGTGGTGCAATGCAATTCTCTGAACAAAGGCTGCTCTTTTCCCCCTTTATCTTTCCTTCTCACACAGGTACCACCAGGTCCTTCCTGGGCTGGAGCAGGAGCATATTCTTATCCTATGACACACTTGCAGAGTGCATTTCATTTGGCTTGGCTGAACAAAGACCACCTGCCCTCCTCTTACACACACAGCTGGTTTGTACAGCTCTCCTTCCCCACTCCAAAACAGGGACGTGATGCCCTGAACGTGGCAGAATACTGCACAGCACAGTACTACTGACAGCTTCACCAGATACTACTCTCACTGCTATTTTCAAAAGCCCACAGAGTTTAAATAAGTGTTCTTCCCACACACTGCACCTGCTCTCAACTGAACCTTCACTACACTAAAGCAAACTCTTCCAGATACTGGCAGGAGCATGAGGCTGGACTCACAGTGACACAGATAGAAATGGTAGCCCATAGATTTATTCTCTCATCCTTTGTTTGTCTCAGAAGGTATTTTAAAAATTAATTTCTATGGCTTAAATTAATAATAGAAGTGTTAAATCATTCCGGCCATCCATTCTGCCAGTTTTTGAAGTTCATATACCTCAAAATCCCTCACTGAGTACCCAGCTGTGAGTGCCCATCTTCTTCCAGTCCTTTTCCTCACTTCAGCATGCTGGCAGGATCCACAATACTTAACTCTTGGTATTTACATTATTTTGCCTACTTTTATAAGTGACCTTTCAAAAAGTGATGCCTATTAGGAACAGAAAGACTGGTTAGACTTAAGATGACTGCACAAAGGGTATACACCACTGTGTTTGGTTTTCAGAGGGACAGATATCCATATTACATTTGCCTGTATTGCCGCATTTTAGGAAAATCAAATCTCTGTAGGTGTGGCAGAGGCACTGTCTGAAGGAAGCCTGTCAGCTGGAGCCTGAGCTTTCCAGAGATAATTCCTGCCTTGCTCTTCCCTTCAGGAGATGCATCTTTGTCATCTATTTCTTGGCCCATGACCATGTGTGATGCTTGCACAGCAGACACTGCACTCCCACCTGCAAGCCGTAAATTATCCATACTGACTTATGCATAGGCCATGGAGGGAGCAGAAGTGCCAGTGGCACTTTTGGGATTGCCTAGCAAAACCCAACTCCCACACAATGTGATCCCCTAAAGGGTGTCATACACATACACCGGGAAGTAACAAAAAAACCCCAAACAAACCTTTATAGAAGTAGAAGACATGGAAACTCTTTCATTAGGATGCTGGCTCAAGGTTTGGCACCATTCTCTTTCCAGTTTTTTCCTGAATCTGGATCTTGGAAATTTAGTTTACTTCTTTGGACTTCCACTACCCTATTGGTGAAAGGAGAAGCACAGCACATCTTTCTCACGTGGAGAACCTTGAGCTCCTCCACGATTAAAAGTTATGTTATTAAATGTTGTGTCCTGATGTTTGTGGGGAGAAATTAAGCATCTGATGTCAAAAGTATGTTGGCAAAGGTACAATCAGGAAGAAGGCGAAGGTCCCTTTACCCACAATGGTGACATCTGTAATCTAAACAGGATACTGGGGCTTCTTCTGAAAGACTTTTTAACTTGCCCTCCAAATCTTTTTCCAAAAGCTTTCAGCAACCAGCCTCCAGGGAAAGGGTCTACGTGAAAAGAGACTGTTAGCGTCATTTCCAAGTCTGAGGGCAAGTGGGATAGTGCTGAGTGACATTAGTCTTTCAGTTAGCCCTGAGTGCACTGTCACGGTTCTCAGTTCATCTGCCAAAGCATGAGCCTTTCACAACCACAGCAAAGGAGACACTCTGCTTGTTTGTACCCAGCACAAACTACCAAGGGATCACACTAACACTTGCAGGCTGTGTTCCCAAGCTGTGACATGCATTCAGAAGATGGTGATAGACATTCAAATATCAAACTAAAATTTTAAACCAACCCCTCTCCCCTTTAGTCTCCTGATTAAGAAATGTTTTATGTGCTTTCACAATAGAATAGTTCCAGACATTCTGTGTGTATGCATTTTCTACACAGTAAAAAACTGCAAAACAAAGACTTTTATGTATTAGTGACATGCAGTAATAAGGGGGTGAAGTATAGAGAAGCAAGTGAAAAATTCCAGTTCAGGGTAACAGAAGTTCTTCTTCTACCTTTCCCCTGCCTACTATTGTGTGTCTCTTGCTGTGTGATGAGAGGCAATTTCAAGCCCTTTCCTTTTTCTCATACAGCCTAGGAAAATTCAGCTACATAATTCCTTATTGCTGCTGCCAAGTGACAGTGATAGTGCAAACAGTACCTACAGGATGGTGGCAGTGTTTTGCATTTCAAATGTTGTGAATAAGAGCCACCTTTGTAGCAGACTGAAATGCCAGCTGTTCAGTACACCCAAGAACTCGCCTGGAGCCCAGCTATTTACATTAAAGATAGTCTATGTTGCAGAGGGAAGTACAGAATTCTCCCTCTAGCAACACGAATGGTTGCCGCTCCGAGATTACAAATTTTCTTCTGCCTCATAATATGTGATTTGTGGCTGTCTGAGAATGAGTGTACGCAGCCTCTTTGTCCCAATCAGCCACTTTGACATTGTTACAAGGCATGCAGGACCAACAGCTGCAGCCTGCTGGCACATAAAGGTGTATCCCCTTCCAAAACACAAATATGAACTTGCATCCAAACCATTCAGGCTGTGGCCAGAAGACAACCAGCCTGAATCTCCTATTACTGCATATTCTGGTGGTTACATCAGTGAGACATTTTATCTCAAATTAAAACAAGCACACTAGACATAGCCCAAGAACTGCTCTTGGAATGTGCCACCCTAACCCACCCTGCGAGCAGCAGTGCCTGCAGTCCCCTGAGGTGGCACGGAGCTAGGTAGCTGACATCTGAGCTACTAAAGGCTCTGTAAGTTAATACACTACAGCTTTCACTCTACTCCTCTGTGGTCATAACTGCACAGAATCCCAGCTCAGTTTGTGGCTGAGGGCTGCACACAGAGATAGCAGACGGTGCTGGATTGGAACCTGTCAATTTTTTTTATATCTATTAAGTACATTTCATGGTGGTGGCTCTGTATAAGTTTTGTCATGCTAAATGTGTGACATCAATTATTTCCATATGAAGAGACAACGTCAAATGCAGGATTAGGACTTGTTTGCCAGTCAACCAGAAAACACAGATGGGTTATGAGAGGACAGAAAAATTAATGATTATACAAATAAGCCTGCACCTCTTCCTGGTGACAGTTGTTATAATGTAGCCCTCTGAGTTTTACTACAGTGACTCTCTGTCTACAGACATGCAAGTTACAGGGACATGAAGCTCAAATTCCCTCACCAATGTAAAAGCCGATCACCTACAACTCATCTAACTGTGCTTCTGCTAAATCTAATTCAATGTTATATGAAAGCTTTCCTTTAAAACCAGGAGAACCAGGTAAAACCAGAGGAGTCTTAGCTCGATTACCTACTGGGTTAATTGGGCATTAATAAAAGCCATTAGCTAAATATGGTTAAGAGCCTATTTAAAGTAAGCATAGTAAAAACCGAAAGCTCCTTCCAATTTACTTGTCAATCTGCCAGACCTAAACATTCAGTTCTTCTTTGGGTGACAGAGACTTCAAAGATTAACATCAGCGAAGCAGAAAAGCTCAAATGCCATGATGTTTTCCAAGTACCTGATTTTAGCAACAAATATTTAAAAGGCAATAAATTGCAAACAAAAAACCTGCATAGTGTATTTCTATTATGCTAAGTACTTGAGTATCCATTATTTTGTAACTATCCAGAAACACACTCCCTTTACTCCTCTAAACATAATAATACATCAAGAAGCCACTTTTGGGTTATTAGTATATAATTGTACATGGTAGTTTCCAATGAATAAAGTATTTGCTGCGCCTTTTTTTTTTTATTGCTAACAGATACTACATTTGTTTTATTTTCATATTATGATATTTTTTATGGCAAAAACACAGGTCCATTGATCAAAGTTTTGCCAATTGCTTCAATATGCAAGGCCTTTATAACACATTTCTGCATATTCCACAGCAAATTCACTCACTACTACTGTTCCAAAGACAGGAGCAGAGCTTCATAACTTCCTGCTTGTTAATATTCATTCTTAACAATACTAAAAATGCAACACCTATATGCATATGTTGCTGCACTTGACTGTACAATTTCGAATATTGGAATCATGTTTTAGATTGGAATTTAGATTTAGTGAATTCAGACATCAAACTACTTGACCATGGAGGCAATGCATAAGATATAACACAATCGTTATTTTTAACTATCTGGGCATTATTAGATGCTTCAGAATAGTCTATAAGAGATTTAAGCAGAAAAACCAAATAAATGTACTGTTTAAACAATATTCATAATCATTCTTTGGGGCTTTTAAAATCTTGATTTAGTAAGGTATTATTCATTACAAAATTTGGGGGACAGTTTTTGACAGATTGAAGTCTTCTGAAGTCTTCGTTCTTATGCAGCCAGGGAGTTATATGAGGTGTCACGCAGTATGATTTTCTTATTCTTGGGACCTGAGTTTAGCAGGGATATATACAAGCAGCTTATATTGCAATACTTTTGGAAACTGTATCAACACAGTAGAGTCCTAGTATTTTGCAGGGAGTTTCCCCCAAATTTCCATTACTGGAAAATATTACAGCATGAGATCCCTAGAAAACAGAACAGCAAAGACACATTTTCCTATAAAAATTCCTATTATGCTATATAGCAATACAATTTTCTGGAACAAAATTAATGCCTTTTTCCCTAACATAATCGTAACCAATCTTTTCTTACTAGAATTATATGTATGAAGGATAGGATTTATTTTTCTTTACCAATATAGCTATGTCAGTGAAGCATTTATTTACAAAGCAATCCTAAGGCAACAAAAGCAAAGACAACCTCAGTGTCCACAGACACTTTGCAAGACAGGAGAAGACACCCTGCAGCAGACAGGCTGCTCTGGGGCTGGAATAAATAGAAACCCTCTTCCCTTTCAGTGCCCACCAATGTACACAGCACCAGCTGAAGTGTCACTGAAAAATGAAGCTGCCCCTCTTCTTGCCTTAAAAAAAAACAAACCAGCTTTGACCGCAGGGTTGGGGTTCGTCTGATATGGAGGGTTGCAAACTAGTTGCCTCTGCTTGAGCTACAAGTAGCTCCCCACTTCTGTTTTGTAACCACCTCAGACTAACAATTTTACAGATTTCAGAATTTTCAAGCCCAGAATAAAGGCATTACTTTATCAACAAGAATCTCACAGACAAATGCTTATATATGAAAAGAGAGGAAAACCTGGTATAATTATAGGCCTACCAGTGAAACGTTCCCTTAAATTTATTTGTGCTAGTGTATCTCACACATATACATAGCCTTATCAACAATTTAAAATATTATAGGGGAAGAAATTTAATATTCCAGCTTGATTATTTCATGTAGGTTTTGAAACACTTGTAAATTAGGAGCCTCAGTAGAAAGTATTGGTGCAATATATAAACTAATAGCAGTATAAAGACCATAAAAGCAGCAAGATATGTATCAAAAGTAATTAAGAGTTCTAGGGCGCAGGCACAATAATGTTACAATGAAGTAGCACAGCCAAGAAGAGCTCATAGCACATAAATTAAGACAACCCCGTCAGAAAGAAGTGGGATCACAAAGACATAGGACCTGACAGGTCCTACTTTGTAACTCTGACCCTCACCGATTCCAATGATTTTCAGCATTTCAAACACAGAGGTCTGATACAACTACAAAACAACAGTAGATACTCTTCATTTACACTCACCAAAATTTTGCATTTCTTACAATGAAAGGTTGTCTTTTTTCTAAACAATATATTTTTTCACATTTTCTGTCCTTAGAGATATCATATAATAAACCTTTCCCAGTTTGAAAACTTAACAGGAAAATGTTATTAAAAATTATCTTTCATTTCTGCCATGAGTTTTCACAAAAATAACCTACCATTTTTCAGCAGCTCTGTTTTGTTACACTGAAACTCTAGGCATGGTTTGAAGATTTGCTTGAGCAGAAAGGATAAGGTTCTGCCTTAGCTGGCGAGCAAAGTGGTGCTGGTCACACGCCTGCAGCCCTGCTGAGTGCACAGCGAGTACCAGCCAGCAGCTCAAAAGGGTGCTCTCCACATACGCCCCTTTCCTAGATGAAGGATTACCCCAGCTACAGGTGGGGCCTCCCCGGCACAGCCACCAGCTGACATCAGCGTCCTTGAATTTATGGGCATGGGAAGGTATCTGAGGCCTCAGGGCCATAAAAAGAAATGGCTGGTTGGTGATATCAGCGTGGAAGCAACCCATGCAAGCTGCCCAGAGGCAGTAACTTAGGCAGAGGAGTATTTAGACTATGTACTTAAGCTGCAACAAAAACCACTGACTGCTTGGGTGACACAGTTCACAGTTTGTATGTAGGACTGATGGCTGGCAGCTTGTAATGCTACATGTGTATGTATTATCAGGGCAGAGAGATGTACATTTAACGCCTGTGTTTAGTCTAGAATCTTATCCTTTAAAGCTGGCTTGTAATTTAGATGCAATGATGGTGAGCTGCTCTGAGAGCTGATCCAGGTGAGAGCTATTTCTGTCAAAACAAAATAAATTGTTATATTGCAAAAATATACACGTCTGAGTTTTATTAGCTCACTCATCTTCTACTGGCACATCTACTCAAGCTGTGGTGTTGACTCAGGAAAGTGGGCAGGGAATCATGCTTGAGAGCAGAAGGCAGAACGTAGCAGAAGTCATAAGTAAAAAGTAAAACTGATCATGCAATTTCATTCTTAGTTGCCAAAAATTTAATTCTGTCATAGCACTATAGGGTATGTGAGCATCCAAAGACATTTAATGTCGATACCGTGTATCTTTATAAAGGTTAGTTAACCTTGTGAAAGACATGGAGTCAAATGTTAAGTCATCTGTTACTTATGGAAATTTGTAAAAGCATGGGCACTCCAAAATGAACTATTAAACCTTTAAAATGAACTATTTTCCTTACTTTTTTTTTTCCTAATAGAACTTCAATAACAGCATGAATCAGTGGGGCTTTGGAAAAATAACAAACAGCCTAATCCAAGCAAAAACCTAGCAAGAAGCTTCAGTGTGAATCTTCTGGTAGAGCTGAGATCAGCAGTTATATCTGAATATCATAATACCAGCTGCTGAAACTAAGACGAGGGAGAGATGAAAACTAACAGAACTGCTTGAAGGATCAAGAATGCAAATGTGGCATTAGAACATCTGTGGAGATAAAGCATCATACATAAACAATTATCTGGTTTGCAAGAAAAGAGAAAAAACCTTTCTCTGTAACGAAATAGCTGACCCAGCAGAAATATGCTTATCTTTTCCCAGAATGAATCATCTCCAGGAGATGCTCCACTAAATCTCTATAAACTTTCCCCTTTGATACTGATAATTTTGCTACTGATACATTTCCTTTAGTTATCTGGACTTCATAGGGTCAGTCTCCAAAACTGTAATGTATTTATTTGTCTAAGGCATCCAATAATGTGAAATGAGGGTGCATGTATACACAACTCAGCTTCAATGATGGAGAAAAGCAGTAGATAAGTTAAACTAAATCAACAGGGATTTCTCACATTCCTCTGTAGTGAATGGAGACAGCAGCAAATAAACATTAAAAAGTTAAACAATATCCCTAAGCATTCAAATAGCTCAAAGAGAATCATCTTCCTAGGACGAGAATAAAAACAAACAAATGTTCAGTAATTCTCAGCATGACATCTTCAGCCATCTGTCATAATCATACAGCAATTTAAAACCAGAATCAGCAGCTCGTCCCACCTCACCCCCCTCAACCTCCCCAGTCTGTTTTGTATTAATGGATAGCTTTTTATGTCCTCTTTGCATGCACAGAACTGAATTCCCTGAAGTTTCTTTGCATTGTGACAAACTTCTTTCTGACTTGATTCCCCCAGATCTCCTTGACATAACCCTCTTGACCCTGAGATTAGCTCAGCTGTCAGAGCATAGTGGTAATAATACCAAGGTCACAGATGTGATCCCCATATGGGCCATCCACTCAAGAGCTGGACTTGCTGATCCTTGTGGATCCTTTCCAATTCAGAACATTCTGCGATTCTCGTTTCCCTTTGTAACTTCTAGACCTACACACATACAAATGTGTGTTGGCAAATACCTGCACACGAGCATTTCCCACACCCCTAGTTTTCCAATATTCCTCAGCAGCTGTGAATGACACTCCCAGCAAACAAATCTCTCCACGCCTATTGTCAACATCGTCAATTGCCCTGCAAACTCAGATAGAATAATAACACTAGACAGAAAACTTTGAGGTTAAAAATATAATGCTCAAGCTCCCTTTTGTTCTCATTCATTAGAATATTCTACAGACATGTGCGTGTATAAACACACATTATTAATTCATGCCTCCCCAGTGCTTACAGCATTTCACAGGCAGAGTGAGCAGTGTACATGTGGCACTGCATGGGGGGCAGGGGGAACACCTACATCATGCAGCCTTGACTTCCATCTTCCAAAAGGCTGAGCAGTCATCAGCTGGGCACTGTGTTGGATGGACAGCAAACAGCAAAACAGGGCAGTGGAAAGAAAGTGAAGAGGTTTTTTTGAGAAAGGATGTACCAATCTTTGTACATTTGTACCCCAAAAAGAAAAAAGTAAGTCGACTTGTTCTGCTTATTACAGGTTGATTGGAGAGGTTTCTGAGCTGATTTTTAGTAATCAATTCTTGCAAAAGATTTTTAAAATGTCATGAAGGTGTGATAAACCTTTAGATTTTTGTGAACATTACTGATTTTCAATAACTAAGGACCCTTTCAAATCACTTCTGTTACGGTCAATGGGTTTTAATTCTATTAATTGTGGACAGGCATTAAAGTAAGGAAAAAAGAGTCTGGTAATTGGAATGAGAAGTGCTTCTCATGTTATGCAGAACCATTCAAAGAAGTCTCTAGTTTACTACAGTCCTGCTTTAGATGTGTATTAAAATCCTGTTTTCAGCCACTAGTAAATTTGAAATTCTTTTCACAAGTTCTGTGTCACTTTCACACCTTTGAATGTTAGATAGGGAACTCTCAGTTACACTTATTTGTATCATGTCGAATTTATATACATAAATTATATGTGTGCATACACATACACCAATATGCATATAGATAGATACATATAAAATATAGACTATGCAATGACATCAGTTATTGAATCAGAGATATGAAGTCTCGCAGTTCCAATACTGAGCAGATGTTGTGTTTTCATATTACTAGCTGGGCTGCAAGCTAGCAGGAGCACTGCTATCAGAACAGCGTCTCAGGAGGAGGGAAGAAATACATAATTTGTTCTAGCTGGCTTTTCCTAATTCCATTTAGTAGGATTTAATTGAATAAGTGCAGAAAATCTACCTAAGAGCCATATCCATGACGACAGTTTGTTCCCTGTAAGAAATTTCAGAAATATGTCTCCAGGTTTCTACATGTATGTTATCTTTCTGACTGAAATTTAACAACAGTAATTACATTGATTTTCATCACCTAGGATTTGACCAGCATATATAGTGCTGCTGCTTTGACAAATGGGGATTCCTACCCACGACACGTCACAGTTTAGTTAGACCATGTAGATCATTCTGTCAGTACTGGACAGCATCAGTCTCTGAAGCAGCTACGGCAGAATTTACTGCACAGGTGAGATACCTGCTGCAATGGATACTCAGAACTAATTTTTTGGAGTTTGAATTTCATGTAGCTTTGCAAAGACACCAATGTATTTATGCAAGAATTGAATTACAGAATGGGTAAGACTGGAAGGGACCACTGGCAGTCATCCAGTCCATCCTCCCTGCTCAACCAGAGCTCCCTAGAGCACATTACTCATGATTGTGTTGAAATGGCTTCTGAATAGCTCAATAGAAGGAGACTGCACGGCCTCTATGGGCAGCTTGTTCCAGTGCTCAGTCACATGCACAGTGACGAAGCTCTTCCTCATGTTCAGGTGGAACTTCCTGTGCATCAGTTTCTACCCTCCTGTCCTATTGCTTGGCATCACCGAGAAGAGTCTGGACTCTTCATCCTCTTGGCACTCTCCCTTCAGATACTTATACACTGAAGAATCTGATTACCTTCTCAGAGCATGTAGCATCTGGGTAGAACATGGAAACTATTTTGGGGATTTTAGAAAAGCACACATATGGATAATTAATTTATGGCCAATGGCTCTTCCATAAAGTTATTTCAAAGGAACACTGGTATCTTACTATGTTATCCATCACTCAGGGCTATAGTACAAGCACCATTTATTAAAACTTAACTTTTCCAGGATAGTCTACTTGGTCTTTTCACTTCATTTTTAATCTGTCTTTCCCTAAGAGAGATCTGGAGGGTATCAGGATGAGGGGGCTAACAAAACAACAGAAGAAAACCCCACCAGAGATAACTTTCAGACATGGTCCCAGTACTAACATTGATAAACAGGGAGTTTGAAAGACCTACCTCCTGCTGCATTCTTTTATTAACATTCAACTTCAGTCTTTCTACACTCTTGGGATTTTGTGGTTTACTTGAAAGCTTTGATGCATATAGAGATCTTGCAAATAAAGTCTGAAGGATATCTTTTATCATATATATAAATTCTTTGTAGCAGTTGTGCTTTAGTATAAGATAAACAAATACAGCTAAGCGATCCTGCTAAGTAAATCAGCAATCATACTGTTCCTGGAGCAGAAACTCTTGAGCATTGTGTTGGCCTCCATACCACCATCAGGGGTATTGTCATGTGTTTTCACACTGTCAGCACAGGATGAATTTCACTCCTCAGACAATTTACAACTAATCTCATTTCTGTCAGCTTCTCTAAAAGATGTAAGACAGTGGACGGATGCCTGAGACAGCTGAATTTGAAATAAATTGCAAGGAAGATAGGTGTTGTTAACTGGACTCTTCTGCTGAAGGTTGATGCCTCAGCTGTGCACTGATGGAAATTCTTGTCAGCCCAGATTGGTTTTGGCCATGCTATGTCATTTAAATGATATAACAGAAATGGGGTTATTTTGTGGCAGCAGCCAGTCTTCAAGGGAAGTTAAAAGCATGTGGGCACTGAGAAAGTTATAACTAAACCTGGGAACAATGCTAAGCAATCTGCTGTGTAGGTGATACTGCAAGACACACAAAAGCTTGCCTGAAATAATCCACCCCAGCTGTTGGCATGCTGTAATGTAAAGGTGCCGTGGTTTAAATTTGCTCTGAGATAAAAAGACTCAATGTAAACAATGTGCTTATATTTGTGAAAATTTATTTCTCAATGTATATCAATCACTGGAAGCCAAAAAAATTAAAACCACTGTGTAGTGCACATTTTGGCTGCAGTGCTGGTAAAAAAACTTGTGCTTTTTTGTCCCAGGTGAGGGACAGCGAGCACTTTCAGTTTGACATGGCTTCACCTGCTCTGGAATTACATATCTTATGTTTCCACCAGCAAGAGCAGAGGATGAGGGGACTAGGGTGGCAGATGTCACCTGCCATGTCCTCATGGGGTTGACCTGCAGGTGCATATGCTGCTTTGTCCACTCATGGAGGGGGTGAAAGCTCTGCTGAGAGATATTGTTGCCCTCACTGATACGATAAATTTTAAAGCAGTTTTTTGTTTAAATCTGCCTGCAGACTTATTCTTTAATGCCAGCTATCCTGGATATATACCCAGCAAGAACTGCTTTACACCACTTCATCTCAGGGGGAAAGAGGTGCATCACAGGTAGCTCTGTCATACTGTTGCTATGTTTTTCAAATATTTTCACATTACAGGACCCCAGGGACTCTCATAGGAAGCTACCTGGGCACATACAATTTTATGACCCTTCTCCAGGTGCATTTTGACAAAATGGACACAGGGATGGGGACAGAGAAACCAGCTCAGCTCAGCATCTGAGGTTTCCTTGGAAGCCTTTACACAAGAAGCAGAGGTGAATCCTACATAAGCACCCAACAGAAAAAATAGGGGAGCATGTGGTACTTGGCATCTGCTTTTGTGCAGGGGGGAACAAGAATGGAAGAAAGTACCTAAAACACTTTTCTGTTTCATGGGCAGCCTCCTGAAATAGCTGTTACCTTTGCCTTCATCTGTGCTTCCCAACAATGAAAATAAAATGCATAGCAACAGAAAAGGAAACCTTCAGTAACCTTTCCAATCCCCAGCAGCAGGAGTATGCACGAACACACTATTATGCCTTAAAATTTTTATGTAACATGAAATGTCTGTGTAGCCTGCAACAGGTCATTTACTACACAAAAATCTCAAATCCCTTTAAAGCTAAAGACATTAATGAAACTGTGAACCAGAAAACCATTCTGTTGGTTTTTGTTTACCTTATCTGCCATTGTTGCAAGCATGTTTCATGTTTCTCATTCAGAAGACTTATTTTTTAACCCCTGTCTTGCACGACCCTGTAGCTTATGTGCATGATCAGCCCACGTGGTAAAACTGAGAAGGTGCAATGAGTTTTGTGAACATTACTGCTGGCCTGTAAACCATTTATATGTATCGTGCAGCACAATTTGCATCATTTCGGGGGGGCACCCAGCTTCCTCAGCAGTTGAATAATCTGTGTAATTCAGTCAAGATTTTAAATTGTCTCATGACCTTTTTAACTCATCATATTAAAAAAATGCCATAAACGCTATAGCACAGATCTGAAGCATGCACATACACCTAGAGAAGTCAGCCTCAACTTGTACATAATGCAGTAATTCCTTTCCCAGCATTTATACAGTGACAGCAAAGGCAGTGTTTTTAAGACTCTCCCTTTTTTATGACCATTATACAACAAGGTAATTGAGGACAGCTGAGGTCATAGCTCTATAACAGTTCCCAGCCCTGACAACAGAAACTGGTGTCTGATCTTTGGTTTACAGAAAGGCTTTTAACCTCATTTCCACCCACCACTACTGTTATAAAATTCCTCTTATGTGTGTTGGCTGCTCATTTTTCTTAACCTTTGGAGGCTGTAACATGGTTCCTTCACAAGGCTCATCTCAAAGACTACCAAGAAAGAAGGACTGTGGTACAAGGTAGCTCAAATAATTTAGGATCAATAGAAGACCCACAAGCTAGGTGTTTGCTAGGCTGAGGAAAACAACACGCTAACCTTATAGGACAACAAGTTGAGTCAGGTAGAGTGAATCACAGAATGAGAAATCACAGCTGTGTTTGAAATGGACTTCCTTTTGCTAGCACCTGTGTAACAGTACCAACAGATGTGGAACTTTGGGGTTTGGCTACTGGGATGACTAATCCCAATAAATCAGTGCAGCAAAGTAGGTCACAAAGTCCCCACCTTGCCTGCTCCCAGAGACACAACAGGCTGACTGTCTTTTGCTTTGATTTCACGTTAGTTTGGCACTTGAAACTATTTCATTCTTTCAAATAACTCTCTCACATTTTACATGGAGTTTATTTTTCCAACATTTTAGTCAGTGGATTCAGGTGCACAACAAATGGTCCCTGGATTTACACTGATAAGCAGAATAGCCTTAATTAAAATCCCAGTTAAAATGGTAGCACAATTACAGGGACAATTTTCTCTGAGCAATGGGAATTCACAACCAAATGTAATGATTAAATTTCTGCCAAAACATTCTTTATTTTCAACTGCTGCTAGTCAGCAAAGTAGTTGGAATGCATAAATTAGACTCCCCCAGAAAATAATATTCATGGACAAATAGTTAAGCTAGTGGCAACTAGGATTTTGAATGGATTTATTGCTTCCTCATTTTGTGGAATTTAATAAAAATACCACCACAGATAAGGGACCATAAATAGAACTTATGTTTTCTATTCAGTTAGCATTGCCTCATCTAAGGCAAAATACTTGTGTCAAAGAAATATCTTATTAAATTTTCAGTGGGCGAATACCCCAAGTAATAACAATGCAGAAGAAAAGTTGTTACAGACTGCCAATTAATAATTGTTTATTACTTTGTGCAGTTGTTTGCAATGTTTCTGTACTCCTAGCTGGAGTTTATCCACTGCAGTGGGAAATCCAGCGCATCATAGTGCAATGACCAAATGAAGTCGACACTTCTGACACTTTAGCTGTGTTCCTACTCAGGAAGAACATTGTAAAAGGCATTGTGCATCCCCTGAATGCCATGTAAACGCCTGGCATGCTGCTCCAAATCCGTTAGCCACGGACCCAGTTGCACCTCCAAGAGTATTTTCCAGCAATTCTGTGTTTCAGCAGCCCACATATAAAATGCCTGAGGTCTGTCCTGAGCATGCCTGAAACCCACGGCACATGAGCGTACCAGCTGCTAGCCCCAACAGGGTGTCCCTTGCTGCTGCTCATGCTCACAGCACCCCTTATCCCTTGCCTCCCTCAAAGCTGCACAGGTACCACAGGTACCATCTCCAGATATTGCTGTTTCTCATCAGCACCATCAGTTTGTCTCAAAAGAACAAGTGCAGGCTAGAACTTGGGCTGCATATGGTTGGTGTTTTTTATTTTGGGTACACACCACCTTTTATGCTTCCAATTTATTGAAAAAAAATCTGTAATTTATGACTATTTTTATAGCTTTTTGCACTGTACATTAACATCACACTAATGATACAAATGTCACACCTGTCTCAATGCTGTAATTAGAAATCCACGACAGCACTCAGTGGCTGAAAATAAATAAATACAAACACTGAATTTTGAAAGCCATCCATGACATTGCATAAGGTAGACAGTGCTGGTGGTGTGGAGAATCTGGCACTCAGATCTGCAGTCAGACTTTAGGGACTACACTGCCCCAGCCTTCAGCATCAGTAAAGCAGGTTATTGAATCAGAATTGCAGAAAGCTAACCTGAAAATTAACGTGATGGTAGCCGACCATCAATGGTTTTTTACCTATTAAAAACCCAAAATGGCATATGGTTACAGCTTCAGTAATATTGACACCTACAGATATTCCTCTTGTCCTTCATTACAGAAAAATGAAAGAAAAAAAAAAAAGCTGTCAAACATGCTATTCTGGCATTATATTCTGATAAGTTCAATCACTACCGTGTAATTCACTAAAGATTAACATCAGCTCCCTGGGTAAAAGCTACAACTGAACATCTCTTGTGAGATTCTATAAGCTGCTACTCACTTGAATGCAGAAAAAAAAGTTAATAAACTCAGTGGTAGAAAGGCTAAAAATATAAATTCTGCTCAGTTAAGGAAAAAAAAAAAAAAAATACTTGCCCTATATGATCAGATACCATCTTAGATATTTTCTGCAGAAGGTAAAAAGCTGCAGAGGACATGCTCAATGGTATGACCCAAGCAATGAACCATGGCAGTGTTCAGGTTTGTCTGTAGCCAAAGCTAGCTCAAGCCTTTGCTGAATGGCAAATTAGTGGGTTTGGTGACCCCATGCTGCAGCTGAGAGCACAAAATGTGAGGATGTGGTTGTCTGTCTTTGCTTTCTCTTGCTTAAGATGGGGAGCAACGGCTGTAGTTTTCTTAAGGTGCAGTGCAAAGTGATTTCTGAGCAACCTCTCTAAACTTAGAAGGTTTTTATCTTCATTTCTTTGTTTGGAAATGTACTTTTTTTATCTTTAAAACACCAAAGAATTTTATCAGTTTTTAGCGGTAACTATGACACTTATTGCTCAGACTGACCATCACCTATGAATAAATCAATCGCAAATGTTTCCAAATGAAGTACTTAAGCTTATTTGAATTCCTATTTTGGTTACTTGCACTACAATTTCCAGACAATTTTTTTTAAAAAGCTGTAAGTGCTAACCATTTTGAGAAAAACCAAAGAAACCAAATAATTAGCAAAATAGTCACAATAATGAAATAAACTGGTTTTGGCACATTTTAGTCCTACCAAGCACGAAACGGAATAATGCTGAAAGCACTAGGACACAGGGGTGTATGAGCATGGGTGTGGCACACAAGATCTCAGAAAACTAAATAATATAATGGTCACAATTTTTTAAAAATTACTAAAAACAAAGATCTGATTTTAGTGGTGTTTCCCAGTTTTATAGAGGTGGATGGGTGCAAGTACTGACAAAAAGATGAGTATTGTTATCTGGAAAGGTGAATAATCACCACAGCCACAGATTTATCTTCATCACTAATGCCCCACACCACGTTAACAGTCTATATATTCACAACATTTCTAGCAGAGCTAAATCACTGTGACTAACAATTCAGCTAAAGCTGAGGCTGGTAATTATTTTAGAATCAGGAAGCCATAATATACCCACTCTGAAAACACAATTATTCAGCATCTGTATATATACAGAATACAAATGACATTGATGTATCTTGGTCTTTCATATTAACGGATCATTTAAATCCAAATGTGGATATTTCTCTAGGCATGCCTTTTGTCATGCTTATGTGCATAAAAAAATATGAGTCAATAAATGAAACATAGCCACCGCTTAAATACAACATACCAGATAAACCCAACTGGATGTGAAGCTCCATGTGAAAAGGCACAAACCCGGCATAAATTACTACCCTGGACGTCTCCAAAATCCTATCTGTTCAGGAGAAGCATATTCACACTATACAAAGAGGAATTACATAAATTTCTTGATAGAAGTACCTTTTTTCTGGTGTTCTATTTCTAAGGTAAATGGCCAAGTTTGAACTTTGCCAGGCTCAGGAGCCTTTACTAGATCTCAAAAAGGTAGTGCAAAAACTATTTTCCTCATTTTCTCACACTTTCATTTGACAACATTTTGTGCACAATTGAGTTCTAGCTTTATCTCCCTGTTGTATGGGGTCTTTCCATGGCAAAACAAAGAACAGGCTCTATTTCAACAGTTGAACTAGGGAGACAGAAAAACAACAGGAAAAAATTATATATGCAAGCATCATCCTTGAAGCAATTACCTGTGTTTCTGTATTTAACTATATTTAGCGTAATGATATCTAATTAATCAGATATTTCTACTGAGTAGTCAGGAAATGTCTCAGAGCACAAAACATAGGGCATTTTAACAGATACAAGTAGCATGAAAAGCACCCATCTGAAATTAGAAGATGCTCACAAACCACTGTAAATCTCACAGTTGGGGTAGCACACTAACTAAAGCGGGCCAGCATTATGGCCAAAACAGCTTTTGACCAGTTCATCCCTAAAAAAAAAAAAAATTTATTTGAGGGATGACAGTACACCATCCTAATTCCTTCTTAGTCTTAAAGATGGCAGGTTTAGATAACATACTACAAAAAAATTGTTTACTGTGAGGGTGGTGAGACATTGGAATAGGTTGTCCAGAGAAACTGCGGATTCTTCATCACTGAAGTGTTTGAGACCAGGATGGATGGGGCTCTGAGAAGCCTGGTCTAATAGAAGATGTCTCGGCCCATGGCAGGAGGGTTGAATGGAACCAGATGATCGTTAAGGTCCCTTACAACTCAAACGATTCTGGGATCTTTCTGAACTGAAGGCACTGACCAAGAAACTGTGCGTTAAAAGAGTCAGTGTCCATTCTCTGCACCACAAGAGTGGGCCCATGCAACAGGAAGGAGGGATCGGGAGAACAGCTGTGAGCCAAGGATTGTGCTGACAATGCCACCAGCTGGAAAGTCTGAGAATATAGCACAGGAAAGGCCCAGCACTTCAAAATCAAGTGATAAAGGCCTTTTCATGAGCCCTCTTGGAGACCAAGCAAGAAGCCACAGCTTGTATCTGAGGAGCTCTAAGGTTCTCCCCCATAGGATCTGACAAACATTAGTTTTGGCTTTGACATTAATACACATAAGAGAAACAACCAATGTATCTTCACATGCTGAATAATCCAAACTAATAAATCTACATAGTTCAAGCAGTAATATCTCCAGTGGTGTTCAGGGGCTTATACTAGTACAGTGACTTTTTCCTCACATACTTAGGAGATTCTGGCATTTTATCCTAAGGGTAAGAACAAGAATTTTTTTTGCAAAGTACTAATATATTCTTAAACACAGTAGGAAAAATCTGATTTCACTAAACTAAGCAAGAGTTCTGCCTCTGACTTAAGTTACACTCTCACCCATTTTCCCTGGTACTGTAATAGGGCTCTTTCTTATCTTTTATGGAGATAAAATCTGACCAACGTGGCCTGTGTCAACATGAAAGTAGAAGTGCTCTAAAATTTTGCTAAAAGTTTCACTTTCATTTTTGTCCACAAATGGAAAGTGTTTAAAATGCTCTTGATTATAAATGTGAAGTGGAAACAGTTCATTCACTCAGACTACACACATTTTTTACAGATAGTGTCTGAGTTGTACCAATTTTTTAATGGAAGTACAGTGTGTTAGGTAAAACACTGCAAAGTCTAAGTGATTCAGGGGCTTCAGTCCTACCACCAAACTTGAGTATTTTGAAGAATTTAGCCCTTAAATGCTTGAGTACAAAACTCTCTTGGATTATCCATTTAATTCATTGGGAATTAAAGCTCTGACTCATTAGTCGACATAGATGAGCTTAAGAAAGCTTAAAATAATTTTCTGTTCTGACAATCTGCCCATTTAAATGCCTGTCTCCCTCTTCACAGGACTGGGTCAGCTTCTAGTGAAGAAGATGCTGTATCACTGTGGTATATTAATGTAAACTGGCATCAGTGCTGGTATTTCCTAGCAATGATTTGGTCTTTCCAGCTATGATTTAAGCAGGTCTGCAATTGCTGTATGATTAGTCAAGCAATTGTAGCAGCAGGGGCAGAAATCTTCGAAGAACACAGTAAAAAGCTTAGGGCCAGAATTGCTACAGCAGACTTAACAGAAGCTGTCCCTATTTATGAGCCAAAATTTTTGAGCACTGAAATAAGAATCTGAGTTCAAATGCAATTAACAGAATCTCTCTAGTGTCTGTTTTAAAGAAGAGCATTAAAAACAGGTAAAAAAAGCTAACTGTCTCCTGTTGGCAAAAGCAGACATGACCTGTACTTTTAATTCACTGCTGTTTGTTTTACAGCAGGTCATTAGTCTCATTAATTGCTAAGCTGCTGGCAGATTCCTTGACATTTTGGATGAAAGATCAATCTGGATTTAATAAAGTGATCAAGAGGAGAGAGGTTATAATTCTTTAACTTAAAAGTCTGCCATACCAATGGCATTGTGCAGACTGACATCATGATAGGCAGTAGCTTATTGATACAGCAATCCATTTTTTAATCAGGGTGACATAATACACCTATTGTCTGGCACGACATAAAATTGCATCATACATGCATGGCCAAGATCTACTGTATATCCAACACAGTGCTCTCTCCTGATTCCTCCTACTTAGAAGTTCAAGGTGGGCAAGGTAGGCAGGAAGGTGTGAGAGGATTTACACAAGTATGTTTTCATCTGTGGACAAAGAAATTCTATTATTGTATTCGAGTGTACATCTAGCAGCACTACCCACGATACAAGGGTATTTAGGTTCATGGGACTCTAGCTTTCCAGTCATCATCATTCAGAGCTACTAAGAAGTTTGACTAGTATCAGATCTGAACATACAGGTTTTTAACTAAGCATTTATCAGTGACTGAAGTTTTCTTTCTCTCTCTCTCTTCCTCTCTGACACAGGTGCACCACACTGGTAAAAAAATTACTTGTTTTATTTCAGGAACATCTGATTGATTCCATTTTACTTTCCTGGCCCATCCCCAATTCAGATGGCGCAGCAAATATGCTCCTTTCTTTAACTCACAACACCCGAGTTCACTTGGATGGGGTTAGTACCACGCCCTGTACCTTTTCTTGGCTGTCCCTGACAGAGCTTTTTACTTTCACTAGGGAACAGCCTTTGACATGTGAGCAAAGGGCTCAGACATGTCTCCAGCTCTGAAATGAGATACACTAACTGGTGTGTTTTTGACTAAGTGCAATTAGCTTTTTCAAGCAATGTTTATTTTTTTACAGGTAATTTATCCTGGAGAAATGTGAACAAATCTTGTTTACTCCAAAACATACACCCCATGGCAGAAACATCAGACAGTAGAAGACACATAGGCCGAACAGAAAAAAAAAACCTGGCAGGAGGATGAAAGGAATAATGATAATGTGCTCTGTGTCAACTTTTGGCAGGGAAAGTTGGAGTATAAGTTTTGCTTATAGAGACAGGATTTCAGCACAGCACAATGGATGCTGAAACACTTAAGTACGTCCAAGGAGAAGGAAATGGGACAATGCCCCAAACTCCCTCTGACATTATGTGCTTCCAGTGTGACCGCCTCAAAAAGTGAAGTTTTGCTAAACGAAGTAACTGGATTCTGCCAGTCTGCGGAAGTATCATCAATCACATGTTGCTATAGGTAACTGAGTATTTCTAGAAAATTAAATTTAAAAGGCAGCACTGTAGATTGATAGACTCAAAAGCCTAATGACATTCACACTGGAGTATATTGAATATTTTAAAATTTGGGAACTGAGTAGGATTTTGTAGAAATATCTGCTGAAATTGTACATTTGAAGGTGCGACAAGATGCATTAGGAATTAGCAAGGCATGAAATTGTCTCACAAAGGAAATCTCTTCTATGAAACACAATGATAAACAACGCAAGAAAACTACAGATAATGATCAGCATTTTTGTGCTACTTTCCACAGGCTGCTCTGTCACCCACTCTGACTAAATGAATAAGGAACTCATCACAGCCAGTGAAACCAAGAATAAGGAAAATCCTGTGTTATCCTAGTTCACTGTGTCTTGACGTGCAGAGATGAAGGACATGCCATTATGGGGTATATCTGAACTGACAAGGTACCTCCTTTGGAGAAAGGCTCTCTGCGTACCTGTGATACCTGGAAAGAGTGAGCCACTGCTTGAGCAGTCAATCAATCACGTCCCTTTTCCACCAGTCAAGAAAGCTTCTCCTGCTGAGTATGGCACATATTCTTTTTTAAACTTCCACCGCTGCTTCCTGAGTACGGCTCTCAGCCCTCGACTGCTTGATATGGGACAATTGCTCTGGTAAAATGGGGATTTACTATATTAACTGTGTGCAGTGGTTTTTAGGATAAAGTCTAGGAACATCTGAGCTACTGAGACACATGAGACTGAATTCAATTCACTGTCAAGAGTTAATAAGTGGGTCAGATGACAGCACATGGCAAGTTACACACAGTCATAACTGGAAAACTCTCTATGTAGAGGTTAGAATAAAATTGTTATTTGGTTTCATTTGGGACAGTGGAAGTTTTTAGGCTGGAAGTATTGTTAAGTAATGCTAATCAGCCATTAAAAAGCACACTACACCTGCAAACAGCTCTTCAACAGTTAGATACTGTGACTTATTCTACTCAATATCTGTGGAAAAACAGTCCTTCAAATCAATGATCAGGATTTCCCACTTTGTGGGGATCATGGCGGGTGAGGGCATACCAGGCTGCGAGGCCCCCATACCTTCCATCACTGCATTAACTTTCTGGAGATCTTGCAGCCTGGTATGCCCTCACCTAACATCACCCCCACAAAGTGGGAAATCATGATCATTGATTTGAAGGACTGTTTTTCCACAAATATCCTTGTATTATCTGCATTAGTCTCACTTTTTAGCACTGGAAATTGAGGTCATTAGATGAGACACCCCAAATTACAGACAATTATCTTATTTGCAGATGGGTTATCAACAGGCATGTGATGAGTCAATGACAAAATTCAGCTGCAAGTCTTTGAGTCTGCAACTTGGATTCTTGTCTGGTAAAAAATCCCTCCCAGGCATGAAGAAAGGCAGAAATAAGTCGGCAAAATAGACTTTTGAGCCACATGCCAGGGATTGCTGGTACAAGAGGAAGGTTTACCACCAGAGTGGCCCAGTGTCACCTGTCAAAAAGATGCTGACACATACACAAAGCACCTCTCTGATGTAGATCACCACGGCACACTTAGACATGAATTATTCTAGTAATAGGTGGAATCTGCATTGCTGAAATACATGTTGTTACCAGCTTACCAATTGCCTGAATCTATAAATTAAGTGTGGATATGGAAAGGAACAGCATCCTTCACCTGAATATAGTGTTCCAGTTTTTCCCAATATCTCCATCTGACAAAAGCCACATATGAACATTCGCCCTTCTGGCAAAATAACCAGCCTCAAGGAGGGTTGGCTTGCACTCAACATGAACAAATCAAATCCACAAGGAGAAATGCCTAAGTATTTTCCCATTTTTTCCAAGGGAAACAAACAAACAGTTACACGAATGTCATTGGCTGCACCTATTTTTGAGCAAAACTTAGAGAATATAGAGACAACTTTGCCAGACCCTTTCAGTACAATCCTTGTCAGATAAAACATCAAAAATAATCAGTTACCTGTAACAGGTTTGGTATGGGATTCCTTATTTTACCTGAAGATACCTAATTTTTTGAGAAAAAGCTGGCTTCCTTCAGACTGATAAGTCTCCCATTGTTTTGCCCAATTCTCCCCTTTTCCCTTTGATTTCCTTAATCTTCTGAAATCCAATTGTCTTCTCCAAGGATTCCTACCAGATCTAACATGAAGTACAGACAATTCCCCACAAATAAATCTTCCAGGCATATACTAAATATGATACCTCCTGCAAATCTCAGCAGAGGCCCAGATCTTCTCAGTTTCCTGGTAATATTAAAGCTTTCATCACTTTACCCATCTAGTAGCTTTGAAAAAAAACAAAACAAAGTCACACCTGAGCAGGCACATCTGACAGAACAGAAGCAGGAGAAGACAATGATCAGCCTTTTCCTTTCAAGTCCTTTTTGCATGTCAAGTGTGGTTTGTGCCTCCTCTCCTTCCCTCTAGCCAAGCCAGTCCCACAAGCACCACACAGTAGCTGGTTGTTGGCACGCAGAGCGTCGATGGAGAGTTGTAGGAACAGCGCATACCTTGTGCATAAGTGAGAGAGCTGATACATAGTGAAAGTGTCATTGAAGTGGGGAAATCGAACTTTCTGAATTGCGTACACACCTGGCTCTAAATGCTCATTTCTCAACGTCTCCTAATTTCAGAACACAGTTTGTAGACTCCACATGCCTGATGGACCAAAGAGCACATCATAACCAAAATGCCTAATATGTTTTTTAGTACATGTCACCAAATCTTAGCTGAGTTGATTGAAGAGAATATATTTGAGTTCTGCACACAGTGCTGACAATTTCCACTCGTATGCATCTAAATAAAGGAAATGAGACTGTAATAGCAATAAAGGAAATGGCATTATCACACACATGCTCTTTAGGCAACTGCCTTCACATTTCCCCCAGGGTAGGAGCACCCTGCACAGCATTAGACTACAGAGAAGAGGCTTGGCAATGTGTCAGGCTAAGTAACTCATAAGCTAACACTATCAGCATCCACAAGAACTGGATCTAGACCAAAGCTCAGCATCAAAGGCTGTAGCAGAGTTATTGCATATAATTACATTGCTGAGTTTGTAATGTATGCCATTCCTCATCCTCAGTCTAATGACTTTTCAGCAGAACACAGGCAGCTCCTGAAATGTGTCATTCAAACTATGCACAGTCCTTTCTTGGGATAAAATAATCACGTTTTTAAAATCAGATAAGAATATTCACAGCCTATTTAAATCATGCTGGGAAATACCAATTTCAAATGTGATTCAAACATGGAAATTAAAAAGACAACAACCTTCTATTTTATTTCTGTGGAATGAAAGAGTAATTTCGCTCTTGACATTTTCTCAAATCATTCTCTTATTTGACCATTGCATGAGATTTATACAATGTTAATAGCATCCTTTTGGTTTTAATTCCTTATTGTAGGCAGCTATGAAACGTTGAGTGGGTCAGAATGTGCAACTACAAACCACTATTGCTAATTTTAGGTTTTATTCTTGTGCCCTCATAACTTAGACTGCAGTCACTTCAACAAGCAGGTGAGAATGCCATCAGGACCTCTGTCCTGTAAGCACTATTTTTGTAACATTGCACATTTCTCTATGAAGAACAAGTAAATCCCTATACTCACCACCGGAGAGGACATTCCAATACTACTTTCTTTTGTTTCCTTGAAGGGCAAATAAGCACCACACTACTGTCCAGACAAAGGCTAGGTCAGACCATGACCTTTCCTACCTAGAGTAAGAGCCCTCATGGCACCAGCTGTGTCCACAGTGCAGCGGCACACGGGCTGAGTAATCAATTTTTGACAGGGATTGTGTAGAGCTGAGGTAGGCAATTTCCTCAACTCCCCATCTATAGACAGCTAGCTGATAGATAAGATAAGCAGTGGCTGGGATCCCACACAACCTTTTCAAGGGGACCACGCTCACAGGGTTTCCTAAGTGTCATTTACTTGTCGGTCATTTCTGGCTCATGTCCTCTTGTGTTCTTGAGTCAGGAGACCTCGATCACTTGACAAATTTTGATTCCTTGATATCACTGGGAGAGGTTTGTAAGCCCTCCTGCAGGCTTGCATGTAGAACCAAGCGAGGGCTCTACTGTCCCATCACAGTCCTGATTTTATCATGATTTTACCCAAATTTCCTGACATTTAGTGTTTCTCAAAGTTCCCAGACCTGGAATGATAAAAGCAAGTGAGATGCTCAGCTTCCATATTTTTTTAATAGTGTAAATTTGTGATTACAAAGAAAAGATAAAAACTGCACAGTCCTGATTTTATCACAGTCCTGATTTTATCATGATTTTACCCAAATTTCCTGACATTTAGTGTTTCTCAAAGTTCCCAGACCTGGAATGATAAAAGCAAGTGAGATGCTCAGCTTCCATATTTTTTTAATAGTGTAAATTTGTGATTACAAAGAAAAGATAAAAACTGCCATGAGTGTCACCTGACACCTCATAAAACAGAGGGCAAAGAGAAAAAAGTCACTGTTTTTAATCTCATTACTTAGGAAGGTCTGACTCATGGCTGCTAAGTACAAAAATTGGCAGAGAAGACATAATACAGCTAAATGCTGCATCGAATAAGTTGTACATCCTGCCCCCAAACTTCGATGTAGCTAAAAATTAGTTAATATTGTGGAGTGTCTTGGCAGAAACAACTCACTCAAATCATAAAATTCAGCTACGCCAGGTACTGGACTCTCTCTGCAGCAGCCCAAAGATACCATTGCCTCAGCACAGGGTGAAAATAACCAATAGATGAAGCTTTTCAAAAGCAAACTTACTTGACTGCTTACATATTTTCTGGCTCTGATTCTGTTAAAATTAAAAAAAAAAATCACTGAAGCTGATGAAAACAAAGCAATTGACAAAGTCAAGCCCTAAGAGGCAGCTAGACCCAGACATTATTATTGCAACTGCTTGTCTAGGTCCACAGCACACCCCTGCTTCCAGCCATCGGGTAGAAACAACTTGCACAAAAATCTATTTAGAGAATTCATTAGTAACAGTCCAAGTTAATTGTGGCATGAATACAGATCAATGTTTAGCTTCTAATTAAAAGATGCCAAATCTAACTAGGTCCTTGAAATATCTTTAGATAATATGAATGTGTCTGGGATATGTATTAAAGGCACATTGTTTTTGTTTTCTTGCTCTCCAGTTATTATACAAACTGCCTCATTTAAGGCCATTTAAATGAAAATAGCTTTTATCAACACCATAACAGATACTAGAAAACACCATTTTCAAAGATGGAAACAGTCGCTTGCATATTTATGAAAAAGAGTTATTTAAGACACTGTAAGTCCCAGTTCTATTCTAAAATATTTCTGGAGGGATTCATCTACAAGATACACCTGTCTGGGAAATAACGTCTGTCTCTTCCACCCAGTCAGGAGATAGCAGGGGGGAAAGGGAAATACATAGTGTGCCCCAGTTTATTTAACCTTTCAGTGAATACTCCTGAATTTCTAATGAGTGTCCGCTTCACAAATCTCCTGTTTAAACAGCTAATACCCAACCTTTCTAATACAACTGAAACTCTGACAGATGCACATACTTATCATGTTTATAGAGTAGTGTCACCATAACAGTGCTGAGAAATGGATAAAATTAATATTTTTTTTATCAACTGATAATCGGAAAAGTTTTTATTGAAATTAATAAAGTCCAGTACTTGTAAAGCAATTAGCTTAAAGTATTTATGGCTGGAAGTGTTCAATCTTCCAGATAAATTCAGAAGAATCTTCCACAAAACCAGTGGGGGGCATATCAGTAATATCACTTCCCTTTCTGGGCAAGTAGTTAGTTGGTCTCCCAAAAGGATTAAAAGAAAACCCAGAAAATTAAAAATTCGCAGCAATGTAAGAAAACACGAAGGAGCTAAAGTGACACAGAGCTCCCTGGGGGACCAGCTAGCTTGACAGATGTTTGTTGACAGAGATGTATGTATTCATCCCTCTTCCACTCCCAGACTGGGGAAGGCCAAAGGCTGTTGAGCCTTGAGTGGGAAAGCCCTGCAGAGAAGTGCCTTGGTGAGAAACGCTTATGTGACAGCTCAGCGTGGAATTCTGGAGGGACGGCTTGCACCTCTCTAGCCATGCACTGAGAAACCTTGAGCACAGCTGAGCAAGATCAGCAGGAGGTGACTGAAGCAGCTTTCAGAGGAAGCTATGGGGAGTCACCCAGAGTGTTGGGGATATGACCAAGCACACTTCCCTGGGTTACTGCCTGACTGATAGAATTCTGCTTATTTACAAGAATCTACAAAAATACCTCCTTCTATTTAATTTTTTTTTCTCCTAGCTGGACCGTGCAATGCAAGGCTCACCTCTTGCAGAGATGACTTCCTGCATGGTACATGTTTCAACACACTGCTGACACCTATTGACGTGTGTAAAGAGAGACCTGATGCATTGAGAAAACGAAGATCACGACCTCCATGTTCAGCTGTTGAATTGTCTGGATAAAATCAAGCACCTAAAATCCTGTTAGGTTCACTTGGGTGATGTGAAATGTCAGCGCTGTGTTGTGAACTCCTGACTCACAAGTAATGCAGCAAGGAGTGGTGAATGTGAGCAGACAAGAAAATGTTCACCAGAGATTGTTGGATTTCCCACGGAATAACAGGTAGCAAAGGTATTTCCACTGAGCCTGAGACATTCTGTCATTTGACAGAATTATATTCTGAGAACATCAAGCTCACAGAAAAGTTTCCATCCTGCCCAATTTGTTATTTGCAATCTTTGCTATGCTATGTTAATTCCCAACTCTATTTATTCTTAGGTTTCTTCTGGGGTTTTGTTCTGTCCTAAGGACATTTCCCTCTCCCTTCACAGACGTTTCTTGGATATCCTAGATCCATCATGGTCCCTTGGGGATCAGCTGCCACCTGAAGCCTATTCAGGTGGTCGGGATCTAAGCTGCAGGGTTAGGAAATGGCTTCATCCAGGGAATGAGCAGGACACAAACAATTCTGTATGACAACAACCCAGGAACAATAACAGCTTATAAACAGAAAATTTGAAAGTAATATTAAAAAGTACATCCTCAACATTAGAGGGAGGAAGGGGAGCAGACAGAAGAGATTAAGAAGGTTATTTTTGTGGAGATAAGTTATTAAGTACATTCTATGTTCTATGTTACTATACTTTTCTCTGATGTACTTTGCTGCAATCGTAACTAGATTTAGCAGACTACCAGTGTGATCCAAATTGCTAACTCCTATGTGTCTCTAAGTAGCCTGCTTCCTTCATTAAGTACAAGTAATAAATTAAAAAAAAAACCCAAAAATCAAAAACCAAGTAAGAGCAAGTAAACGAAACCCCAGAAATATCTGCAGACAGCAATGCTATTTATTGACATGCTGTGCATGCCTCAGACAGTAATTAATTTTTTTTAAAACAGACCAACCAGTCTACCAAGTAAGCATCACGTCACCGCTTACTTGACTGGAAACCTCAGTGGCCCAAGGATAAAGGGGACAAGCATATTCAAGATATTTTTCCCAAGCCTTTTTTTATCTGCATTGGCATACACTCTTCTCTATTTTCCAGTCTTGACATGATATTGAAGAACTTGCTCAGCTGCATATTAGCCATAAGAAATAGGAAGAAGATATGTGTGACACATCTTTTAATGAAGAAATCAAAAAAGAAGTGAAAACCCATTTAGAGAGAACTGAAATGCACATATATCACACAAGACCACAGGGAAAGGGAAACAATTTCCCAGCTCACTCCTTAGGATCTCTTCACAGATTAGTAGAGTCTGCTTGCAAGCATCCTATCCATTTCCCAATAATCCCCCAGGAGAGGCTTTATGAAAGGCAGATACACTCACTGGAAACAACATATGGATAATAGATGTCTATGCATCATTAGGAAAAGAGAATATGAATCAATGCAACTAGTAATAGAACTGTATCACATCCTGACAGCTGGACAGATGGGCTCCTAGTAAGGAAATTAGAAGCAGATGGAGCCTTCTCCCTGCATCATATTAATCCCCAAGTTGTATTCTGTCACAGAACAAAGGTAGACTGACTTGCTATACCCAGTACTCAATTCTGGAGCTTTGAGGACCCCAACAGGAGTCACCAGCCTTTCATTTTCTAAAACACTCCAGCAGACTCTAGGTTTCCTCATATACAGCACCTTCTCATGGTGTCCAAGAATGTCCAAGGAAGCCAAGACTCCAAAATGCAAGATCTGGCATAAAATTACTTTGAATGCTCAAAGCAGAGCCACAGCAGGAGTATGGCAGGAGAGGTGTCTGCCCTGTGTACCTTCTCATGTAGGTGGAAGCAGAGGACATGGGGCAGTGAGAGGAAGGACAGGGTGCACATGTGATCCCTGTGAAGTTCTCCTCGTCCTTCTGCCCTCCTAAACACACACACAAGGAGATTAAAGGGAACAAAGTCCCTCACTGTATCACAGAATCATAGAATTAGATTAGAAAAGACCTCTAATCAATAAGTCCAACCATTGAATGAACACTGCAAGTGCCCCACTAAGCCATGTCCCAAAGTGCCACATCTACATGTCTTCTAAATACCTCCAGGGATGGCAACTCAACAATTCCCCTGAGCAGGTTGTTCCGGTGTTTGGCAACCCTTTCATTGAGGAAATTTTTTGTAATATCCAATCTAAATGTCCACTGGTGCAACTTGAGGTTGTTTCCTCTCAACATATTGCTTCTTACTTAGAAGAGATCAGTCCTTACCTGATTACACCCTAATTTCAGATAGTCTTAAAGAGCAATAAAGTCTCTCCTGAGCCTCCTTTTCTCCAGGCTAAACAGTCCCAGCTCCCTCAGCCACTCCACATGCTATTTGTGCTCCAAACCTTTCACCAGCTCCATTGCCCTTCTCTGGATATGCTTCAGCACCTCAATTGCCCTTCTTGCAGTGAGGAACACAGAACTGGACACAGGATTCAAGGTGTGGGCTCACCAGTGCCAAGTACAGGGGACTGTACAGGGGACCAGTGCCCTGGTCCTGCTGGCCACACTCTTTGGGATACAAGCTCTAATCAGCTGCAATTCAAGATGGGGTTGAGGCAGCATGAGGTATGGAAATACCTGACAGCTTTGTATATATGCATATACAAATATCCTGGCTGGGGTACACAACTTCCAGAAATTTAGAAAGAAGCTGGTAGATTCAGCACATGTAAGAAAAGAAGGCTGTGCACTGGGGCAAAGGAGAAGTGATATTAATTACTGAGAAATCTCACTGAGGCCTAGAAATTTCACATTTATGCAATTTAGAAATGAAATGCTAAAAAGAGATGATGATCTGCAGCAGTATTTCCTAACAAGGTTAAGAAAAAGTTATTTATTTCCTTAAAGAGAAGAGATATTTCAAAAACTAATTCAAAAAAGCCCCCACGCCTCAATTTAGTTATTAGCCAAGTTTTGTAGGAGGGTTTCTCTTCTGCTTTCCTGTGGTGGGGAGAGAGCTCAGCAATCAGAGAGAAAAACTGACCTCATAAATGTTTCTGTTCTATTAGCTGCAGTTCCTTATTGAAGATAGCCAGTTTTTCATTCTGGTGAACAACCACATCAGCATTTCAGGTCTCTGCATGAGTGTCTGCAGGACACTTTTAACAATTCTATTAATTCCCCTCATTTACCCAAGGAGGAGGCTCATGTCCACATCCAGAGAAATGAGACTGTGAACACTGTAACTGGAGGCTCTCGGGAGTGTCCTGCCTGGGTTTTCACCAGATTCCTTAGAATACATTTGGTTTTTATGATTGAACATCACTGTGTTCAGCCACTCCAGTCGTGTGGTCTTTTCTCTTCTGACACCTGGATATAGAGCCTCTGCAAAAGGGCCAAAACACCCTCCCCTCCATCCACAGAATGGATTTGCATCTTCTGCAGGGAAAGCTCCTGGCAAGCATCTAGGCAGGGGGCTCCTGGGCCTGTACCCACAGCTGGCCGCATGCTGTCTGCTCATGGTATGCAGCAGTTTCAGCTCAGGATGCATTTTTCTCACTTCAGATAGTAGTAAGGCTAAAAACACCACTATATAGAAACGCAGATTTATATAAATTCTCTTCTGAAGCACAGTCTAAAAGATACATACATGTATCATGTATGCATACATACATGTAACATACAAATTTTTGAAATCTGAAACTGAAAATGTGCAGAATTTCCTGAACATACATGGGGACACATGTAGAGATTTATCAATGATATTTAAATGTAGGCACCTATCTTTATTTTTATATACATGCTGTCTTTTACCACAGAGCATTGAAGTTCTTGCATGGATGAATTAAACTTCATAATACTCCTGAGATTTAAGCAGTAATTAGCCAGCTAGTACAGGTAAAACAATAACACATAAGAAAAAAAAAAGCTCATTTATTGTTGATATTTCTGAATGCTATTAAATTATAAAGAATAATTGAAATTAATTGCAACACCATAACTGGTTTAACAGCATGCTCTAACTCCCAGAATTTTTTTCAAACTGAAACCTTTCAAGCATTTCTCTTTCTATGAAGACTTCTCCCCAGATCTTGCCTTATTTCAGGGTGAATTCCAGTTTGTTTTCTGATCCTATTTCTGTCTTTATTTGTGATGACTTGCTTAGTATGCATGGGCAGCGAACCTCCATATTGGAGGTAGCCTCCTGACTTCTGTTTTCCTAGTTCTGTTCCCTGATCTCTTTCTTATGTAAGTATTTTCTAAGATTCTAAAATCACAGATGAAAACTGCCTTAGTTTCTAATTTAGATTTAATTACCTCTCATTCAACCTGCATCTCTAAGTAGACCAGTCTGCTCTCTGGGATTTTAAAGTACTGGAAGTTTCTCCTTCAGAATCAAGGACTGTATCTTCAACAGCTGCATGGGTTTTTTCTTCACCAGGCTCAGGGGATTTTTACAATAGAGGTGTAAAAGAAAGTTATCTTTAATGATTGTGCTGAGTAAGAAAAAGACAAAACAGTTTTATTTGTGAATACAACCTAATGACATTCAAAGGGGATCTCTGAAATATGAAGCTGCCATTTACTTACAAATCCTGCACAATCTATGATTAATATTAATTTGGACTCAATGATACTACTGCCACCAGAGGGCTAAAGTTTTACTATTCAAAGAGAAGATATAAGTTGAGAGAACTCAGGCTTTAGCTGTATGGTTCAGACACAGCACATGTCCTAGCTTCTACCCAAATTTTCATTAAATCAAGCTCCCCGTTATTGGTCCTCCATAAGGCATAAGCTTGGCTCCTTCTCAGTAAGACATTAATGGCATTTAGTATACTGAAAAGGAGTTCACAGATGTTACCTACATGACTTGTTTGCATGCTGAGTATCTGATTTTGCTGCAGATTAAGTGTAAATCTGCTCCCTGGCCCACAGGCAAGGCAGGTACCTGCATTTCAAGCTACCAGAAGGAAATACTGACCAGAGCCTCTCAGCCTGGGCCTGGACCACAGTCTCCACCTAAAGATAAGTTTGTGTAAATATTGGCTAACTGGTATCTACATAAGTCTGCATTAACTGATCTAAAAACCAGCAGTATTTTACACTCAGCATCCTGCTGATTGATGATGAAATATGCAACAAAACCCTGAACAATGTCATATCTAAAAATAGCCAGCAGTTCAGACCAGTGCAGTAATAGCACAGTGATATTGGCACTAATTACAGGCCAACAGATTGCAGACCAATTGCAGACCTTGGAGCTAAGAGCAGATTTCTGAAACGGGCCAGAACAAGATGTACTCAGAAAGACAAAACACTCTTGGATACTATCAAGAAGATAGCTGCATCAGATCAGCCTCATACTGAGATGCAGGGAGAACCTCTTAAACCATTAATAAAGCTGCAGTATCTCATTATTTTTAATAGCTCTTGATATGAATACCAGTGCCAAAGTACTTATAAATAAGCCTACTCAGTAGTTTCAGGGTCCAACACTGGGCTCCGCAGTGCTAGACCTCCACTTACAGTATCAGGCAGGCTAAAACAAAGGCACAGTTAATAACTCATAGTACACATTCTTCTCAGATTCACTTGCCACATCTGGAATCAGCCTCCCAGAGCTGCTAGTTAACTACCAACAGAGCTTCAGCAAGCACAGGTCAGAGTGTTCTGTGATTACAACAAAGCTGCATCACCATGCACTGAATCATGGTGACACAGCATGTGCAGAGAGGGAAGGTTTAAACGTGCCCATTAACATTCTTTGCATGAAAGGGGAGATGAGGGTAAGAGAGTGGGGAGTACCATGGGCAGGCAGAGACCCTGCAAGGGAGGAGTGGGAATGAAAAGGGAGGCTTGAATAGACCAAGGTGCATTGAAAATGGGAGACAACGGCAAAGTGTATTTGCCAGGAAACTAGGGAAAGAGGGTGCTCCTGAAATACAAGAGAACCACCAGCCCTCTCAGAGGAGAAGGAAGAGGAAACTCAAAGGGTAAGAAGGAAGAAAAGTCACATCCGGAAACAAGGAAGCTTCTATACTGCTCAGCTTCTCTCCTGTCCTGTTAATGGAGAGGCAGTGCAGGGCACACCAGCCAGCCACAATAACTGTGAACCTGGCATGACTTCACCACGCTGCAGGGAGCATGCACACACAGGCTTCCCAGGAACACCCCAGGGATAAGCACATCCTGGAATACACGGGTTTTCTGACTGCCCACACATCTCCCTGCCACCCTCACTCTTGGGTGCAACAAAATAAAACCTGTGTTGGAAAACCACTTGCTTTTGCCTAGATGAGCAGGACCTGCCATGCTCTGTCATGCTTCCCAGGACAAAAAAACACGTCCTGGACATCTGCTTACCCTTACACGGAACTTGGTCAGAGCATAGCACCAAAGCAGTATTTTTGGTGGATGCTGAAGGATACGGAAAAAAAGGACAACAGTTAAAAAAAGTTACTGCATCATTCACTTGAATGAAGAAAATGGCATTTGCCATTGCTATCCATCTAACATTCCAACTGTGTTTTTCTTATTTTATAATGCCACTTCCCAATCCCTGTACCCTGCATTTCTGCAAGGGTGTTACTGTGGTATCATCAGAATCCCACAGTTTTCAAGCTTTTCTAAAGTCATCGTAAATGCATTAGAAAATTGCAGGGTATGATTTTAGAGGAGGAAAAATGAGACACACAAATAATAGTGCCATAATATCCTCCAATTTTGGTTTCATTTTGCACAGAACTTTGTACTTTCATAGCACATAATACATTCAAAGTGCATCTTTAATTGATATGTTTTCCATTTGGATCACTCAGTTCTCCTACACAAATTTTCTAAAGAGACAGAAAATTCTCTGAGAAGCAGAAGTAGTCTGGCATACTGAACTCCCGTGTCTTATATTTGGGAAGTCTTGATGATTGTGAGCTTTGACCTAAGTTGTTCAAAGATTTTTTACACTTAAGTTTTTCCCAGAATTAAGGTTCCTACCCATCTGCCTTTTGCATTTAAACCTGGTGAAGAGGTAACTGCATGCCCCCCCCAAAAAAAGGAAATACCTTTCCCTGCCCCTTCCAGGCTGGGCACACCAGCACGCAGTGCTGTGTCTCTCGGTAGCCAGCATCTTGTGCCTGACTGCCCTCAGAGGAATAGAAACTCACCAGCACTACATGGGGACTTTCTTAACACATAGGCCAGCAAAGGATAAGGGGCGAAATGGATATTTGTGTTTCTGAACTAATGTTTTAGAGCAGGGGGAGTCTGAAGGCAAATTTGGGAGCCAAATCCATTCCCCAAGTCTGTGAGATAGGAGGTGAAACAATCACAGTCATACACCACATCCTTCATTCCTTTCAAGAACAAAACCTATTTTTGTTGTGTATTATAAAAAGTTTTATTCTTTTTCCTCAAAAGAGACCAGGTCCTAGCTGCCCACCAGCCTACTGTCAAACTCCAGCAAACAGAGAAGGCCAAACTATTTTCTTTTATTTTGCCCTCAAAATAAATTAACCCTTCCCCCCCACTCCCAAATTCTAGACAAAGAATTCAGCTCAAGTCAGATATTCAGAATTCTCATCTCCGCTCAGACATGTAAAGGGTTGTAAACTTACTACCAGGCAAATACAATCTTTCCAACACACTGTTCTGGCTCTCATAACTTCTAGCTCAGTACCCAGATCAGTGTCATCAGATGAACATATCACCTGTCAGCAGGAAAAATAACAATGCCAAACTTAAAAGCTTTTAGCTTTCCTAGAGAAAATGTGAAACAGGATCTCAGTACATCTGAAGGCTCAAGAACCAGTATAAGATGAGTGAAGAAAGGCAGGTTTTTCGGATCAGTATCAGTTTTTAAACAGTTGACATCAGCAATTCTGCTATTTGCCCCAAAATACCACTGGCACAGAATCTAACTACCCCAATGCTCTAAAAAATTAAAAAGGAAACAGAACACAGTTGGAGCTAGTCATAAATATGAAAAAGTAGATAAATAATGAATAAATGCTAACCTTACCTCCCTTCTTGTGCCCACTAAAATTTGAAATATGCCTAGTGGTCCTTTCCGTATTATATTTGATAGGCCTTTTTCCATTACATGAATTTAAAAGAACACATTTGAATTCTGCTCATGGAAAATTTTCTCCCCACATTGAGCACAACGGCATATATTGAAATCAAAACCAGAACTTGCCAGTGAAAGTCACGCTTCAATTAAAGCCTTTTTTTGTTACAAAGTAGGATATTTGCATCTTGTAAGTGGAGCGCCAGAGCCATCATCCTTTTGAGCACTGTCCTGCAAACATTCATGCACCTATGGGATTTTGTTTGCATTAATTTAGTGTGGCAGTTCTCATAAGCAGAAATTATTTACATGGTTCTGTCTACTGCTGAAACAACAGGAAAAAAAAAGGAATGTGATTTTTTCTTGGATGTCAAGACCAGTGTTAGAAGAGAGTGCAGTCTTCCCTCAGCTGTGGTCAGGGCTTTGGCCATAGCCTGCCCTCAAATCACATTCAGAGCTGTCTGCAGGAATCATCTCTCAATACATGAGAGGACTCATTGCTGACAGAGTAGGAAAAGTGATTTATGGAAAACAAACACCACGAGGCACTATCTACTCTCATTTCATTCCACTTCATGTTTCATAATTGGAAAAAAAATCCTATGCTATGCAGTTTATTGGAGGAGAGTCAGGATGCAGTAAGAGCAGAGACAAACTCATCAAATCAGCATTCACTTACTCCAATTAATAAATGCAAAGAGATACAAACCTGGAACCAGAATGGGAGATAAAAACTGAACGGAGAAACATCACATAGAAAAGTGACATTCCTCTGTCAAAGGAGAACTTATTCATAAAACAGAAAAATAATTTCCAAGCTGTTCAAAATAATTTCTGGAATGAGAAATTTATGTAGCATGACCCACAGGACCACCTGGTCCTATCAGGATAGTGTCCTGTATGGCACCATAGGAGAGCTGCATTTGAAGAAGAAACAGTGTAGGGAAAAGTGCAAAATACCCTATACAAGCCCAGCAATTCAGTCAGACTCACTGCCACTCTTACTCATGATGAAAACTCAAGAAATGCATCGCTGAAGGTTTGACAGGTCTTACACCTCCATGAGAGGGCATTGGTATGGATTAAGTGTCATTTTGCAGAGGTGACGCAAATATTATACCCAGTAAAATGCAGAAGTGTCCTAAATTCCTTGAAAGAATATCTGTGGGAGGAAAACACATCCTTGCCCAATTCCTGAAAGAGCTCAAGGCCTGACTGGATGGGGCTCTAAGCAATGTGGTCTAGTGGAAATGACTTTTGATTCCATGAAACATACCAAGATAGTGGAAAATTAGTATTTCCATGGTTCTTTAGAAACTGGGAGAGAAGCAACTTGCCCCAGACATCACCCATCACCAGAAATGTGTGCAAGAACCAGGAAGGAAATTTCCATCTTCAGAGTATTAAGGCTGTGTTTAAGTTTAAAACTAACTTCTCAGTGCTCTGGAGAATGCCCCTGGCACAAGCAAGGAGGTCCTCAGGTAGCCAAGGCAGAGAGTACAATACACTTCAGGTATGCCCTGGCAGGTTATTGGGAGTGCAGTTGTGTGGCTGCAAGAACTGTCAAGTCAAAGCCAAGCTTTGATGATTCCTGTCCCACCCTCCCTTTGTCTCTGGCCTCTCCTGTTACCTAGAGACACAGGCATGGGAAATCCCTCATTATCTTGCTTGCAGCAGTGGAAAGAATTCTAAAACAAGGTATTAAGCACTGAAGTCCAACTTATTTGTCTAATTTCTTATTTATTTTTAAATTATTTCTTACGATGATTAATGAATTCAAGACTCCATCTCAGTACAAAGACACAGAGAAGCATGGTACAGTCTTCTTAATGGAAACGTGGAGCTGAACAGCATGTTTGTAGATTAGCAAATCCCCCAGTAAAGGGACTGACTCTTAGAGTAATGAAACAATTATGGTTAGATCATATTACTTGTTAGTTATAACGCAGTGTCATTATCAGTCTAGGGCAAGATGCTGTGCCTGGTACAATGCATTGAACACAATATATAAACCAGTGGCTCTCTTTGCAGAGGCACGGCCTTATGCCTAATCCTACTGATGCTCTTTTAAACATTCAAGTAAATATTATAATTATATTAAAATTAGCAATGATAACAGCAGCAGTTATTTCTACTGCCAGAAAGAATGCAGGTCATTTTGTTTGGGAGTGCCTGCTAGAGGAGTTCACCCTGCCCAGAAGATGGAAATACAAGAGGAGGGTATCACAGCTGGTGCACAGGTTTTCACTTCTGGCAAATATTGCTGGAAAAACAAAGAATAACTCACCCTCTCTCTTATGCACAAGGCAACTGCTTATTTTAAAAGGCAAGGGCAGACCCTGACCTGTGCTAGCCTGAGAAAGGGAATAAAACCTAGAAACAAACTCCACGGAGAAGCCACAATATCATTTCCTCAAAGGTCAGCTCAGGTTTTCCAAATGAGACGTAGTACAGTGTGTCAGCACAGGATGTAACTAAGAATGAAGGTTCCAACTGAGAGAGGGAGCATGAGCCTTGGGGAAGAAAGCTCTACCGGAATGTGGGACACTCTCCTCAGGCAGCTGATGGAGGCTTCTTTGCTGAAGAAATGTGAAAAGAATCACAAATACCGTACAAAAATTCACAGTGGACTCACAGTGATGAAGAATATGATCCGGCAGGCTTTCTCTATCTCTTAACATCTCTAACTTAATATCTACCAGTTTGTAAAGGCAAAAGGACCATGAAATGGAATCTGGTCTAAAAATATATAAAAAAAGAGAGTAACTAAAATTCTTTAACCATAAGTTCAGAATTTTGAAAAAATATTATTCTTTTTTCCTCAGGCCATGTATGCTGTTATTTTCTATGTCAAGTACTTGTGCATAACTTGTAGCTTTGCTGCTCACAAAAGCAAGGGTGTGAGGCAGAGGTTTGTTTTTGGAGGTACTGATACCCAACCCACGCTACTATACAGAGACACACCTATCACTAAAAGCAACAGCTATAAAACTGAGAAAAAACAGGAAATAAGTCTCTTTATATGATTTGGTATTTAAAAGAAAAAGATCCTATCAAATTTCTTCAAGATTTTGGGTACCTTCATAGGTTACCACAGAAAAAAAAGCCAAAAAACCCAAAAACCCCATAATCCAAGACTGTTTTAGAAATATGAGATTTTGAATGAAGTCTGAACACTTTCATTGCATCTGTCACATTGATAAATTATAAGTGCATACAGTTACCACTACCTTCTAGAAACTGTTTCTAAAAACTTCAAGAAACTTTTGTGTCTTCTAGAAGACACAAAAGGATCAAAGCACTATGAGGATGGATGTTCTAGAAGAATCAGAAGTGCCCATATTTTCTGTTTCCATTCTTCCAGCTACTGAAAACGGCAGAGAACATTTTTCCAGGGACAAGGAATGCAAAAAATCACTATTATTAGCAATATCAACTAAATCCCACATATCTCCAAAAGGTGGATGCCATTCCTCTTACAAATTTTTCTCTTTCTGCCTCCTATTTAACAAGTGCCACAATCAGTTGGCCAAGTCATCTCCACTACACGCAACACTGCCTGAAGCCTGTAACCAAAAAACAAGCAGAAAACAGTGTTTTTACAGCTTAGGACTGGTGTAAATTCACAAGGCGTAAGTGGATGACACCATTAGGTTTTTCATTTTCTAGGAGACTTGATACATATGTAAGTGGGTGTCAGAGGCAGAAATTTCATCATTTCAGCCTTATCTACTTTTTTCCTGTCCTAACAGAAGAAAAGAAACATACTTCCTCAGTAGTGCCAGATCATCTCATCCAATTCTCTCTTACAGGAAGACACCACCAGCTAGGACACAATCATGCAGAGGCACTTCCCTACACACACTCAAATTAGCCAACGATGAAGGCAGTAAGAAACTGCTGTGTTGAAAGCCCTGTTTAAAAATTCACATTTATCTGCCAGTGGATTCTTTTCTTTTTCACAAGTATCTTCTTACAAGGCTAAAAATAGTTTAGTGGTGAAAGCCATTAATAATGGAGTGAACTGTGTTGAGGGATTTGGTGTCACATTAACTGTATAAAGAAATAACAACACAACAAGGGTCTGGTTAATACTGCATCCCCCGTTGAACTCAAAATAGCACCTAATTAACACAAAGGTTTGCATTAAACTTGGTGCTGAGGCAGTCCATCAGCCTTTCTGACAAACAACTGCTCCATTTTTTGCTGTTTTCCAGTTCACTGAAGCACAGACATTTTAGTTCAGCAAAGACCCCAACACACAGCTCTGATCTCCTGCACCACATGGGACACAGAAGTAATTCAGGAATCCCTGCAGTGAAGAGATGACTTCTTCTGAGCCTCATGAACAAACACTGACCCCAGGAGTTTGTAGAAGCATATCCCAGGTCTGGTTATGATTTGCCTTAAGACTGGCTTTCATTCACGACTTATTTTACCCCACTAGGATAGACTGAAGATGCAAGAATCAAGTCCTGTCCTTCCTGGGCAGACATCTTATGCTTTTTGTCCCAACCTCTTACTCTCTTAAATGTAATTCCCTCTTCAACACAGATTCTCTGAGGTGCATAAGTGGAAGGAAAAGGTAAAATTTCCAGCATGCTGCTATTTGTGACTTATTACCTGAATCTCAGTTTTGAGTAGTAGAAGGCTAGAGAACAACCCAGCATACCTCTAGCTCCAGAAGAGGTATGAACAGATGTATAGGTTCATGGACAAGGCTGCAAAGCCAGACAGGAGCTGCTGCCTTTCAGATGGAGTGACTGAAAAAACTGAACTGGAAGTCAGTGCTACAGTTTCAGTGTTCTCAAGAGTAACCATGTTAGGTCAGGTGAAAGCAAGGGCAACTCACTGCTCACTGATACTTGCAACGATGATGATATTACAGCGCATTACTTTTAAGAAGTTCAAAACTCAAACACAAGTCAGGTTAGTTTCTCTGCAGGGATTTAAGAGCCTCTGTTTAGCTACATGTTTTAAGCACACATGCTGCATTATCCACTATCATGGTTAGTTATTCCTTTTTGAGGATTTGAGACACTATATTTTTAATCTCTTTCTATGAAGAAAACAAACGGATGACCTAAGAAAGAACCAAGACCTTGCAGCATTCCTTCTTGCAGAGCAGATCTAGGAGGGCCATAGCACATAATCCACAATGCTGGATAAAAACCCCTTACTACAGGTGCAGTGCACTGCCTCTACTCTTAGAATCATAGAATCATTTAGGTTGGAAAAGACCTCCAGGATTATCAAGTCCAACCATTACCCTGACACTGCCAAGTCCACCATTGAACCATCCCTAACTACCACATCTACGCATCTGTTTAAATACCTCCAGGGTTGGTGAGTCAACCACTTCCCTAGGCAGCCTGTGCCAGTGCCTGACAACCCTGATGCTACTTGAGGCCATTTCCTCTTGTCCTGAGATCCTCTTTCAGACAGGGAGCTACATATACATGAGTTGGTGAAACATGGAAGGCAAGCCTAAGTCTCACGGTGTTGCAGCCCACAGGCACATATGCACACACAGAGAAAACTATTAAACCAGACCGTACAGCCATCTTCTAGAACTGACTTCCCTAGTTATTGACACCTGATACACTGAAAAAGAATGGAAGTCACCTGAACAGGAGCTGGCTTAAGATACTGAAGCCCATGCATTTAATCTTTAAAACAAGAGCATGATGATATATTATTTTGTGGAACCTGAGCTTTCTGCAGTGTTCTAACAGGATCACCTGGTCCTGTCAGGACACTGTACCTGTCCTGTCAGGGCACCATAGGAGAGCTGCATTTGCAGAAATAAAAGTGTAGGAAAAGTGCAAAATATCATCATGGTGTGCTCAACAAACACAACAGTCATTAAATACCTCATCTCATCAAAGAGGACAGATGAACCAACAAAAATGAGCTTGTCTAGGGTCCGTCTCTGGGCTCCTCTACATGTGTGCTCCCAAGTACAGAATTGCACTGTATTGCAGGGACAGATCCCACCAGGCACCCAAGGGTACGGACACCGCACAGCCCCAGACAGTCAGGAGCAACATCTATTTTGTTAACATATCAACACAAACTAATGACAGCAATAACTCACAGGGAGGAAAAGTTCCCTGGGGATCTCACTATGGAGCAGTGAAGAGAGGGCACAGTTAAAGCATTAGCAGGAGGCCTTCTTTCACAGTACCCCCGAGGCGCCTGAGGTGTTCACCAACAGGCTGCAGCCTCATGCTTAAACACTGATAATAAGAAAAATGTCTTGCAGTCCCAGGAGAAAACGGGTCATACACATCCCTTACCTTGTCATTTGAGATATCTTGTGTGTGTTTTTCTACACAATTTAGAGCCTATAAATCATCTTCTCTTAAACAGGCTGTAAATTGTCTTATTTATATCACTGCATGGTGGCTTTTGTATATTTAAAACCCTTTGATTGCCATTGGCTATTAGATGACTGATCTGGGCTGTCCCTAAGATTCAGACACCTGTAGTTAGGCAAGGAGTACCCTGGGCCAGGCAGTCAGTCCCAAAATACACTACAACAGAGCAGGAAGTCCCACTGGGCTGCCCAACTCCCAACATTGTGCTGCTTAGCACATTTAAAAAAAAAAAAACCAAAACCCCACAACCAAAAATACATTTTTAAAAATTGATCATGCTTGTCTTTTTTTTCTACTTCTGGTATTGTTTCCCAGTTCAGTTTTCCCAACCCTTACCCACATGATGTCAGCTGTTTTCTGTCCTTTCTATGCATATGCTGCTCACGTACTCTTCCTAATTAGGTTTGCTTTATAAAAATCAGCCTTGCCCTACTCACAAAATACATTTGCTACAGATGACCACACGGTCAGGGGATAATTATGTGAAATAAAACTCGTTCCACTTTCAGGTCACGTCCTCTATTCTGCAAAAGAACTGCACCACTAAACCCCAGGTTATTGCATTTTCAACTACTATTCAAAATCTTAAGAGTCGCTAAATCCAGAAATAAGCTCTTATTTTAAAGAAATCTTCTGTTGTCTTCTCTTACAGTCAATACAATAAGAATACACTTACAGTATAGAGTATCCTGGCTATTATATCAGAAAAGAAAACCATATGACTTTTAAAGAACGGAAGATTACAGCTTCTAGTGATTTAATTCGCTTTAAAAATTAATACTAGCGAAAACAGGCAAGGACTGTTGATAAATTCATACCACTCATTTATACCACTGCATTCTGTATGTGGGCACTCAAGTCAGTGAAATTGATCTCCTGACCAACTTTTCACAAGCAGATGATATTAAAGTCTTAAGCTGAGTCAACTGCTAACTCAATCAGTGAATACTAAAACTAGCCCCTGCAAAACAGGAGATGAGGAGCATGACAAATATACTTGGAACATTGCAAATGCAAGTCTTTCTCTGTTTTTCCAAGATGAAAGATAATTGTAAGTTACATAGAACCACAGAACATTCAGTTGGAAGAGACTCAAAAGGTTCATCAAGTCCGCTGTATGTCAAGTATGACTACTTAACACTAAACCGCATGACTATAACAGTGGCTACAGTAAGTGCTGCAAACAAGGACTACAGAAATACTGATTAACTTATTTTCTGATCTTGCATAAAGCTCAAAAGTACAACAATTCCAGTAAATACTGGTATTATCACATACAGCTCATGTCATCTAATTAATCACTAGTAGTTATTACTGCCAAACTCCTGACATTTAGGATAAAAACACTCCATCCTACATTAGCAGTCGTCTCTCCAGGCTGACTACTACTTGTTTAGCATATACAGAGCACAGCTTACTATTGTGGAAGTGAAGAGGGCAGAAGACATAACTCAAACTCTATAGTGTTTGAGCACCTGGAGAACATCTTTACTCCTAGACTGCAACCAGAGCCAACCACCTAGTCCTGGCTGGAAAAGCAAATAACAGCACTATCTAAATACAGCTAAGTTGTACTCAGGAAGCCAACAGCGTTCCCTAAGCAATCCAGAATGATAAAATTCTCCCAACAAGGTGAGAAGGGTTAAGTAGGTACCATTAATGTGGAGAGGTAGATGGTTTCTGTCTTGATGTAGCAGCTGTAGGAGTTATCCCCTGGAGAGAAATGAAAGTGTGAGCTGAGCAGCAAGGACTTCGACAGCACTGAAGTCAGACTAGAAGGTTGTTTCTATTTCTATAAGTGCAACCCAGCAGTTGTCTGTCTGCTAAAGATAGCCTGAGAGCCTTCCTCAAAACTAGATGACTCCTCCTCTTGCATGAATGCAAAGCCTCTTGCACGGCGTGAGCATGCACTCACCCTGTGTGTCTAGGATGGACAGAAGGTGCAGGAGGGCTTGCAGTGCTTACAGTTTTTCTGAAGGCTGCTTTTTCTGACCAAAGACATGTGAGCAATGTTTCCAGGATGAATTTTGATCGCTGAGTATTAGTGAAAATGCTGGAGACACTGCAGGGACCAGAAACTGCAAGGAGGACCCAGGTTTGCTCTTTTTCCAATTATGTACTTTTTCTTTAGACACTGCACTAAAATCCTATAAAAATATGTATACTGGTTTGACTTTTCATTGCAAGATTACTAAGGTCAACGAGAGAAAAATAAAGCCTTTGTTCCTCCTCCCTACACAGTCACATACAATCAAGCATCAAGTCCAACAGACATGAGTGCTTGCAGAGTGGAGATGCCTAAAGCTCTTTCATGTCTTGTTCTCATGCTAGTAGAATGAGCAAAAGAATAAATGTATTAATTTTGTTAATGCACTTTTTGATCAAACAAAAGAGTAAAGCAACCTTCATTGCTTCTGCACTGCAGAGCAAGCTTTTCTGAAGGAGTACAACCACCAGCTCATCTTCTAAAATTTTTTATAGTGCTAGTCTTCCAAAATATTCTAGATCTATTATTCACAGCCAGCTCATTCCTATTCTCTGAATTAGCTGCATCCACGGGGTGTTATGGGTTCCACAAGCTAAACTGTGAGGACACAGCACTTATTGACTGCACTGAGTGCAAGGCTCATGCTGCCTCCTACCTCCCACCCCTCTTTAGTCAGGTCCATGTTTGACACTTGTACTGCACACAGCTATTGGTATGATACACGGTCTCCACACACCACCAAATCCAACACAAGATGACATGAAGCAGGAGAGGGGCTGCAGTGCTATATTCTTGCTGAGGATATTTCAGCTGGTGACACTGTTCCCTCTCCTAGGTCCCACTGCCTAACCTACATGGATGGATTAGGGCTATGACTGTTCCCTGTTCTCATGACAACAAGCAGACTATTGCATCATCCAATACGTGTTGCCTCTTCACTGGGAAAAAACAATGCTGCACTTGAACATGAGGTTTTTGACAGCTGCTAGTACTTCCCGTGCTCCCGTGTTTAGCTGTCCTTTACTCATTGCTGCCTGCAGAGGCTTCTTAAAAGGTACAAGTTTGTTCCTACCTACCTCCTCCGTCCAACACACCATGATCCTGGGGGATTCTAGGGAGTCTGCTGGGGGAGTCACAAACCAAGAGGAGACGCAGGAGACAGTGCCTGTTTTCCTCCAGCACCAACTCTGCTCCCACAAAAGCAGGCACACAGGTTGGGAAGGGAGATGTCCAGGCTACCCTCCAGAGAGGGTGGAAAGAAGTCTCTTTTGTAGTCACACTTAAGGGATTTAAACCCCCTGCCCCTGCTGAGGTTACTGGGATTTCCTGCTTTTGATTTCCAGCATTTGGATCTTACCTTGTTTAGGGAAGGTCAACTAGCTATTAGATAATCCACTCCTTTTTCAACACAAAGTGGAAACCCTGGAGCACACATAAAAAAGGATTTTTTTTTTTAAAATACTCTCTCACATTCAAAAGGAATTAGATAACATCTATAATGGCCCCACCTACTCTTGATCCTTTCTGCTGCCAGAATGTTTTGTGTAATAAATCATGCGAGTTCTACATTATTCTAAAGCTAAAAATGGAGCAGAGTCAGGAGGCGGCACAGAGCTCTGAATACAGAATGCAGAGTCGTATTTGATAACATCTGCACTCAGTCTGATTTTAAGCTTCCTCAGGTTAGGATAATGAACTCAAATGAGAGGGGAAAGGTTCAAGGGGTGATTACAGCACAGGCTGGCTTTTAAGTCGTTTTTCTTTCAGCTTCACTTTCACCACATTTTGATTTAGATTAGGTTTGCTCCTGGAAAGGGCTCTGCTTAACAGGACACTCTGAGAGCATCCTTTACAACTCCCCAAATCCAAGACAGTTGTTGAAGTATGGTGAGAGCATGCAGCTGAATGGCAGGATGCAATATAATTTTTCCTCAAATCAGAGGCATAAGATCAAATTCTTTCCTCCAGGTGTGGAGAGAGAGTGTGTGAAATAAGTCCCACTAGCAGTACTGGGGCTAAAATACTGATTTAGACCTTAAAATTAGTAACTTGCACTGATCACAGGAGTGGACTTGATAAGGCAGCTCATTCCAGCTAAAAGCAGACACATTATTCCAGTTGCCCATTATTCCAAAGCCTGTTCCCAGGCATCTTCACTGTCAGTAATGGCTATCCACACTGAATAAGTAATCGGGCTAAATGTGACACCCACTGCCTTTGCCATGCTAACCTAACCTATCATCTGAGCTTCTGCTAGGCTAATGATGGAATGAAGCTGTCCAAACGCTTATTCCTAACAGAAGATTTTAACATCTGCTAGGGAGAAGTCTGGTAACAGTCATGAGCAGAAATTTTAGTATTTAGGCTTTAAGAACAGGTTTAGTTAAAATAGTTGAATTTTTTAGATGGCTAAAAATATACCTTGCAAGCTATCACTAGTTTAGATTGGATAAAATACTATGTTTGAGCTATTGACAATGAAAAACTTTTGGGACAGATTCATACCAGGGAATTGAAAATAAGAAATCAAATGAGATTTCTTTTTTTCCCCCCAAAGTAGTCTTACCATCTAGGAACTTAACTTCAGTGAGACCTGAAATTCACAGGGAGCTAATGAAATTACAGCTGCAGGCTGTTAGTCCAGGAAGTTTTAACACCCACAGCTGCTGGAAAACACATGGGCCAGCTCACAGATTTCTGGCAGGCTTTACTGCTGCACATTTACCATGTCAATAACCTTCTGTGATGCAAAAACATTTTAAGGGTTCTTTCTATATCCAGATGGTGTTGTTCTTTCCAGGCCATTCTGCTAGACATGTGATTTGAAGATAGCCCAACCAGCTACTTAGATTTTCCCCTCAGATGTCTCCACATTTTCTTCCATGACTGATTTACTCAAACAAGAAACAATGAAAAGCAAAACTCAAAATTGCTACTTGCAGATGTGCACAAACTGCAATTACATTGAGAAATCAAATAGAGCCACCTCACTAAGAACTGATCAAATACATGAGCACCTCTTCTAAAAAAAGAAGAGTAAAAAGAACAGATAATGACTGATACGATGTGAATTAATGAATATTAAGGACAGCAAGATTATTATACTCATCAGCCAGTCTGAACTGCAAAATACCAGCCAAAGAAAACCTCTGAACTTTTCTGTTTCCACCAAATTATTTTAAGTGTACACACAAGCACTCATTAAGCACACTCATTTAGTCCTTTCATTATCCTGCACTATTCCAGTTTTATTATTTATTACAGACACAACAAAGGAAAATGATTTCGTTGTGCCTTTCTCTTCATGCTTTAAAAGCAGCAGATTTATGAATGATCTGATCTATTTTTTGAGGGCACTGCTTGGTGTTCTGACCACAAACCTGCACCAAACCATAGCCACTAGTGAGGAAAATGTGGAGGACAGCTAAAACATAACAGTAGTGATTAGCTCACCAGTACTTGCAATCTGTTTTCCACTTAATTAAATTTCTCTTTTTAGGAATAATTTTAGCTGTTTTTCCTGTAAACACATTCTCTGCACTGTTTTCTGTCAGATATCTCAATCAGATTTTAAGTCTCCAGTGATATAATGAGTTAAGTGTAGCATTTATTATCCAGCTTGGGGCCATCACACTGCTTACTTCAGTGCAAAGCATATTAACATTGCAGAGTACTCTCTCTCTTAAACACTTAACACAACTGCCAAACATGGACCATCAGCGCCATCACAGTCTTCTTCATTTTACTCAAAAAGAACTTACATCTGCAAGTCCACCTATTACCAGCAGGCAACCTTAAGAAATGTAACTAAAAAGAACCCCGCCCAAATTTAAAACCTACCTTTAACTTGTAACATGCAATAATGTCCCCATATATCTAGCAAACCAGAACCATTAAATCTATGTCCTCCTTCAGTCATTGATAAGCCCAGGAGTATTTCTTCAGTCTTAGACCCATTGGGCTTGAAGCCAGACCCAAAACATACTTTGGGCCTGGAAGAGCAGAAAACTGCAGGGACTAGAAAAGTTCCAGGCATGACCACTGCCCTGGTTGCCAGGGTAGAAACAGGAGATGCAAAACCAAAATGATACTACAGGGGCTGATGCTCTAGTCTTATCTCAGTTGCAGGCTGTTGAGCAGCCAAATACCATTTCTAATAAACACCACAGTCATGAAGACTGTATAAAGGCCCTGGAGATGTTGCAGGCTCCATTCACAGAGGCTAGAAGGTCTCCACAGTTATTAAACCACGACAGGATGACTCAACGGAAAAAATTCCCTAGCTGATCCCAAGTTTTCAAGGTAAAAATCAATACAAATAGGCAAGTTCTTGAGCTAGACTGGGAAAAAAAAAAGAGTACTTCTATTGAGTTCTGGTGCAGGAAGAACATAATATAATAAAGATCTCTGCTAGGATGGAAGGATTGCTCCTAATTTTTTTCCCCTGTCAGGAAATACTGGGTTTTTAATGTGTGGGGTGGTTAAGAGGGTGAGTATGGTAATGGTGTGTGTGTCTTGAGTCATGAACTCAGTCATGTACGTAAAATCCAGAGACAACAGAAAGATTAATCATTATCTCCATTAGGGCATCTTTTACAAAATATATCCTTCTACTGAAGATATATTTTTATAAAATATGACTGTTATCTCCATGCTGTGGATATCTGGGCTCTTATTCTAAAAATAATTGAACACTTTCTCTTCAGTTCAGGAAATTTAATATTATTAAGTGACTACAAAGCAATGTACAACATTCATAAACAAGTCAGGAAGACTGCAGGCTAATACTGGCACTGTCAACTCACATAATAAAAGAAGAGATTAAGGTTGTTGTCTAAATTGCACTTGTGTAATCAATTTCTTTGGAATACTGAAGAATTGAACAAAATGATGCTTTCATTCAATTTAAACACTAACAAAAATTAACATTTGAACTTGTAGCTAAGCAGCCAGGATTTACTTCCCCTGCTTATAGTGCGTTCCTCATACTCTTGCTATAAATAAGTAGCCTAATGACATCCAAACAATCCAATCAGTCAACACAGGGACACAAAATTAAAAAACATTTTCATACTCTTTCCATTTTACCATGCCAAAAGTTAATTAGCAGTATTAACATTTAAGTTTTGAGACCGAAACCAAGGTTGGTTTCAACAGCTCTAGACAGTACAAGGCTGCAGAGCAAGGCTAGTCAAAGCAGGATTTCAGTACTTTTAAAAACAGAGCTCCCAAGACTGAAGATCTTTGTTTAAGAAAACAACCAGGAGATGTTAGATTGTACACTTTTAAAGCTTTTTTCCTCTGGTTTATGGGTCTCAAAATTAATATTTTCCCAGAGACTGGGAAACTAGAAATGGTATTTAAATGCAAAAAGCAACTGTTACCATCTCAAAAACAAGACCCTTTAGAGCTAGCAGAGTGTAATGAGTGTTCCCTGTGAGTGCCTGCTGCTAGTAATACATGCAACTCGTTGAACTAATATTTTATTTAATATTCATATAATGCTTACCAAGGGAAAAAATATAATTTTTTAAGAAAGTTGCTACATTTAATATTTCCCATAGTATGATGCACATGATTTACTGACGTATCTCCAGGAGGCTGTAAAAGGAAAAAAGAGGCCTCCATCCCTCCAAGTGTGTACTGCAGTACTGCCAGATCTTAGCAGGGAGTGGAGGAAACAGCTACCTGCATTCCCATCTCTGCAAAGCGGAGGCCAGCCTCAAGAAACAACGGGGGTAAATGCTGTAAGAAGCAAGCCCTAGGGGGGCGGGCACAAAAGAGTCACCTTTAATTCTAGTCTTAGACCTTACTGTTCCTCTAGGCTCTTTTAGTCTCCTCAAACTGATTTTTGCAGCTCAGCAGGGATGGAGGCCAGTACCATGGCAGGCTTCAGTACCAAATGTCTGCTGGAAGGCTGCAGGAGCTGATATTCTCCCTCCTGCCTGCACGCAGACAGGCTTTCTGCCAAACCAGTATCAAACACCTACAGAAGTGACACTGTGACTGGGTCAGGGTAAGGAACCCAGCAGTCAGCTCAGACAGCTTCATGTCCACCAAAAGATCTCGTGGAATCTTCTTCACTGATCCAAAGGACCTTAAGAGCAAGTTCTGTAGTGACCAACAAAGAAATCCAACTAGAAAAACTGAATGGGGGATACAGTGGTCAAGCTGAGACTGCATTTTCTCCCTGTTTGAAAAATTCTGAGGAGACCACTTTGTATACACGCCAGTTAAACCCTAACTGAGGCCATTTTAAAAAACCCTAGGTAGGATGAAGTATCTATTGCACATATAGTCCTCTAGAGACTTCTAGAGTTATGAATGCTTGCTTGTTCCTAGAGGAAACCTAGGACACTTGCCCATCCACTGAGACTATGACAGTGCTTTCAGAGCTGTTTTGGATGTCATCTGCTCAACAGAGATCTGTTTTGGCCAGGCAATGGGACAGGATGCCCATAAAGGCCGTGGAACCTCCAGTCTTGGAGATACTCCAAACCCAACATCAGCATACCCAAGCCACCCGCTCTAATAAGACCTGCAGTGAGCAAGAGGTGGAACAGAGGCATCAGCCCACCTGAGTCTGTGATTCGTCTCTCCCCCAAAACTAGTAAGCAGAAATTGTGCAAGATTTTAACATGAAAAATAATGAAGGTAAAAGTCAAAAGACATTGTGTTTGGTCACGTTCAGACATAGAAAAAAATTTTAAAATTCAAAGTTGGAGGAAAAATGAGAATGGACAAATATTCCACTAACTCCTGCTCTGCTGTTATCAGACCAGCCATTTGCAGTTCACCATAGATGGATATTCATTTAAGAAAAAGGCTTGAAACTTTCAAACTAAATAAAACATTTAAAAAGCAAGAAAAATATGCCAAAATGTCCTGTGATTAAACTATTAGAGAACATCCAAAGGAGAGCAATGAAAATGGTGAAGAGCCTTGAGGGGAAGCCATATGAGAAGCAGCTGAGGTCACTTGGTCTGTTCAGCCTGGAGAAGACTCAGGGGAGACCTCAGTGGAGTCTGCAGCTTCCTTGTGAAGGGAACAGGAGGGGCAGACACTGATCTGTTCTCTGTGGTGACCAGTAACAGGACCTGAGGGAATGGCCTGAAGTTATGTCAGGGAAGGTTTAGGCCAGATATTAGGAAAAGTTTTTTCACCCAGAGGGTGGTTGGACCCTGGAACAGCTCCCCAGGGAAGCGGTCACAGCACCAGCCTGACGGAGTTCGAGAAACACTTGGACAATGCTCATGGCACACGATATGACTCCTGGGGATGGTCCTGTGCAGGGCCAGGAGTAGGACATGATGATCCTTGTGGGTTGCTTCCAATTCAGGATATTCTGTGATTCTATGTTTAGTGAATTCTTTTCTCTATTAGAGTTCAGTTCAGCTCTCTTGAGGTTGCAGTCCATGCATTAATTTTAGTGCAATTTGGATCACAACCTAAATTAGTTGGCTGATCATCTTGTCTTTTTAATCTCAGTATTTTGGATATCACAATTGGAACCAAAAGGAGTCATTCCACTTTTAGTGAGGTCCTCATGTTTTTTTCAGGAGGTTAAGTGACTGCATCAATTCATGCAGTCAATCATTGACTCCCAAGTGCATTTACTTATTCCCTATTTCCCAAGTTCATCCATCTGACTTGTTTTCTCATTCTGTGGCACCTAAATAGCCATCCCAGACACTTTTTGTATTCTGGGCAAAGATAAATAAGTTGTCATTTAAAAGCTTCAGATTCTTTAGAGTGAATTTGGGCTGATACATCTCAATCTCCCAATAGTAACAGCTACAGACAGATCAACGTTTTTGCATCAGAGATAGGAACCTGCTCTCTAACTCCCACTGTTTCTGAAAGTAGACTACCACAATTTCCACTGCCATAGTAATTCTCTAAATAAAGGACACTATATTCAACAGTGATTATTGAAAGGAAGTTTGACAGAAATTTTCCATCAAAAGCACAGATAGACAACACAGTGTCTGTAAACATAGAAATTAAATAGATGATAGTTACCTTCACGTAAGAGATCGACTCTGTTTGGGAACTGCCATTCAGCAGAAAATGTGCTGTCTTTCTGGGAGCAACAAATAATGCTGACTGATCAGAGATTGCCTGGCCCTGTTGTACTTTAGTTCACAGGAAATGTGGGAACTAGAGAGGAAATAAGCTCTCGCTTTGCAAACACCCAGAAGGTTATAGAGTGTTAGGAAAGAGCTAATGTGGATTTATCAGAGACAGATCATGGCACTCTTCCTTCTATGACAAGAAAAAAGGCCTTTCTCGAAGGCTCCTAAGAAGTAGGAGATGCTCTACATCTTCAATGAATACACAGCTTTTTTATGCTCTTTCGCAATAGAAAACCAGAATGTGATTCTCAGAGGTTTGCTGCTAAACAGAAAGGCTACGCTGTGTGATACTCACTTAGGGATCAACTGAGACAGTGAAACAAAGAACATGCATTTTCTATACACAGTACAGACAGTGTCTGGAAGGGACTGCAAGTACATGGGAGGACAGACTTAGAAGTTTAAAGGATTTGAGAAATCAGTTGGAATGGGCTCGACACAAAATGATAAAACAGTATGAACAAATGTAGTAGTTATCAGTTGCACAAATGAAACATGGAAAATGGATAGATGTGGAGATTAGATATGAAATATATGTCTGTGTCATGCTGTTGGAAAACCAAACAACAGATAAACAATGACTCTAAAACAAACTGCAAGAGTACAAGAGTACTGCACTGAGCCTGGGCACTACACTTCTCTGAAAACACTAGAGCAGGGTGAATAAAAAAGGAACACTGAAAATTAAATGCAATGAGAGAAATAACAGGTTGTTGCATTTAGTTCAGGATTTTTATGCTTCAGCTCCCTGCCACAACTCAGGATCCCTCAGCATGTTACATGTTCCACATGACTTCCATTCACATTACTCATCTTGCATCACAGATGGGTCAGATGAGATTTTCCACATTGCAGCATGGGAAATTTTGTTCTATAGAAATCCCAGTTCCTTTAACAACTACATAGCACTGCTCTCATGGGGAAATGCAGGTCATAAATGGGACAGGCAGCATCAGAACTAGAACTGAGGTGCAGGGTTTAGATCACCCCACTAAAAGCACAGCTAGTTTCCTTCTTTACCTGCACCCTTTATTTCAATGTACAGCCAGAACAAAGGGAAGGCTGTGACTTTCAAGGCATTCACTCTGTCCCACGTGACTTGATTGATACAGAAAGGACAGAGAGGCACAGCAGTGGTTCAGTGACATTACAGCTTCTACTGTAAAGTGACAGGGAGAAAAAAAAAATCAGTTAAGAGGGAAAAGGTGAGGCAAGAGAGGCATACTTAGAGAGACAGAGTGAAAAAGCCAGTGGTAGGAGAGAGTCCCTGCTAATTGAAGAACTCCCTGCATCTGAGAGTCCTGGAGTACAAATACATTCATGGGCAACTCTAGCACCCAAAAGAAGCTTTTTTTTTTTCTTTTTTAATAATATGAACCAAACATACAAAAAAGAAAAAAAAAAATCAAAAGCAACAGATATGTTGAAGCAGCATGGAAATTCACAGGTGCCCATGCTTGTTGGACTTGAGTAGTAGGTCAAAAACTTGAAAGATTCATCAAACACATGTAACATTTTCCTACTGTGTGAGGCTTCACATATCCATGTTTTCAGCTCATTAAGTGCTTCGTAACACTATATCTTCAGAGGAAATGACTTAGAGTGTTGGTTCAGGAACCTCAGTTCCTCAGGCTGAGGGAATACTGTAAAAATGTCTGAAGAAGATAAGTTTGTCTCTGACCAGACAGCATAAATGCTGTGATGACCAGATATGACATTATGTCAATGCAAGTAGGAAGTTAAGGCCAGTCTGCATTGTCTCGGAAATTTTTTTAATTTACAGGAGGCAGGCAGAGCATGCCCTGCCCACACTGCTCCCTGGGGCTGGCAGCAGCTTCCCTCCTCCTGCTCTGCCATCCCCTGCCTTACATAAGCAAAGGTAACCCAGAGGTCACAGCAATTTCTGTCTGAATACATGTCATACTAGATATCTCCTGGCTCAGGAGCCCTTTTTTGTTTGCTTCAGATACTGCTGCCCGATAAGGGAAGAAGAATGATTTTCGCCTTGAGAATGGACTGTGCTTACAAAGGCATCCTCATCTCCAAGTCCTTATGTGAGACCAGGCTCGAGCTGGAGGATAAACACAAGCAATCTCTCCTTCAGTTTGCCATGGGAGCCTAAGAAAAGGGTTTCAATACTCATCACAAAACAGCATATTTAGTGTATAGTTATCAGCAGTAAATTTCTGATCAACTGGATGAAATTAATTAATTTCTGATTTTCTATTTGAAGGATCATTCTAAAGAGAAATGAGACAAGAATCAAGAAATAAAAACAGGAGACATCAGGAAACTTCATAAATTAAACAAAATCAGAACTAATCTCTTTTCAATTGTCTTTAGCAGTATAATACACAATTATATGAAGTTTTTATGGCTATGGGCTGAGTATTTTCTCCATAGGGAAGAGAAGAAAGGGGAAGACCACAAGGCTTCTCACCCCTTTTCTCCCCAGCTCTACTTACCATTAATCAAATCATGCCCAGTCATGTGGTATATATGGTATGGTAGCTACATGACCAAAGAATCTCCCTCCCTTTTGGCTCTTTTCTCTGTCTGTGAGAGCCATTCTGCAACTCTCCAACACCAAGAAATCAATCACAGACCAGTCTGTGTCTGCATAAGAGATACAGGTTTGGGAAGGAAAGTTTGAAAGAACACAAACAGGAAAATCAAAGTGCAAAATCTACAGGTGTTGAAAGAAACCCAGTAATAACCTGCTGGGAGCACACAGATTCACTGGAATGAGATTATGTGCTGTCAGTTTCCATCAGTCCTCTCAACTGATTGCAGCATTTGATACACGCAAGCAAGATTCTTGGGCGATGGCAGATGAATACAGCTCATTTCTTCCATCATTTGAAAGTCATTAGGATTAGAGCGCTGCATGCACCAGAAGCATCAAATTAAGCACCCATCACAGGATCAATCCCCATTATCCCCTGGGTTTTTGCAAATGAACACTACAAATTAAGTATTTTAGTGAAAGCACTTATAATTTGTTTTCTTGGTTAGCAATGATTTAATTACACCCATTTTTAAAAGACAGGATAAACAAAAGTTGTCTTTTCCACACAGCTAATAAATCAGTATTTTACTCCTCCCTGTTACAATTGCAAAGCTATAATATGAATGTAGAAACTAAAATCCAGCTTTAAAATCATATCTCATTTGGTTGCTATTAAACCTATTAATATTTGCATTACTGAGGATTACTTGAAACAGTGGGAAAGTACAATTCACAAACAACCAGAAGTAGCAGGAAAGGGGAAAAAATGTAGTAGTACGAACTTTCAAATATTTTTATCCATCTGTACTATATGCAAATCAAGACATGCTCTAACTTCAGGCTGCCAGCCTGTCACAGCACTACACAGATTGCTAGATCAAGGCATTCAGAAGCACAGCATGGGCTCAACAAACTTTTATGATGTTTTGATTCGTTGACCAAAGACACAAACTTTTATGATATTTTGATTTGTTGACCAAAGACACATAATCTAGAACACCAGGGCAACACAAGTATCACCAAGCATGGAATAAACAGGCTCTGTAGGTTTGCCAAGTCACTTGATTGTCATAATATCCTGTGTTAGGCTTGCTGGATTTCTTTACAGAATAAAACAATTGTCACTGGGAGAATATATCTGGAGAATACATCCCCACATCCAGAATGCCTCAGAGAGATAGCAAATCTATTCAAGGTGTTGCCACGTGCATGAAAATATACAGAATGATAAGCAGAGGAAACAGCAAAATACCCCACACCATATGCTTTATGTAAATTGAAACTGAAGTCTATATACAGAAAATAAGAACAAAATGTAATATTTATTGAATTCTATTCACTTGGAACATAAAGCTGGAATTATAATAGCAGGTGCTCTCAGATATATATTTGAATGCCAGGAAATTACTTATGTACATTTTTTGTCTACTACAAAGTATATGCTAGCAATTTAGCCCAAAATTAGAATTTCTATGTCTCCCAAGACTGGGTTGTTTTTTTAAATCCAGGCCAGTTTATCTTCTGATACCATTTTATGTACTAAACAGTATCTTTCACATAGTATTAAAAAAACAAACAAACAAACAAAAAAACCCCAAACAAACAAAAACCAAACAACAAAACCCCAGACTTTTACTATAAATTGGTAAAAGCAAATCTTTTCAAACTGCGACATCCCTAGATGTTACTACAGATAACCACCACACACTAACTCGCAAGTGGAAAAGGGAAGAAGGTAGACCTAATGCTAGACCTCCATATTTCCAAAAGGACATATTGCCATAAAGGAATAAATTATTGCCTCTCTGTGAAAAAAGTTCACAAACACTACTGAAAACAGAACTATATGTTCTAAGCCCCTTCTTACCCCATACTATGCAGGCCACTTCAGAGCAAAATATACCCCCTCTTTCACAGCTGTACACAATTTCCGAAGTAGCTGGTATGCTGAGAGACTCAAAACATTATTTGTGAAATTCTTTTTGAACCACTATCATACTGTGGAGCAGTTGTAGTTCCAGTTCCACAAGTTCCTTTAGTCCCTAATCCCAGCAGATCATAAAAACAAGGAAGGCAGCTTATACACTTCATCTTTTAATAAGTTAGAAGCTATGATTCTATGCAAAAAGTCACCCTTGTGGCCCCTTCGCAAGCCACATACACTGTCCTAATTACTTCAAGTAACTAAATTCAGTTGTGTAATTCTGAGCTAATTATTTTTTTTCCCCAAGTAGGCAGTCAGGATTTTAATGGAAAATGTGCAGATGTGCATATCCAACTGTGTGCATTTTCTCATGTATATGTTCATGCTTCGTAAACCTTCTGCCACAATTTAATTTTCACTGGATCAAAAATATCTGAAGAAAATTGAACTCAGAGGATTTTCACAGAGTAAACACTATAAACATCAGAGCTGGATCCTACTCCCTGCTGTTATGCAAGCAGTTTCAAGCAGTGAAATACATTCTGGAACTACCAGACACAGGACTTGTCACCTAGTGATTGATTTCTCCCTCTTCCCAAACAGATCACAGATATTCATTTCAGCCAAGGATTGCATATTCTTATCATCTACCACAGCAAATTCTTTTTCCTAGTCTGTGGGCCAGATACAAATCAAAATTCAAGAGAAACACTCCATAGTGAATCAATACTCACCAACCAAACACATTCCTTGAGAATGGTTTGGCAACATTTTTGCCATCTTCCCAGAGGAGTGAGGGACAGCTTTAATTCTGCTTTGCATCCTTTTAGAGCAAACTACTGAAATATGCAGGTAAGCATGAACCCAGCCTTTTGTTCCAGTCTCACCTTTTTCTCAGCCAGGGCTGTCCCCATCAGATAACTCTAGCAAAGGAAATTTTCACCTTTATGGTTGAACCCCAAAGTTCTGCAACAGAATTTACAACTATCAGAAGCAGCTGTTAATAATCCCTTTATAAACCTGCAACAAATTCAAGCCTGAATCCAATTCTGCAATCATTACTTCTGAAGCCACATGACCCCTTCCTAAGAAGAAAGATCTTTAAAAACGTCAGAAAAAGTTGTGTGACTGAGTCACTGGTTTAAGCTTGTTTCATTCCAAAGGTGCTTTTGGGAAGTTTGTGTCAGTCCGTGTGCTGTCCTGGGTGAAAAAAAAAATCTCAGCAAACTCAACAAAAGCAGCAGAAGAAATATGGTTTTGTACTGTCTGCAAAAGAATAGCCAAATCCATTCCAAGGACAGAACTAGGCTACAAGAATATAGTTCCAGTGGAAAGAAGATGTTCAGACCGTGAGAAGGAATTTGAAGGCAAAAACACTTCAGATAGTAGCAAGAACACTTGCTTTACCAAAAATTACTGCTACTTTCTCACATAGCTGTAAATCAGGATCCTGTAGATGCAATAAAAAGCAAAAAGCTCATATATCATCAAACAAACAACCAAAAAACCCCAACCAAAATTTATTCCAAATAAATATGAAAATGATATAATCTCTAAAAGATAAAAGGGGCTTTTGCACTCCAATTTACAATTCTTAAAATCATGCCTACTTTCCCCTTTTTGTCTTGTTTTCAAATTATTTTTTTCCCCAGTCTTCTCAAGAGCTACATCTCTGGGCCTATGTGTAGCCAAGCAAATTCAATCTGAGTACAAAATACAGCCGACTACTTTAGTCTCTGAAAAACACAGGTGAAGACATGTCTTCAGGTAAGGTGCAGACATTTCTGTACTTCTCACCTCTCTAGTGCTTACACATCGTGGTGTCAAACTCGGGTAGCTTTCTACACCTTCATTGGTCATAGTATGTACTATACACATTAATAGCGAGCCAGTTCTAAGCTCCTTGACTGCAGTCAGCACTGCCAAGTGCAACTCCGTGTGAAGGATGGTGGAGCAGATGCCCCAGGCACCCCACTGAAAAGAAATGAGTTTTCAGGAGCTGGGGAAGACAACCCAGAGGAGAAAGGAAGTTGTGGAAGAAGCACAAAGAAGCCCTTCTGGGGGCTGTGATCAGAGTCCTTTTTTCTTGGAGGTCTATGGGATATCTCACCCAGTGATCTGTGCCCACTATGAGGCCAAAGCAGCTCTTGAGGATTGCTGTGCTACCATTGGTGGCTGCATCTTGAGGCAGCTGGGGTGCCAGAGCAACATGCAGGTGACACAAACTGTTTGAGAAAGCAACATGATGACCTCCTCCTCTCCTTTCCCATGGAGTACTGGGCTCTGCTCATGCTCTGCATACACACAGGTACAAACATACTCATTCCTGCCCTGAGATCTTTCCGCAGAGACGCAGAGGTCCCTGTGCTTGGTGAGTCCTTGCTGGTATGTGCAGAACCATACACACAACTTCAGCTGAGGACGTGGAAAAAGCTCCTCTATGAGCAGAGGCAAGCAAGTGGGAAAAGTGAGGAATGGACAACAGGAAGAAATGTGATGTGACACTGAGATGCTCTGCATATCTGTGTGAGGACCCCCCAGTGGTATTTAAATCAGTTCTTCCCAGCAGCCAGAGCACATGCAACATTAGGATTCCTGCTGGTCTAATTTAGTGCAGACAGAACAACAGCTTTAGTGCTCAATTAAAAAAATTTTACTCCACCATCCACTTTGATCTATTGCCTGTAAAAACTACCCCAGCTGCCTGTGGTTAAAAGCCACCCCTGTTGCGTGGCACAGTTGAATTGTGGTACTTGTTGGCAGTGATGGCCTAGAGGACAAAAGCATAAAGGGGAAAAATGTGGAAACGTCATGGAGGCTGTGAGAATCAGTAGCAAGTAAGAACAGCAGCTTGGATGTAAGTTTTAGCTCAGGACACTCTCCTAACAACACTGATGAGGGCTCTAGCAGCACTGACCCCTTCCATATGTACCTATAACTGTACCTGCACATTTGTGCAGCCTGATGCTTAAATTTGTGTTTTAGTATCTGATACTGATTGTCACAAGAGACCTACAGTGTGTCCTGTTATGGCCATCACTCTACCACAGACAGATAATCAATGGCATCTCTTCTCATGACTCCTGAGTGCCTACGGGTGCTTTTTCAGCAACAGATGCAGAATATACATATCCCCATGATGTCCTAGAGAAGGCACAGCTAATGGCCAGCCAGCTCCAGCTGCATCAGCAATGTCCTGAGGCACGCTGCCACCTTGTTGTAGTTTAGAGAGATGACAGCCAGCATCCTTTACTCCTTCAGCTTCATTCACAGCAAGGTTATCTGGCATCCAGAAGAAAAGTGTTCCTGTGTTTGTTGTTGCAGAGGAGATGAAGCATGATGAGGGTGCTGGCTATTTATCAGTAGAATCTGGGAGTTCTGCAGGACATAACAATTCAATTTGGATGCATTGAAAAAAAGTACTTTCCTCCTTTCAGCCCCTATGCTACAAATGTCTTAAAAGCACATATCATTTGATGGGTTCTGGTTGGTCTAAAGCAAAACATGCTTGTCTAAGAACAGGAACAATGTTCCACAACAAGCAGGATAATACATCTAGACTGCCTAAGTCAGCCTAAAGACTCTTTGACTTTCTCAAAATCTGGACTGTGTTGCACTGGGTAAATTCAGTATGAAACACTGTCACTCACTACACATGGATGTGAAAAAACCCCAATCTATAAGAGTCAAAGGAATGAGGAATTTGGTTCTTTGGGTGAATGTGGTCTGTTGCTGTATCAGTCTGTTCAGAACATCCTCTGTGCACATCTTGGAGCTTATACACATACACAAGCTTAATGGGTTCAGCTTAAAATCGCCATTTTTAAGAGCTGTATTTCTACCCACATAACCCTGCATTGAAGTGGCTTAAAAATATACAGTCATATAGCTTTATCTCCAATGATACAGAAGCATTCCTGTAAATGACACTGCCCTGTATCATGGTCAGTCTTTCACAGTGGTCCTCTCCAAGGCACAGGTTGGGCTTTTCTTAGTATTTCCTAAGGTACTTGTAGAGTTTATACCAAGAATCTGGGAACAATTACCATAAAACAGACAAAGCAAGAGGACAAGTCAACTAGTTAAAGAACATGAAATTTAAATCGAACAACCATGTTTCTGTGCCTCAGGATAGGATTCCAGATGTTTTGTAAGGAAACAGAAGACAATACAGTAAGACATCAGGAAAAAGGTCTTAGTACTAAAGATTTGAAAGCTCTGTTTTTGTAAAACAGAATGATACAGTTCAAAAGTAAGGTGTTCAAAAAAGTTTTTGAAAAAAGAAAGGCTACAGGTGAACAAATCTTTTTAGCTTCAATCATTTAAAATGCAGAACTTAGAGAATTCATTTAAATAGACAATACGATCTGTTCAGACCTTTCCTGACATCTTTTATTTTCTGGCTGTCAGCAAGAAGAAAACGTTACCTTATGTCATACAGTCTATTACTGAGAGACTTGATGGTGCAGTTCATCCCATCCTCTCTTTCCTTCAGCTTAATTAGAATTGAACACTGAAAATGTGTGACTCTCAAGACTCAGGAGATATGTAAATTACAAGGGAAAAACAGCTAAGGGCTTGCCTGCACGTGTTGCATACCAGATAAGGCGACACTCTTTCCTTCCCCTCCGTTATTGCAGCGTTTCCACTGTAGCATTTTTGGCTGTACTAAGATATACAGTACCACAAAAGCTATTTATGAACTCTCATATCAGTGCACACACAGTGGTAACAGCACAAGACTGTAGTAACTGGGAACATTTTGATATGACATTTTTCTAAAGGAAGCCTTATTCCCTTGATTTCTGCAGGAAGGGGAGGAGCTGCTCAAAAACTTCAGACCTGTGGTTAAAGCACTGATGGGAGGCCAGAGCTCTACCTTTGAAGATGAAATGTCATTTTGGATGCTCATTTAAAATTAGGTTTAATCGATTCACTTGCATAACAAAGACAGTAGCTTCTGAACAAAGCGCTCACCAAAAGGAAGTGAAACTGCTGACACAATGTGAAGAGCTGAAAACAAAGTGATGCAGCTAACACACTTATCTCAGGGACATGGTACATCTTGATTTTCTTAGATGGTTTCTGCCCAATGCTGTAAAGCAAAGGCTCTTCAGAAACCCAGGGATGATTCTCAAAACATCCAGCTCTGGCCCCTGATACTGAAAGACACTGAGAGACTTTGCCTCTCAAATCCTCTAAAATTTGTCCCTGTATCAGCTTTTGTTGTTTGAGCAAGATAATAAGAAGAATAATAACTGCCATAGCACTTGATGGCCTTAAAAAGTGAAAAATTGATTGCTGGTTTTTTCTTTTCTCCCACCCCCCAAGAGAATTTGGCTCTGTTACAAAGTAAAAATAAGCATTTTCTAAATTCCTAGCAAACAAAAAATGCAAAGTTTTCTCAACAAAATCATACATTATTGTTTAAAACTTTTCATTTTAATTAAAATAAAAATAAGGTGACTAGAAAAGCAATCACAACTTGAATTTTCAGACCAAAAATCTGACTAATGTCTCATTCATATGGAATGTGATAGGGCCACTAAATCTGCTTTTTCTCTTGGAAGAAAATCTGCTCCACTTTATATCTTTAAAGATTTTATGAACTTTATTTTATGTTTTATTCCATGAAGGAATTAAACTGAGGTAAAGTGACAGCAGATAATCAGAGGCAGCACCAACCCTCAGCCATAACTTGAGCTGATGTGCACTCCTAGTGTTACAAGGAAGGATGCTAGTTCACTGCAACATCCTCCTTCCCTTCTCTTTCCCCCAGTCTTATGCTTGCATTTGGCCCCTTGGTGTTGCATATTTTGTAAAACTAGATCTTGTGCTTATAAATGGAAATAATACTTCATCTGGTATAAAAGACCATGCTGAGCTACATAGTACAACTTTTTCTTGCTATTTTTTTGAGTACCGTGCTGCATCTTTAGGGGTTTGAGCTCTTACTTCTAGATCATTTGATATAACAAACCTAATAAACAGTCCCCAGATAGACACACAAAAGGAAGCTCTCACCTTTTCTGTTAAAAAAAGGGCTGTTTAAGTAATATAGTACAGAGGAATAAAGTGCTTCAGCTCCTCTCAGACACCATTTGGGAAAGAAATATTTTTTAGAAACAGACAACTACCATGGTTTTACATGCTACAGTTGTAGCAACTAGGTTTATAGGAGTACAAGATGCTAACGAAGAGCAGCAGAGCCTGTCTGTTTTTCAAATTATTTTGTGCCTTTGATGGCAATTTTTATGCAGCCACTTTCAAAGCTTCCTCTTTCTTGTTTACCAAATCACTCTTAGAAATATCGCAACAGGAACAAGCAAGTCCTTTTAAAACCATACTAAGAACATCACTATGAACCGCATCTTTAAATAAACTGCTGTTCTCTTTAGAAGGAAGCTCTGGCTGTGAGTTATTCTAACGTGTAAGACAACAAATGGTATTTTGACTTGTGTTTCAAGGGACTTTCCCGACACTAATGAGGGCAGCCTCTCAGCCTCCCTCCAAGGACAGTGGTTGCTCTTTCTCCTGCGTGTGGGGGAAGAGAGACTGTGAAACTACATGAGTGCCTTGTGGGTCACAGAGGAAGTTTGGGGTACAGCTGAGCTTGGCCTGCAGCTCTCCCAGCTGTCAGATCCACCTCCTGAGCCCAGCCCAGCAACCACTTCTTCCTGGACAGACTGGTCACTGCTGCTGCCCATATTGAAATCCTTCAGCCAAAAGAAAACTGGAGGGGAAGGGACAAATCTTCCATACCTTTTTGACCTTTTTTAGCTCTTTACCTTCTGAAGATCTTAAACACTTGATTATCAATGGTAAACAAGGAGACAGATCAACCCCTCCACTTCAAGCCAGCTGCTAGGTAACTAGTAGCATCCAAAAGGGCACTGCACCATCACAACAGAAAATTCTTCTTATGACTTGCCAATGCTATGACACAATAGGAACTCGATTCAGCAGGATCCTCCTCTTTCCAAATCATGCAGAAACATCATGAAATATAGAAAATTAAAATCGCTGCCCACCTGTAACTCAAACAATAAAAAGGCTTGGGTGCTGAGCTGGCCCTGCCGTCCTGTAGCACAGGAAAAAATATTTGGAAGTGCACATATTGCCAAGTTGTTTATTACTGAATCACATTGCATCCATACATATCCTAAGCAATCTGTTACTAGGTGTTGATTTATTTAATAACTTAATGGACTTTGAACAGTTTCCAGAAAGGAATGCTGGACCTGAAGATTGTGCTGTTATTTTGTTCAAATGAAGCAACAATAGCTGAAAAAACTCTCATGAGCTCTCAGCAGAAGTAGGAGAAAAATAATTCTGCATTGTGGCAGACCTTGAAATCAGATCAAACAGCAACTGTGAAGCAGCCTCTTTTGAACTGCAAGAGCAGGTGAAAAGAATTATTTACCCATATGCTCTTAAAGTGAGATTAGATCTACAGTTTGAAGAGACTGGTTCAGAAACAATCATAATCAAGAAATCTTTCACAAGATGTGATCTTTGAACAGTATGATCTTTGGGATTTATGCTATCATACTTTCAGTCATGTAATTTTGCATCAACAAAGTGAAACTGAAATAACCTGTTTTAGCCTTAGCTAAATGTAAACAGACCTTCTTCTATTTCTGTAAACTGTTTTGCATTAAAATATGTCCAAATATCTTGCAGAGCCCATTAAGTGGTATTCTTTTTTGCAGGAGAGGAGGGGCAAATGATTCTCATAGAGCTGCAATGGCCCCCCTGGAAGTCACAGAGCATTTAGCCCTGTAAGCTGCAATCCCTTGGGCTGCTCTGGGGACTGGGGGCTGTGGTGACTGCAGACCACCAGCCCCTCTTCAGGGTATAAAGACAAGACGTGAGGAGTGTGTTTCTTTTGATGAAGAAGACTCATGGCTGGTGAGACTACAAGCAAGACAGGTTTGTTATAGCTCCCAAAGGCATACTTTGGAGTCTTCTCACATCCATACTGACATCCTGTTGCTGCTCCAGGGAGCTGGTGTTCCCCCAAGCACCTCCCTCCCAGACATGAAGCAAGACAGTGGAGAAGCCCATTGGAAATTAATTTGGCACATGCACTTTGGCACAGGGATGCCCCACACTGAAGGACCAAACTGGGCAGCCAGGCAGGCACTGGAGGCATGTGGCAGGCATGGTGGGTACATGGCACTCTGTGCCCAGGGCCAGTGGCATCAGCACAAACACCCACACAGCTCAACTTTCTCCATAACTGGCTGAGCAATGCAGGCTCAGCGGGTGGCAGAGCCTGCCTATGGTCTTCAGTAACTGAGATCTGACTATGAGACAAAACCAGGGCCCAAACTGTCACTAAACACTGGAAGACACACAGAACTGGGCTCAAACCCCATCTATCTCTTGCTGCTGGTAAGGCGATAGATCTGAATTCCTTAGTCACACAGCCTTGATATTGGAGGTCTTGACACAGATCTGGAGAGACTACAGCTACAGTCATCATAAATACATAATAAAATTCCACTGCTAAATCCAGTGAATGGCATTGCATTTCCCTGCAAGAACCTCTGTTTTATTCTGTGCTTCTGGATATGTTTTTGAGAAAGAATTAAACAAATATATGCTCATCTTTCCAGTTTCAAGGACAAAGCTATACAGTCACAGCTCACTCATGCTCTAGCTCTTCTGAAAAGAGAATGGTCACAAAAAATCAAGCTACCTTCTAGTCTCTTTTTATAAACACAACACACAGGTTTCTCAGTCTATACATCCTTATCATTGTGTCAAATTAATGTGATTTTGTTATTTTCAAGAAGTTTAAAAAAGCATGAAATTACAGGTTCATGGCACTTTCAAATTAAAATCTGTATTCACTTCTAATATTGTTATCCGTCCTTGGAAACAGATCTAGCAAGTGTTTGTAAGCAACGTGGTGAGCCCAGGTGAGCTACACACTTGGCAAGAGCTTGAGCAAGTGAATTTTTCTGAAAGTTAAAATGCAACACCTGCCTGAACTGACCATAGCTGATAGAAGCAAAACTCCCTGCTTCATGAGTTTCCCAATATTCCAGTTTCATTTCAAAGCCCTCAAAGTCTTAGAAAACATTCCTGGCCAGCTGAAGGCATTGATGTCTTCTAGAAACATACATGCAAATCTGCACTTTATTTCTCCCCTTAAGCATGTTAAACCTTACACAGATCTACCTGTCTGCCAGCTTCCCTGTTCACAAAGAGGTTGATGCAGTGAGCCTGTATCCTGAAGGTCCACAGGAACCTGCCTGTAAGAAGACCATGAGCCTTTGTCCCTTGTAAGGGGCTAATCTGAAATCACATTAGAGATGGCAGAAAAAAACCACTCCATTTGACTTCCGTGGGTCTTTGAGTAACCAAGGTCTTGCTTCAGTTATATGTCTACACATAATGTGTACTCTATACATTTATACAAAGTAGAATATTGTACTGCAGTGTTACATCACAGAATGACTTCGGTACAAAACAGCATCGCTTAATCTGAGGGGAGGTAACTCTCAGAACAGGTAAAGCAGAAGGACTCTTACATTGTGCCTTGTATGGAGATCTTGCTGATTTATCAGTTTCCAATTAAATCATTTAGAGGCAGTGACGTTAGGATTTAAGAGCAGCCCTAGAGGGCACTGAAGTCATCAGGTACATCAGGTACATTCTGGAAGCTTTGGATTCAGAGTGCAACAGCTGTTCAAAACCCAAACCTGAGAAAACTGAGTGTACACGAACAAAGGGAACTGACTGTAACAGCAGATTAAGAATTTCTGGCAGTTTGGCCTACTTGCATTCAGAGAATTTAGGATACAGGACATGATATGCTTGGTTTCTTGCAAGGAGAAGGGGTTAACCGGTCTCTTGCAGAGAGCTCAGTTCCTAGCAAGATCTTCCTTATAAACAATTATTTTTCTTTTTCTCTTGCAGCACTGGGTTGGAAGGATGTAACAGAGAAGAAGGCTGAAAGGTCAACTATCCAAAGCTCTCCATCCTAATGCACTCCTGCCGAGCATAGCAGGGCTTTGAAGAAAGACAAAACTAGGTGAAGAGCATTCAAGTGGTAGCTTTTACTGCAGAGCTCTGAAAAACAAGCTGCAAGACAAAGCATTATATTACATTTTAGACCCTGCCACTTCCACCTCATGGGCTGAGTGCCTCACCCAGATTCACACTGACATCACACATTGATCCTGCAGCAGGATCCATACAAGCATGAAGGCTGACATAGCATTAATTAGCCATGCCCATTAGCAGACCCTCTTTTCCTGCACAGCTTGTAGCATCACTAATAATTTTCCAGGGGATGCACCAAGAGGTGTAACTGAAACAAAATGCCCTCATGTGAAAAGCATGGACAGCACATCATTCTCTGGGTTGCATATTTAATCACTTTGTGCAAATTCTTGTACATTTGTGCACCTTTGATGTAAAAAGCATTATTCTTGTTATGATACAGATATAATTTTCAAAAACCAAATCCTCTGTTAAAAATGTGAAAGCAATACAAAGGCTGCAAACGCATTAAAAAAAGTAAGCAGCATAAAAATAAGCCAAGTTATTTACTGCTAATGCAGCTAGAAGTAGATCACAGTCTGGGTGTCACAAATTACAATGCTTTGGCAGATGTAAAAAGCCCTAGCAAGACATGGTTTTCTGTCTCCTCACCTCACATAAAGCTGAGAGATTTTCTAATGTAGAGAAATAAACCAACACTCAGCTACACATATAGTCATGAGATCTTGTATGCGAGTAGAAGCAACCCTTCAAGGCTGGCAATCGGAGATGTTGAAGGCAAGTAAAGGTCCACCCCATCTTTATACCTGGCCATGAATACCAATGAGAGGGCTGGAAAACTACTGTGTTGCTGCTTTATACCTGAGACCATCATTAGACGCCAGGGAATGTTAAAACAAACAACAGTGATAAAAGGCTAATCTTTCTGATGGAAGAAAAATTAGGAAGAGGGAGAAAAGATAGAAGAAAACCACCAGAAGACTCTGTGGAATGTGGTGCCTTGCCAGCAATATCAATCTTTCTACAACTACAAGACCTCCTGAGTTTAGGAGGTTGTACAGCCACAAGAAGCATCTCTTCAGTAGCAAACCAAAAAAACACTTTCTCTACTTGTATAATCCTGAACACTTTCTAAATGTTTTCTTTCATATAGGAAAACTTGGCATTAAAGAATCTGGCAAAATCTCTGAAAAGCTTCTTTGTCCATAAAATTCAGCAGAACAATGCTAAAGATAAGAAATGCTTTATAAAAATAACCTTCTGTCTCCATAAAACATGTAAATAAAAAGCAAAAGCTACACCAGTAACTGCTGTCTCAAAAATACAAGTAACAAAACAAATTTACACTCTTAAAATAATTCAAATGAGCTTCAAAACAAATATATAATAATTACACCATTCATATCCCACTTCTAATGAGAATATACTAATTTTTGGAAGTCAACTTCTTTTCCTAAACTTAAACCCCTTTCTCTCAAACAACTGGAGAAGTAAAACCATTCCATTCATCTTATAATGCAGTGTGGGAATGCATAAATGCAGACATGCTCTGAGCATGATCAGCACTGTACACCTGAGAGTCACAAAGTCCTATTTGTCTGAGTAATGTTTCCCTGTTGAGCAGACAGCTCTGGCATCCAGCCCTTACAAGCAGGGAACAGGGAGCTCTGGCATCTAGCCCTTGCAAGCAGCACACCAGGTTGTCACGGCAGGCTTTACATGGTCACAGATATGTTTAGATATTTCCGAAGTTTTTTATGACCTACCATATGTGTCTAAAGTCACCTGAATCTGGACTGAAATTACTTACTGGAAACTGCTTCAAATGTTACTTAATTTCCAAAATATATATAATTTTGATAGCTAATAGTTTGTGTCACACCAAGAAACCCATCATGCATCTGAGTGAGAATACACTGTTGAAAGTGTTGATGCTGTTGAAAGATTGTATCAAGGGCACAGAGAAACATGATTAAGTTCCATGTCAGTGAGTTCTCTCATTTTTGTATAATACATGCAGTCAGTGATGAAAAAAAAGCTTTATTACAACAAAAGGGAAGTATCAACTAAACAGAAATAATGTCAAGAAAAGCGTAAATCATAGGCAGGTCTGACAAACCAATACCATGTATTAAAGTTGCTATGGATGCCCTGAGGCAGAGCAGCACAGTTTTTTCCAAGTGTTGTGGAAAGAGACAATTCAAGGTACATTGTAAATTTGTTTCCAAAATGTGCTCACCCTCAGCTGGTGTTCGGCATGGTGCTGGCATTGAACCTGTCACCAGCAAAGCCATAACCATCTGTTCTTAAGAAGACCCTGACCCAAGTCTGCGAGTTCAGCCATTCAGAAATAAACATTGCAGTATTCCTTGAATCAGGGAAGGCAGTGATGTGAAGAGTTTCACATGATCTTCCAAGGCAGCTAGTGTAGTATCACCTTCATTTTTGGACTCTTTCATTCTATCACCATATTCTTCCAATTCTGGGGTTTGTCGTCTTACATTGGTTGTAATTTCCATACTTTTGACTTCATTTAGTTAGCCTAGCTACGAAAGTTAGATTTCCGGGATCAGTCTGTTTATATGTCTGTAATAAACTTTTAATGCTGATTTCAGACCAATCAGACAGATACTGGAGATCTCAAATATGATGAGCACTCTGTGCATTTTGTAACACCAGAATTAAGGATACCAAGGTTTTGATTTTGTTGGCTAAATAAGTTTAATGAGGCAGCCTGCATATAGTTGTCAAAATATTTGACAGAACAAAAGCAGTATGAAAAAGGATGGGAACTGTATAAGATACATGGTGAGACCAGAAAACAGTAGTTTAATTTAATTTTTAAACACATCCATCCCTGTGCCACTTCTCATTCCAGCTCAAACAATAATTTCCCCGAGAAATGCTTTCAGCAGGGTAGCAAAGAGCCCCATCTTTCTTAACATCACTTCTGGGACTTCTGCACTGCAGTTGTTGGAAGAAACTGCTACTTTTAAACCTAAAATTTAATTAATCTCCAGGATTTTTTCTCTTGTAATTTAGTGACATTTCTCTCACAGGCTAACCAGAATTATTTGCAAACTGTTATGGCTACTGCAGACAAAAGAGGTCTCCAAGCTGCAGCAATAGCTGTAATTAACACAGGATCATACGTCAATATGTAATTGACTTCTCAGGGAATTCAGAGCAGCCACACAACCAAGCAACTCTGACATGCTTTTGGCATCCAGACAGCAGCTAATCCTGCCAGAAGCTGGAACAAGGGCAGGAAGAGACTGAGAGGACGAGTTTTTCTGCAAGGATTTTACTATGATCATCGTCCCTTGGATGCACAGTCACATCAGATCCATGAAACCCACCCTGCTTAGGGATCCTGGATTTAGGTGAGCAACATTTATGCATAATTTCAAAGCCTTTCCTCTTGCTCTTGGCCAGTCAGCAAATATTTACCATGGCAGGAATGACAGGACTGCAGGACTAGGTATGATGAATATGGGCTGCAGCTACCAAGATGATAGATTGTGACATTGGGTTGGAATGCAACATCTCAGCACAAATAGGAGCCTCAGGCAGTAATATAAAGAGTCTACAAGGAATGGGCTTGGAGCACAATTTTTTGCCCCTGTGAACAGAGCGATGGCTAATTGTACAGAGGGAATGGCTCTTCTTTGAGAAACAAGCTAATAACTGCATTTTTTTTCTTTGCAATTAGTCCTGATGGTGATAGGTATAGTCCACTGACCCCTTGATCAGAAACACAGAAGGTGACCATTTAAGGAAGTTAGAGAGCCCAGTCAGATGCGTATGGTGTTTTGCAAGGGTGGGACACCAAACATCCCTATTCTGAAATGAACCATAAGGTGGCACTGCTTTAAAACATTACCTGAGAAGATTTTCCTGGACATTTTCTATACTCTACAAAAACCTATAGAGTTCCCACCGAATTTAAGTGAATAAAGTCATCCTTCAGAAACCTCAGAGATAGAGTGAGAGCCCACATCATTGACATATGTACTTTCACATATATTATTTTCTCAGAAATTGCTAAATTTTGTTCTGAAAACCAAAATGTCTCAGATACATTTGTTCAAGCACTGCAACTCCCATTTCAAAATTTATGTTTATGTGTTTAACAGCCAGACCCATTCTCTCTTTATACAACCTCTGGCATGTAAGACCATAAAGATTCTGCTGTTTTTCTGTCAACAGCAACAGCCAACAAAGACACTTTCTAACAAGTAATTTTCCGGTTTGCATCTAATGTGCAGGACAATCTGTCAGATAAAAACAGTCTTTGCAAGTGGAGTCACAGGAACTTTGTAGTGGTTATGGTAAAATGAACTACAGAGATTCCCTCTGTCTATTGGTTTGCTGTTATGTTAGACCTGGCCAGGAGATTATGTCAGTCTGAGAGAGAATAGTAGAGGAGTGTGATACTTAACAAACTTCCTGAATGCAAAGACAAGGACCCTACTGAATCTCCAAATCTCATGCGCACAGAGAACCAGCTGCTGGTTGTGTGTCAGGGTACGGTGCCAGTTTTACATAGCACAAGGAAAAGAAATGGGTCAGAAAATAAATGCTCGCCGACTGAAGAACCTTCTGTTGAGTTGTAATGTAGGAGCCTAACTGATCTGAAAATAGCAAGGCTGTGAGTTCTGGTCCCCCTTGATCTTCTATATCCAGCTGGTCTTCTGTGCCACAAAGAGCTCCTCAGCCTTCAGGCAGTCCTTTACTATGAACAATACAAGGTATTCAACCACTGTTATTTTTGCAGTCTCCACCACAAAGTATGGCTCACCCACCTACAGCTACCACATACTATGCAGAAGAACACATGAGGGACAGATAGCAGAATTACCTGAGCTTAGCCTCAGATGTTTTCTTTCTTACAAGTAATTTTGATCTAGCTTTACATCCCAGTAGTGACCTTGCACTGGCACCTTCCAGCCAATGGACTAAAGTGTTCAAAAAGCCAGTGAGATGATGGATAGGCCACAGACCCCATTCCAAGTGCACTGCACGGTAGGATGATGAACCAGTGTCAGACTACAGACTGACTTCAGGACAGGCAATTGCCTGCGAATTGACCCAGGCTGCATCTTGACAGACAAACAACATCTGATCATTCATGCATCTCTTCGGATTCATCTATTCACTCTGCTCATGGAGCAGAAGACACACTCAATGCACAGTCTGGCAGAATGCAAAGCAGTTAGTGAAACAGCTGGAGAGACACCAAAACTGCCCACCCATATCAACATGAGGATGTTCTCACTTACTACTACCTTACGCACATTTCAAATGGGAGAACATGCTTCTTCATACCAAGAAAGTAAACACAGATCTCTTCAGAGTGTAGTGACTCAGAGGATTTTGAGTTGATCCCTACCACTCTGGCAAGGTAATGGGAAGTTTATTTCAACTGCGGTTGTCTGAAAAACCCTCTATGCATTTAAAAACCAAAAGACAGCAATAGTGGGAGACAGGAGGGTAGATGAACTTCTGAATATCAGCATTCAGAGTTAATAAGATTCTGTCAGTAAGATATATGATGAGTTTTAGTCTTTTTTTTTACCTATTTTGATCATCCAACACAGTCTTTATTTCAAATATCACCATAGGAGCAGTAGTTAATTCAAATGAATGGAATTTTCTCTAAATAAGGAAGAAAAATATTCCAAAACATTCTGAGCTTCAAACTTTAGCAAAAAAAAAGAGAAGTATTTCTCTTTGAAAGTTTAAAATACAATTTTTAGAGAAAATGAGACTTTAAGACTTTTTTTCTTTTTTTCTTTTTTTCAAGTCAGCAAGTACACCGTGGAAAGATGGCACACTGGCTCTCTTCTAAAAGTAGACTCTTCTCTCCCCAGTCATAGCTAACTGAGGATAACCAGTGTCAGTGAGAAGCACTTGGACCGACTTGACTTTTACAGGTCTCTTTGAGTGGGATACTAACAGCAGTTACCAAACTGGAGCCCAAACATTAAATACTATTAAATCCTTTTACTCCAATACAGAAGCACTTCAATTATACAAGCTTTGTGTTATCCCAGATGAGGTCATGATTCTTAATGCTCATGATATTAAATATTCCTGTTACATTCTGAAAGCTTGATTATCAAAAGTATCCTGTCCTTTGTGAGTATGGATAACTGAAGTTTATACATTTCATGCAAAACAGGTTTTGTACCTCATTAAATAGACCTGTCTGTATTTCCACAATGTAATTCCTGAACAGAATCTGTGCAGTTTACATGCTTATGACCGGATAGCATGATTATGGTAAACTATGAAGAAAACTGGGCTTTAAGTCAGAAACTTCTAGAAACCCACAAATCCAGTGGTAGAGCTCCAGCTTTGGAAGCAGATTGATTCTCTGTGCTCCAAAAAGGATGCAAATTGTTATATTATTCAAGCTGTTTAGCTGAACAGTATTTTACCTGTATCTAACTTACAGTGGCACTAATCATCACTTGTTTACAGCAAGAGGGAAAGTCCAGAAGGCAAGTCATACACAGCTCAATTAGTTTAAGCTAGTACTACCAAAATGTGACACACAGATGCTAATTCTTAGTCTGTTGTAGCAATGCAGGATACTTAGAGTAAATTGAGCATGCAAGTTCACATACCCCCTTTTTCAGATGCTGATGGCTACACAAAAGTTTACAATATAAATTCAATCCCATGTGTTTACTCCAACACAGAAGTACACAACAGTATGGAGGCAACAGACTCGCTAGAAGACACACAACCAAAGTCTAAGGGAAAACCAAACATTTTGCTCATTGACCAGCCCATCTTCTCGGGAGGAGCCCATGGAAAGCATAGGAAGGTTCACAACTGCCAAAGCATCACAGGAGTCTCGTTCCTGGGTACCAGCACGTCCCCCTGGCTAACAGAAAATTCTCAAATATAGCATTTGTGAAAACTGGGACATCACCTGCCCCTTTTGTTTTCAGGAAGAGAGGTTAACATGTAATACCTTAATCTAATCCAGCGCTTTGAGTAATTTTTGTCCCTCTTTCATGCCTCATTATCTGAAATGCATCCTAGCAATGTAAGATAGCTGAGTGAGACCTGTAACCAAAGTCCTATTCACAACGCAATGCCATGCAAAGGTGATGGCTCTTAGAAGCCTTTCAGGAAAGAAGTAGGAAAGTTGGGTGCAGTGAAAGGAGCAGGGGAAGAAAATATCTGATACCTGCCTCAGCCCACTGACTGCAAAGAACATGGAGCAGCAGTGAGAGCCAAGGAATGGGACAAGAGAGTAGCCAGAGGGAATCAGGAAGAGCTACACGAACACCACATAGCAGGAGACAGGGACCAGAGCTAAAGAAGCCAGAGTCATGGAGCCTGGAGGTAATTCTGAAAGGATGCAGCACTGGTGGAGGCACCCCAAGAGGACAGCAGTATAACTGAAGGTGGGAGGCAACGTTTGTGGGAGCACGTCCTTTGGAAGCAGAGCAGAAAGGGAAGTGCCCACAGAAACAGTTATTGTGGAACTACCTAAGGCACAGAAAAATGGCCTTTATAGCTTCTGAAACAATGTTACATGGCTTCTGAAAGACGTTAGGGTGAGTAAATTAACCAGATCAGCCTTTCTTTGAACAAGGTGAGGTGTCAGGCTGCAGAGCTCAGAGAAGGTGAGTAGCAATGTGCATCAGAATCAGCAGGGATAAAGCTAGTGAATTTTATGCCATTTAAAATGCCTCAAAAGGGTTGTTTCATGGATATTTCAATTTGCAGATACTTAATTTGATCAGAAACTTAATTATCTGTGTCCTAGTTCTTCAGTATACCTAAGTATTTGTCTTATAAGATACTATTCCCAATGCATTTCTAGATTTATGCTATATAAATACATATAGAAAAGTCTTGAATTATGTTCAATGACAACTGATCAGAAAATATTACTGCTACCAGTGAAAAACATTACAGTGTTTTTATCAATAATTCTGACTAGGTTGTCATTTTCACCTTAGCGTTTTATTCATGAAAGAAGATCCTCCCCTCCAAAAAGGAAGTTATTTTATACAGCTAGACTTAGTTTATAGACTTCACTTGAAAAACCTAATTCATCATCCTAATTTCTACACTATAGTGGTCAACCTACTTCCACACATGCACTGCTCCTAACCATAAATCCACCTGTGGGAAGGCAGTTTCCATAGGGGTGCTTAGAGGAAGTTGAGTTTAGCTCTTCACAGTATTAAGCCCTATGAAGCAGAAGTAGCTTGCAATACAGAGGAGGTCAGAGTACAGCAATTTTCTACGTGAGGGTGCACATTATATCTCATGTGGCAGTTTGCCAAGGAGCTAAGAGCAGAGAGCAAATACAGATGGGAGGAGGTGGATTGCAGCAAGGGTAGAATTACACTGAAATGGCATTGACTACAAAGTGTGACAATAACAAGCAGTAGAAGAGGACCTACAGGGACCAGGAAAGGATGCTCCAGCAGAACTTGCAGAATAAACCCTGAAGGTCCCAGCAATGCTTCCTCCAACAGCTGAATTTTCACACCACAGCTTTGTCAGGCATCCTCAACCCCAAACCACCCACTTCAGCTGCTCTCTCCACCCTACCACTATCCAGGGACTCAAGGCCTGTTCCTCACATGTTCTGAAGGTGCTGTCCCTTTCCTTCTCCTCCATCCTCCTTTTCAAACTGAGTTATGAGGAAGGAGAAGTCACATGAGAAAACTGAAATTGCTAAACAAGCTATAAAAAAGACCCTTAGTAAGCTCAGTGATAGATATTAAAATCCCACAGCTTTTCCCTGCAGAATCATTCAGCTATTTCAAAGCTGCACTGATTTCCCAAGCACTAGTTAAGGAACATTTCTTTGTTCAGGAGAGCACTGATGCATGTGCCCACACAAGTGTATGTTTTTACAACACAGCAGCTTAGAAAGGCAATTTCCAGTTGTCTTGGATAAGACAGTCATTTAAAACTAATGGTTTTCCCCTTGGCTTCTCTGGCAATCTGTACACAATAAAATTTTCTCTCTTGCCCTCCCATGTACTGTAGTTATAATACATATTTACATCCTTTCATGGTGGTATCATGAGGATTCATTAATGCTTATAAGTACTGTGAAGACGAGAAGTCCTACAAGCAATAAGTTATATCAAGGCAAGGGTTTTTTAACTCACACTCAGCCATGTGGTATCTCTCCTCTTCCACCCCCCTCATTAGCATCTCTAAAGCTGTTTGCCAAAATCTGTCCTGTGGAACAGCCAAAGCTGACCACTGTATAGGCCCAGGGGACTGAACCATTCAAATGAATAAAGTTAACAGTGCTGATCTCAAGCACAGCAAAAACACTAAGAACACACACATACTTTAAGAATTCCAACAGAACCAGTGCCAAGGAAGAAAATGTGCTTATGAAATCAAAATGGGCTCCAGAAGCCAGAAACAAATGAACTGATTGGGGAAAGTATTACTTTTTCCTCATTTGATTCAATGCCATTATGCCCTCTGGTTTAGTGATTTGTGTCTTCCATTTCTAAATTATATTCTGTCTAAATATAGTTATCACAGAGTACGGAAAACCCAGCCTGAACACCTGGGTACTTGTTACAGGCAGGCTCTTCTGGAGGTGGTAGATCAGCACAACAGAACCAGCATTCAAAAACCACCTTCAGTGTGCTCAGCTTTGTTGAGACAAATGACACCAGCACTTAGTTCATCAGGCAGCTCCTCCTCCTCTCCCCTGTCCCACCTCACATATGGAAACCTGGTCCACATACAGTCCCTGGACCTAGAGCTGGAAACAGGAGCTCTCTGGTTGACTTCTCAGATAGCCATTTTTCCTCTGTCCCTGCAGACTGCAGACTGTGCCAGTCTGACAGTGATCCCACATTCTCATCCAAATTCAGTGAGGAACCACAACTGGGAAACCAGAGCAGGCAGGGCAGGTTCCAACAAACTCGAGCCACCAGCGCTTGAGGAGGTATGAGGTGAGGCACAGCTACCCCACCCAAACAGTCATGTGTTTGCTCCCTGAGCATTGGGATCTACCCTGGCTCCACCAGCTGTGTCCAAAGGAGGAACAAGCACCCTCTGCAAGTGCTAATAACCTGTGTTATTCTTTATAGCACCATTTCCTATCCCCAGCATATCAAAGCACCAGCTTGCTCTCTCTTGACAGCAATTCTAAAACTGTATACCCATACCTGAGAGGCTCTAGCGAAAGAATGTCATAGCTGATCCATAATTCAACATCAAGCAGTGCAAAAGTAGGTCAGGACACATGCTGGCACAGTCCCGAGCCCACCTGAGGCCAGGGTGACCGTGGTGTCAGGGACAAGGTTCAACCTGACTGCAGCCGCCCAGGACTCCTACAGGCAGCTGCTCTCCCTCCGTGCATGGATCAGCAGCAAGAGTTACAGCTTCTGTGCTCTCTGACTTGCACTGCTCGATAATGGGGCCCAGGAAAAAAGGGGATTTTAGGCAGCAATGAGGAATTCCACAGCTTTAAATAGCTGGCAAAGAGAATACGGCCACTTGTAAGTCTGAACGCTAGTTTGCCACAGGAGACTTCATATGATTTCTGCAACTCTAGGAAACTTTTCTTTAATGAAAACATTCTGTCACCACCTGTCAGGAATAAATTTAGGCAAAGAAAACAAGACAATATTGAACTAGAAGGCAGGATCTTGCAAAACATCAGAGCTGATTCATCCCTTTCCATTCCTCCCCCCCGTCCTACTCCAGGCACCATGCCGAGAACACACTAACTTAACTTGCCTGGGGATTTACATTAGATTACTATCCACTACCAGGGACTTCAGATTCCTTTATTCTCCACCATTGCTGTATTTCTGTAAGAGAGTACTGAATAAAAGTAACTTCACCTTTTTTTTTCAGTTATTCAATTTCTGTAGAGTCTGGCAGCAGAGGTGCCAAGTACAAAAGTGTTGACTGCTCAGTCCCACCCCTAGAACTTGTATGCCAGTGTATTAGGATATAAATCTGTTATTTTTGTCTCAACACGCATGAATAACCCGAGTATTATATATGCAGATACACATTCTTGCTTGCTAAATCTGCACTCCTACTTTTTAGTATCTGGAAACAGTAATTGAAACAAGTCACCTGTTGTAGGACTAAGTTGAAAACTACTCTTGTATAAAAAAACTCTCTTGAATCACTTATTTAAAGAAAGAATGATAAATAACTATCAGAAAATGGAGGCTTCTATTATCACCCAAGGCTGGGGACATTTTATTCTGCATACCCTCAACTCATTCTACACATTTTCTGCAATGACAGCACTCAGGATTGCAGCCTAGCCTCTCTGGCTACCCTTTTCCCCAGTAATTAAAAAAAAAAGAAATGTGTCCCCTCACCAGTGCTCAGTACAGATGGACAATCTCTGCCCTGGTCCTGCTGGCCACACTATTTGTAAAACACGCTCTAACTCTCAGGAAGATCCAAATAGATTGAATCTAAACGATAAAAAAGCAATGGATTAAGCATAAGGCTTAAGCATAAAAAGCAAGGAGAAGGATAAAAAAAATCTCCTTTACTTTTGAGGAAGTGAATATTTATCATACATCCATTCATACTCATTAACTCAAGTAGGCCTGTACCAAAGATTTGCCACCAGGGGATATGTCCTTTTTAAACAGTTAATGGAGTTTTAATTAATTGTGTTACCTGAAAGTATATCTTGACAAAAAGTAAGATAATTGAAATGCATTAAAAAGTGTGTTTATTCATCTGTCCAGAAATAAGCTGGAAAAGACAAAGAGAACATGTAACAGAACAGATTTTAGAATACCTGAAAAGAATGGAGAACTACTAGGAGACTTGTAAATTGGATTTCTGGTATGAATAATTGTATGCTAGCAAATGCCCAAGATGAACAATAGTTTTTAAAAGAAAAAAAAACTACCATATATATACACTAACTAATCTACTGGGAAAA
>VZRL01003439.1:0-21130 GCA_013397895.1 Origma solitaria | reverse complement strand
CCGCCGCCCGGCCCCTTCCCCCGCCGCGGCCCCCGCCCGCCCCCGCCGCCCGAGGCTGGGGCAGTGGTGGCAGCCGTGGCCGGACAGAGTCGCGGAGCGGGCCCTTGGCTCCAGGCGGCTCCCTGTCACGGCGCGTGGGCTCCCGGAGCGCTGCGATGAGCACCGCGGAAAGCAGCACGCTCGCCCCTCAGCCGCGCCGCGTTGTCCGGTCCCGGTCAGAGCAAGGCAGGGCTGGGGCTGCTCCCTCTGGGGAGTGAGGACACGCCGCGCTAGGGGGCTGGAGGGTCCGAGATGCTAGATGGCTGCGTCGCCCCGGCCAGGTTCGGCCGTGGGAAGTCACTTGGACCACACTGCTTTTGGTGCTTGAATCCCACGGTGCTCCAGCTTCCCGTAACGAAGCAAGTCTCACCCGAAGCAAATCACACCCATTCCAGCAGCACTTTACTTTTCCTGAAAGCTGTAGTACACCATCAGAGCGACAAGCTGTTCTTGTGTTAAAATAGAATCCGATCTCGAAAGGTATTCATTGTTAATTATAAGACGCTTTCTGCAATAATGTTAAATGCAAGAATCCAGGGCTCCCGCAGCCCAGTGTGTGGAGGTGAATCGTGGCATGTTACACCTGCACACACAGCCCCCGAGTGAGCCTGTGTGCTGTGCAGCCAAAGCCGGAGCAGCAGGCTGTGCCGTGTCTCGGGAAGACAGGACCACACATTTCAGATTAGGAAGGATGTGGCTTATCTAAGGGCAACCCATTATTTCAAGTTTTCCCTGTGTCCTGGTACGTTCTTCAAGTAACTTTTCAACAAACTTCAGTCCTGTCACCATATAGCGACCTATAGAAATTAATTTCTAGCAAGATAGTTAACAAATAAAAAGCAGATTGCTAGAACAAACTGTAATCACATTTACACTGGAACTTAGTTTGACAGAAGCAGTTTAGCTGAAGCAACAGAATATTCACGGGCAGGTTAATACTAAGATTGTAACCTTGTGTCATGGAGAGCAGGAAGTCACATTACATTTGGCCATCAAATTTCAGCCATCAAGTTTGTGATGCTGAGTCAAATGCTGCTGCTTTTGATCTTGTGGTATATGGTGTCACTCAGCGCCATGTAGCATTAAGGCGTTAAAATGGTGGGGCTGCGCCTTGAGGGGAATGTGCATCAATAGGGGATTTTTACATTGGTTATGGTCAGTGACAGCTACTGGGCTCAGATTTACTGTACTTATTTTAGCATGTTAATTTCTGTCTCATGATGCTGGTTGTTCTCTCAGGTCTGATTGTACAGACTTCAGTCATGCTCCTAGTCACTTGCTCAGGCTGCCTCTTCCCCTCTTTGTCTCCTGAAAATGAAGAACCCTGCATTTTGTCAAAATTTCCATATTACAGGTACAATAGGATGTTTTCAGAGTTACGGTAGATGACTATGCACAGAAACCAGTGGCGTTCCCAAGAATACTGCCTGCTACAGTCATTTAACTCTTCTCATCTGCTGCCTAGTGTAAAATGCTATGAGACACATCCCTCTTCATGTACCTGCTGTCACCCTGGTTGTGACAGACTCTCAAACAGCTTCCCTTTCTTCCAGACATTTCTCACTGAAGTGCACATGTCCTGCTTGCAGGAGGTTTGTGCAAGCTTGTTACAACTACTAGTTTACCAATAAGTGAAATGGGATAATAATAAAGAATAAGAACATCAGCAATAATCCTAAACCATAGACATAGAGGAACCTGCTCTGGTTATTTAGCTTGTTTTCTCTGTAGTTCCACTCATGAAAATTTATGTGCTCTGGAATCACTTCTTTTCTGAAGAAAATCTCAGAGTATGATTAAAAAAGATTTGGAATCCTGAGATGCAGGTGTTGTAATGCTTAAATTACAGGTACAGGATTCTTAGAGTACCGCAAACCTCAGTGCTCGGTACCTTGGCTTTTTGACCATTAGGAGGGTTTAATACTTTGGAACACATTTCATTTCCTGATGAGCCAGAAACTATCCAAGGTCAGCAACTGAAAGAGAGTTTTCAGAGAGCAACCTCCTTGGAATATATAACAGGTTGTAGAGAAGTTCCCATCTCAAGGCCAGAGCTTTTGTCTTCTCAATTTAGGGCTGAACCATTTGCCCTGGAGATAGATCTTGATGTCCAACACTTTATTAGATAGCTCACCACAGTGCATGTTTTTAAATTACTTTCTCCTAACAGCTTTGCCTCCTTCAGAGGTCACTGCTGACCTCTGCATTTTTTTTTCTGGAGCTATAAAATTTTAAGTACATCACTTTATTTTGAAAACATAAGCATTTTAAGATAGATGAAAAGTTCAGAATCCAGACCTATCAAGAAATGTGGTGGGTAGGGATTTTTGATACATCTCCAGGCCATCTGGCCAAACAGCAGCAAATAATTAAATTTGCTGACTTGTCTTGTCTTGTCTAAGATAACATCATTTCAGGGCCTCGGTACTGTTTCTGTTTCCACTCTTCCATCCTATCACTGTGGTTTTGGGTTTTGTCAAGTTTTTTGGTGATTTTTATCAGTTGTTATGACTGTACATAGCCCTTGGCACCCACAGGGTCTTGTGCCCCTCTGCTGGTGTAACTTCTTCTGTGTTCCTCCTCAGTACACTCACTCATATCAGCCCATGTGCCCCTTTTCTCCTACAGTTTTAGCCCACTTATCATGCTTGTTCAATACATGACACCTTCAGAAGTCTGGACACAAAATGATGCATGATTTGGTGGAATTGATCCACTATCTCCAGGAACACACCCTGTTCAAAAACATACTTCCTCTTCCAAAAACCCCCTAATACAAATTATGACTGACAAGAATTGTACAATTATTTTCAAGCTTGTTTTGACAAAGTCATATTAGTTTGCTCATCTTCAAAGAGCTTTAGTCACGTGCAATAATGCCACTCAATCAGAATATGATAGGTGGGAATTCCACCCCACGCTGGACAGCTCAGATGAAGTCTGGATAGTTGGAGAGCAACGAGCATTCAGCTTGACCACACCTGCTTCTTATTTCCTCTGACTTTCATTCATATTTTTTGTGTCTTTGTTCCATAAAACTTCTGCAATCAATCTGTCTGTATTTCATTTCCTCCAAAAAGCTTTAGGTAACAATTTACTGCCTTCTCATATTTGGGTAATTTTAGTTTTATGTTACCAGCTGAATGGTGCTACGCCACAGTGCTGTCAACTTGTTCCTACTAAGGAATTTGCCAATTGTACCAACTTTTTGTCATTCTTAATGTCGTACTTTGCTTATCAGTGCTCAAAGGCAAACACAAAGAAAAGGTGATGCAATTTCTCATTAAAGTATCACTGTATACTAACATATCATTCTTAAAATACTCTAACAATGCCTCTTGTTTGCATTTTGTTGGCAGTTTTGTCCTCCTGGAGGAATTAATAATCTTTTCCTGGACCAAACCACTGTGCTTCTGACATGTACTGTCCCACTGAGCTGTGTATCTGCCAAAGTGAAATCCTGGATAAATACATGGAATCTTCCAGTTCTGCCTGAACAAGACTTTGGCTGATTGAGAGGGTCTGTCTGGAGAAACACAGCTGGATGGCAGCCAGAGAGGTGGGGCCAGTTTGTAACATCTTCCCTAGAGACTAGTACAAATTTATTCTGCCCTATCCTTATTTTCCATTTTTTTCTACAAACAGACCAAAAGTCCTGAAGCAAAATACATTCCTTGCCTTGTCCCTCTGTCATTGAAGTCCAATTCCCACAAAAATTACCTCTGCTATTATATGACCAACTTTTACAGGGTGAAAAAATCAGAACATAAATTACTTTTATCCTCCAATCTGCCCTCTAGTGTCTTCCTTCAGCAGCTCCTTGTATTGGGAAAGACTTTTTTTTCCTTCATCCTATCTACCAATTCTTCAGGAATCCAACAGCCCATCCCCTAGAGCTGCTCCACCTTTCTGAGGCACAATCTCCTGCATGGGTTTTACTCAGCCTACTAGACAGTTCCACCCAAACATCATGTTCAGTGGTGTTGTCTCCACTGAAATTAAGAGAACTCTTACAAAAGTGACATCTGAGCTTTGAGCTGACTGTTTTTTACTTCAAGTTGTGGTGTCCAGATAACTGACGGTACAGAGCATTCTACAAGAGCAGTTCAACGGTGCTCTGGAGCACACCTAATATCACCAGCACACCTGGTGATATCACCAGGCTCCTGTTTCACATATGTAGATGCAAAGATTTTTTTTCCCCCCCTCTGATATTTACTGAATAATTCTGTCAGATGCAAAAATGAACACACATTGTAGAGCACAACCAGCTCTTTAAAGGCAGCATGTTTGAAGTGCCTGTAGCCAGCTCAATTTCTGCAGGTTTGGATGCAAAATGTTGCTATGGGAACAAAATCTTCTCTCCACCCAATCAGCTGAAGCAAGAGGTGTGGTTTTTTTTAACAATGAGATCGTCTGTATCTGCCCTTCACCTAATCAGTCAACGCAAGAATGAGAACAATGGTTTCCACAGCCAAACCGTAGAAAATAAGACTCACTGCCAAAAAAACCCCATGAGCTGCTTAGGTGGGGGAGATTGACATCTTATTGTAGAACATGAACAGATAATAAGACAAACTGACAAATCAATCCCATTTGACAGTGCAATCAAGGAAAGAAATGGGTGTGAAAGGGTTCAAATCTAACTAAATCTTGCTTTGGGAGGGAAAGCTTGAAGAGGTTTTCAAAGGAATTGAAAGAGGAATAGTTCTAACAGAGGAAAAGACTTTACATGATTTTGTGATTGCCTCCTTTACCCTGCATGCATATTGAGGCTGGGTTTACATGGTGATTTTCTTTTCCATGAGCTGGTCCTGCCCATCCCACCACAGGAGTGTCCAGGCTGCTCTCGCACAAGCTACAGCCTGGTAGCCTGCAAAAGCTACAGTCAACACTGACTTCCCTCAGGGACCAATGGGACAAGGCTTGAGTCTGCTCTGTCAAATCCTTCACAGTGGACTCTATCATTAATCTCTGTCATAATGTTTTAATTCAATCAAGGTAAGCCGGAGACCTCCATCCATGGCAAATTAAAAGCAGCATAACCTAGTTTGATCCTCCCTTGTCTGGAATGGTGTATTAGTCCTGTGGCTCTGCTGACGTTTAGCAACATGTTTAACTACAATGAGCATTTAAGTCCTGCCTCATGTCAATCTGTAAGCAGAGAATATATTTCCAAAAAAAAATCCCCAACAATTGAAACAGATCAGTAATTCTGGGGTAGTTTTCAGACTAATTCAAATTCTGTTTGTTGACAGCAATTTTTCTACACTTTCATATGAGGGGAAAGTACTAAATCTAATAATAACAATAATAATAACAATGACAATAATAATTTTTAAAATGTTTTAAAATCTGATAGCCCTTTCATGAATGGGAATAAAGTCAGTCTTTATTAATGAGTGATTGAACTGTCAATCTTCACTCCTTCTTAGTTATTAAAATGAATAAAAGCATACCCTTATCAATCTTGGATTCTGTACACATGTCACATGCTGTCTCTCTCCTCCAGGAGCTGTCAATTTAAAGCTATGAGACAGCTCACAGAAGAAAGGAAGTAGCTGTCTGCTCACAAGGCCCATAATAGAAATAAAATAACACTATATGCACAAATACAACATAAAATGCAAGCATCAACTCAGTTACTTTCTTCATACCAAATGTAGGAGAATGATCTGTGCTTTGTGGTTCTTGCAGGTATACAGAAAATTATAGTGACATAAATTATTTGATTTCAGATCAGCTTACATTCAGGTCTGGTATAAGCATTATTTAACTAAACTTTTTGAAAATCAGCTGAATGTGATTCCACAGCAAGATGTAAAGCAATACTATTACAATGGTCTACACCTCCATGTTTCTCATGTGAGTTAGGATGTTGGTAGATGCGGTAATGCATGCTGGTTGTCTGAGCCGACCTGCAAAGGTGCCTTGATGACAATGGCAAGTGGTGCACCAGCAACCTGAATTTATCAAGGGGACTTGTTGTATAATTTGCAATCTTTCATCTTAGTGTAACATTTTCAGTTCTCTTGCTATCACACTTTTCACCTGCATAAAGCAACCTGAATAAATCCTCTGTCCAGAACTGTCCTTGTCACTATTTCCTGGAAGCTGTCATGCAGAAAAAAAGAGGTACAAAATACACATTTGTGTTCTTTGTTCCTAAAAATCTGGGAGGTACCTGATGTTCCTGCCTGTGTGAATGCTTACACCTGTATTTGCTCAAGGAATTTGACTGTAACTGTAAAAACTTGGTATTATTCAATGCTCACAAAGCAAAAGAATTGGCTTGTCCTTGCTAAACAGTGTGCTACCATAGTTGTGGTATAACAGTTGGCTTGCTGTGATTTTAGCTTTTGTGTTCAGGATCATTGGAAAGCACTTCATGTTTTCGCTTTTCAGACAGCTACTCAGTTGCTTTTGCTGCTATAACTGATTCGCCTGATAATTTTACATACACAAAGCCAAATCATGCTATTATTTAGTAAGACTTGTGTTCCCATTGAAGGCAATCCAGATTCATAATACCAAGACATTATGCTGCTGGCATTGGCTGAGACAGGTACAAAGCTTCTCATGCTGGGAGTGAACTTAGGATCTTGTTAGATCCCAGAGTATCTCAAGCAAAAATGAAGCTACCATATTTAAAACAGAAATTCAATAGATTGTGTATTTGCTGTGCCTGCAGAAGAGGGAAATACTACAATATATTGTTTCCAGCCTCTATTTTGAAGAACATGGCAAATTCTAACAGCCCCATAAGAGATGCCCCCTGTGTTTCTCAGTCATCTCTGCTGGTTTTGGCTGGGATAGAGTTAATTTTCTCCATAGTAGCTAGTATAGTGTTGGGTTCAGTGTTGATAACACAGGGATGTTTTGGCTATTGTTGATCAGTGATCACACAGCATCAAGGCCTTTTCTGCTTCTCACCCCACCCCACCAGAGAGAAGGCTGAGGGTGCACAAGGAGTTGGGAGGGAGCAGAGCTGGGGTAGCTGACCCCAGCTGAACATAGAGATTTTCCATACCATATGGCATCATGCTCAGTATATCAGTCTGGAGAAGAAGGAGGAAGCAGGGGACATTCAGAGTGATGCCGTTCATCTTCCAAGTCACTGTTATGTGTGATGGAGCCTAGCTCTCCTGGAGATGTCTGAACACCTCTCTGCCCACTGGAAGCAGTGAATGAATTCTTTATTTTGTTTTGCTCGTGTGTGTGGTTTTTGCTTTCCCTACTAACCTGATTTTATGTCAACTCATGAGTTTTTCAAGGTCTTACCTTCTGATTCTCTCCCCGATCTCACTGGGGGTGAGCGAGCGAGCGGCTGAGTGGGGCTCAGTTGCTGGCTGGGTTAGACCACATCATCACTAAACAAACCATACATCTGAAAACATATGTTTGTGTTCACTCACCTATGAACTCAGAGCAAACGGCCATCAGCAGCAGGGAAAGCAGAGAAGTCCCAGGAGTGCCAGCCAGACTGACTTAGCTAATGAAGTGTGCATAAACAGCAAACATCCATCATCATAAATTATCCTCAAACTCCCCCTTCACATTCAGTCATCTCCTTGCATCTAATGCGTCTCAGACAACCTGTGACATCCGTGGCCTGAATCCTACAAATGACTAGACTGAGTAGGAAATGTGCTCTGTAAACATGCTGTTCATTATAGCTATTTTACCTACTGCCAGATGGATTGATTTGAAATGGTTTATTGCTTACTCACCCTTTTGTGTATTTGAATTACAAGACTTAAATTGCCTAGTAGTCAGGAATCAAGTGCTTCAGGCCAGAAAAGATTATGAAACTGCCTTTTCTGCCTCTGTAGGCTGTTGCAGGGGAGCTGAAAATTTTGCATGGGGGTATTTTTATCTGACCAGAGTTTGACTTTGTTAAACAAGCACACTGCAAATAAAACCTGTACTTCAAACTATTAGTGGGAAAAACAAATATGAACATATTTTAGCTTATTAATTGGCTATGGTGTTTATACTTTGATATATTTTAAGCAACAGAGAGAGGGAATTAGATAGATAGAGCTTAGTAAAAGAACTCAACTGGAACATAAGAAAGTTGATACTAGAAAGATAATCTTTTTCCCAGAAAAGACAATAGTAGCAAATATGTATTCATTCAGCATCACTATTACAACATCATCCTGTTGAGATGAGAACAAACTTACTACAGCAATGGCATTAGTACCAGTATCCAGCAGTTACCAGTAAAGCAAATATAGACCAAGAGAATCAGATAAGCATGTATTTGGAAGCATATGAGTAAACTTAAGGAGGAAAAATCTGCTGAAAAGAATAAAATGTCCCTGTCAGGTAGAAAAGAGAAGAGCAGAATTAATGGAAATACATTATCCTGGGGCTAAAGAAACAAGCTCAGTCAGAACTTAGGCTTCCCTCCAACATTTTCCTGGAATGATGGCAGGTAGCTGCCCTGCTGCTTGTAAGATTAGCTATACGTAGCTAATGTTAGCAACTCCACTGAACTCAGCACACTGAGCTGCATTTGTAGCAATTTCAGTAACTGCCATTCTGGTTCAAGTCTGTAGATTTTCTAAAAGATACAAAACTATGTTTGAATTTGACTTTACCTGCTCCATAGATACAGTTATTCTCCCCCCAGCTGCTGCAAAAATAAGCCCAGCCTTTCCTAGAGTTGGCTAACTTGGATACAGAGCTGGTGCATCCAGGAAATATTTTCCATCTCTTAACTGCAGTAACATTTGAGAATGCCTGCCCTCTGGAAGGCTGCCTGGGCTGTAGATCTTTTATCAAACTAGGTTTTGCCTTCACTTATGCATTCTGGCTATGCTTACTGAATTTTTCATTTTATTTAAATGACCAGATATTAGTCCTGACTCAGAAAAGCATTAAATTGTATAAATAATTATTTGATTATAAATAATCACTTTCTTAAAGATCTTACAATTTACTGTGTGTTGAAATGCTTTCTTGCACTTACTCCATACAGGGCTAGATTGTTCTGAAATTACTTTCTGTCTTTCTTAGCATTGTTTTCCACTGCCTCTGTAGAAGAAATGCAATTTAGAAGTGTCATTCACTGTATTTCTTCCCAATCCACTAGCAATATCTTCTCCCCATGAGACAGGTATTTTGAGGAGCTTGTTATAACTTACCATACAGGGCATAGTTCTCAATAGCCCCACAGTAAATCCACATCAAACTAAAAATATGACATAACACGAGGCATTGAAAGCACCACGGTTCACTTCAAAATATGATAATGATCTACTTTTGATAGCATCAAGGATTTCGAAACATGACAATTCAGAATGAATGCAGAAATATTGCTCTGCCTTTCCCAGTTTGTACCTTTCTGGTGGGGGTTCACACATGAGATGCTTATTGCCCAGCTCAACTGCTGGAAAGTTGTTTACCTCTACCTTGCCTATAGGCAGGCTCCTTTCATGACAAATGAAGTAAATTTACTTAAAATAATAGAGGAATATCCTGTCCACTCAATGCTCCTCCCCCACCCAATAACTGGAGCTGGTTCCCTTCTTACAGAGAAAAATACTATTTTAAACACAATGAGTAATAAGAGTGTAAGGCATATATTTGACAAAAAAAGTGCAACCTTTTCCAGAGCCATTTGGAAAACAAGACAGGCCTTTTAATTATCAAGTAGAAATAAAGCTGTCAGGCATTTACTGACAGTTTTTCAACATGATCTTTAGCACACAGCATGGAGAAAATATAACTTCAGTGCCCAGTGTCAGATCAGTTTGTCTGCCATCGATTAGAATGAAAGAATATATGAAATCTGAGGGTGACATCGGATATTTCAACACAAAAATAAAATCTCTCAGACTTAAAGAGGCTTTTGTCAAGAAAATCTCCATTTAAAGACTAACAATGTAAACTGTGACCAGATCGAAGACTGCAAGCATTAGAACACTCAAAAGTGAAACACTGAAAAGATGACTTTTATTTAGCTGGCATTTCCCTATCTGTTAACACGGCATGCTGTGAGCAGTATATGGGCTGTGCAGAGCAAAATGGAACACCATGGATGGCTGGGCTGAATTACCCGAGTACTGTAATGTTTACTGCTCCATAAAACCCATCATATGGAAATCAATTCCCATCACAGAGGTTGTTGTTATGTATTTTGGCTGTTGAATTGTAAATCGAATTGTGGAAGCTCAAGTTCAATATATAATGTGTCTTAATACAGGATTTTTTTGGTTTAAGCAGTTACTCTACACAAATATGACTTCTTGTTTTGAACAAATGTAAAATACAAATCATCTGTGGCAGTGTGTATTAAACTGATTCAGCTCTTGTAGTCTGGCAGGAAAAGGACAGAGAAAGGCCATGTGCCTATTGCAGTGGCATTCAGTCAAGCCCTAGAAGGCCATTAGTTTCTGTTTAGAAAAAGTAGGTGGGATCCTGGGCAGAATGAAGAACTCATAATGAGGAGGCAACCTTTTGCCTCATGGTTTGGTTTATTATTTTCAAAAGGTCAGCTGTTAAATGTAAGCAAATACAAACACTGTTGCACAAGAACTGGAACTAGGGAAACCCACATAGCCCTATGCACCCAGCAAAATAGCTCTGGCTTTTTCCTCCCGTGGACTGATCACATGTCCTGTTTCCTCTGCACACCCTGAATTCCCCCCTGCTTCCAGTGCCCCCTGCCTGCCACACCCTGCTGGCTCACATCCCGTGCCGACTGACCAGTTGGGGCACCTAACATCACAGGGAAAGTCACAGAAAGCAGAATCTAATGAGATACCTGGCTTTGATTTTGTTTCATTTTAATTCTGATTTTCCATTTTTCTGTATGATTTTAAACTGATGGTGATCAGGGTGACACACAGCATCACTGGGGATCAGGGAATGCAATCCCAGCACTGCTCTTGAGTCTTTAGAAATGGTGAAAACTGAGAACAGCAGGAGACTAAGAGCAGAGTAGGAGTTTCCATCTTTCCTTAACAGTCCCCTGACTATACCTACCCCAATAAAAAATACTTGCATATGAGTCATCAATCATTTTAAGGCCTGTATTAGCTTGTGGACAGGTTATCATGAGCTGAAATGATTAACAGTTGTCAGAGAGGGGTGGTGAGCAATTGCTGCTCCATGGCCTGTTCTTCCCCACAGAAATCACCAGCCTCATTCCACTTCTAAGAGAATAGATTCCCCAGTCCACAAGTTCCCCTGAGTAGAAAAATGTGGTATGCAAGTACTTATTCTTGTCACCATTGTCTCTAAAGGTGAGGCAGCTCCTACTCAGGAGGTTTGCATGCCAGCTGTGAGGCTAAAGTCAGTACAGAAGCACACAGAGAGCCAAACATCTCAGGAAATTGAATGGTTCAGAACTGGGTGGTGAAAGTGCTAATAATACAGAACAGCTTAATATTTTTATTTTTTACTTGGAAAAGAAATAGGATTCCTATCATTCGCATAAATTAGAGAGAATTTGTTCTTTGTGTCAGGAACTGAGAAAGATGTGTAGGATGAACATGGATGAACATGTAAGATAACCTCGCATGTCTAGATGCCCATGAACCTCAAGAGTAATAGAACAGTTGGCTGAGGATTCTATTCACTGTCCTTGATTTTGAAGGCATTGGAGGAATTCTAGGAGACTGAAAGAATACTTATGCTTCAGTAGTATATAAAGTGTTGAAGTGACTTAACTAAGATAAATATCCCCTAGCAGTGACAGGGAGTGTAGAAAAAACATGCTGGTAGAGACAACAGAGTGACAGTACTCCAAGAATGAGCAACAGGCACAAAATGTCAATTGTTGTGATTTTTCTGAGACTTGCCAAAGAAATCTTATTTCATCATTTCAGATCACAGGTTTGTACAGGTACTTGTGGCAATGTAACACACCTAACTGACTGCAAGGGGGTTAATTTTGTACTATGTAAAACCAAATGAAAAGTTAGCAATATACCACGTCAGAAAAGCCCTTGTTAACTGGTTTAGAAACAACAGCTCCCATGAGTATATTTTTATTTAGCTCTTCCCTCTATATTTCAAGTATATGTTTCATGTTGTCCTCCCTCCCAGTGTTTGCTAACATAATTCAGGAGCTCTTAAAGGGAGGGAGGTGTCTGAGAGCAGAGCTGGAGCTGCAACCAGCAGGACATGGGTGCCTTGGGAATGTCAGGATACAAGGTAGGTCTGGAGTACAGGATAAGCAGTACTCAGCACTGGAACTGGAGTAGCCCAGGGCTGCTGCCAGGTGACAGATCACAGCCAAGCTTCTTGGATAGACCTGTTCACCCAGTGCCTTCAGAGCAATCTGAGCTCACAGTACAATCCTGCAGCAAACAAAAATGTCTAGTATGTTCTTGACTACAGCTGGAGGCTTGAGAGGAATAAATTAAGCAGAAGGAGGAATGATTTCTACACTTTGTTACAGGATTGGTTTGGTAGGTAGCCCTCATTCTGAAAAGACTGATGAAAAATTAGAGAGGGTAGAGAACCACGACAAAATGACAAGGGCAAAGTGCTTCTCATGGAGAGATGGAGGGTTCCATCTGTTTAGCTTGTCAACAAGAAAAGCAAGAAGTGACTTGCTTACAGCGTGTAAGTGCTTTCCCAGGCAGAAAATATTGGGCAGTCATCACTTCTCACAGCTTGCAGAGAAAGACAACAACAGGATCCGGTGGCTGAAAGTTGGAGCCAGCCAAATTCTATTAGAAATTAGGCCCAGCTTTGTAAAAATGCCTGCTTTGTAAACACATGAGCAAGGAGAGACTGTTCCACAGAGCAAGGCAGGGTGTTTTATGAGAGATAGGCTTGAGCCAAATCTCAGACATTTCACTCAACTTTGAGTAATATAAATGCAAGTTAGTAATTACTCAGAGGAAGGATTAAATTGTCGAACATCAACTTTAAAAAAAAAACCCAACAGATCAAGTTCTTAGGTCTACTTTCCTCAATTTGTAGACATCTGTCAGACTAGAAGAACAAGGGGAGACATTTCCAGTCTCTTTTCCTAACAAAAGAGTCACACATAGCTGAAAGGAAAATGGCCAAGAATGACATGCTAGCAGGACAAAATGGAAATCTTACATCTCTTGCTCCACTGTTAGGATGTCTGGTGGAAGAAAATGAGAGACCATCTTTAGTTATGTAGGCCATTGTATTGATGCATTTGCTTTAAGTGCTCAGCTCCATTGGTGATGAGCATAGCATTAACACCCAGAAGGGCAGCCTTGCAAGATTAGATGAAAGGGGAGAGGCAGAAGGCTACTGGTGTGAAAAGAGAGAGCAGAGCCTGATGTAGGAAGTCAGGGATGGCACAAAATCACTTGGTTGTGGCTGAGGGGAGATGGACAGGAGGCAGCATGAAGAGCTGCAGTGGCAGCTCCTGGAATGGGGCAACACGGGACAGAAGGTGGCTGATAGCATGCAGGAAATTGAAGGCAAACAGGAAAGATGTGCAGATGCACCTCTGAGTAATAACAAAAGCTCATTGATGTTCAAGAGAAGCAAAACTATTACCTGCAGAGAGCTTCCCCCTGCTTTCCCCTCAACTACAAAATCTGTTTACACTACTGGCCTCCCACTGCCTGCTACAGTCATCGCTGTAAAAGCAGTATGTCCTGCTGGGAAGAAGCCAAGCTGAAGGGAAAAGTTTGCTCCTGGATCTCACCAGCTATTGCTACAGTGCTCTCAACACTGTGGGGCTTCCCAGAAAAGGTGGAATAATCCAGCACAGTGAGTGAAAAGCTTTTCAGTGCTTTTAGAGGCTTCACTAAAGCACAGAGACAAAACATTTATGCAATCCCTGGGCTTCGGCTTTCTTAACCTACTGTGGCATGGCTTTTGGGAATTAAAATAAGAGAAGTGGGAATTTCAGGCAATGCTGGAAGTGAGAATAGACTTAAGATATACAAAAGCTAAATAGCTACTAAAAGACAATTACAGGCTCAAGCAAACTCAAGTGATAAGCACAAAATTTTTCTGTATAACATGCCTATAAAAAGGAACATGTGTTTATTAACCCTATCTAGGAGGTTGCTGTCTTACTTAGAAAAGTTTATTCTAATTGATAATTCTTATTTTAATGTTAAAAGGACAGAAAGGGGAGGATAGAAAGGAAGACAAGACAGTCCTACAAATTCACTCACAGCTCCTTGTTAACACTGACAAGCCGCTTAGAAATTATCTAGAGGCCTGCTGATGTCTTCTCTGAAAGCCCTGTATGAATTATAACACACAATTGCTAGTCTACAGCAGCTTTTTAACACTTGATTCTAGGCAGCTTATGGTGGGTGTAGAAGTGGTTTGTTTCCTTAATATCTTTCTTACATCTTTGTAACAAGATGCTATTTTGTTAATTACAGAGCATGTAGGCAATTATACTGTGGAATCGTGGGTTGTGACATGAGGGTGCTCATTTTGCCCAGTGTGGAATTAGACAAATGCATGGTCAATCATGGCTTATGTTCCCCTGTTGCTGAGTACCAACAACAATTACAAGCCTGATTAATAGGAACTGCAAGTACAGATAAGAACCCACTCGGGCTCCAGAAGAAACAAAGTTCACTAAATATAGTCAAACAAGTGTCACAGCACAGATTAATTGCTGGTCACTGCTTTTCGTTTGCAGGTACATCACTGCCTTCACATGCTGGGTTTGGAGCATCCAGTCAGTGCTTGGCCACGATGGACATGTTCACTGTTTTTGGTGTTTACTTTTTGAAAAACAGTTTGTGCTTTTCTTCAGCTGCCAGAAGCAAGCCTGCAGCCATAGCCTGGGTGAGTACGTGGCAGGGCTACTGACAGCCCTCTGTAGCCCTCTGTGGCTGTTAGGGGGGATGGGTTACACAGCAGTTTCTTGCTGTCATTTCTTTTGTAAGCTGCAGTGGTGAATGGCAAGCAGTTGAGAGGATTGTGCTTTGGAGAAGCTTTCCCGCTCTGAGGAGGACGGCTGTTATTGTGCAGAGTTGATAGGTGCTCTAACAATTGTTTTGATCCAAGTGAGGGGCTGGCACTTGGCCAGGAGGACAGATTTGCTGGGGTAAAGGGTAAACAGAGCCAGGTATCCACTTCCCAATGCTATGTGCTTTGGGAAGTGGTTGCCGTGGATTTGTGTGAGCCACAGCAGGGACAGTGCATGCAGATCCAGCTCCAATAGGTAATATGATTCCCCAGTCACTGGGCAAAGCTGGATGTTAGATTTGGGATTAATCTCTGTGCCTCTGTTTTGTTTGTTACAGATGTAAACAAGCACAGAGTACTGCAGAAGAAGAAGAGCAGACAGCCTTGGTGCTGAGCAGGGGCCAGTGCTGCTGTCTCTTGAGCAGCCCCTGCCCAGCAGAGCTGCCAGGTACACACCTACCCACCTGCCTACGGCTGACTGCAAGGTTTGCAACCCACTTGGGTGAGTGCAAAAAAAAAAAAAAATCCCTGCTCAATTTAATTCTTCATTCCGTTCTGGTAATTGGTTACAGCACGTAATAGTTGGGTGCTGAATTAATTTTTGCCCTCTCAAGTTCTGTACTTTAAAATGTGTCAAAAGACATGTTACTATTTGCTGCACAGTTTTGAGTGACATTGCCTGGAAACATCAGCTTCTGTTGCTGCTTTTCAAATCCTAAACTTCAATGGCTAATTCAAGCTTTAAAAACCCAAAGACTAACAGATGTGTAAGGATTTTTTTTGAAGAAAAAACTCCATCAGAAAAAAATCTATCAGAAATTATTTGAAGTCTACCATTTGAAGCCTGTTAGAAATAATTTGAAGTTGATAAAACACAAATTAACTTTTGCTGTCAGTGTTTACAGCAACAACAATCCAGGACAGAGAGACCCAAACTGAAAGGCCTTATTTATAAAAATGAAACCAGATTCCACTGGAGGGGAATGCAAATTAAATAGCAGGAGTTAAAGGAAAGCCAGGTCGATTTTGGTGGTAGATAACCATGACGACTTCCAGGTGCTGGGCAGAGCTCTTGGTATCACCAGCATCTTGCCCTGTCCATGAAACAGAAGAAAGGTAGTGCAAATCCCTTGTTGGCCTCACTTTCTATTTTCAGACTAGCTCCTCTGCTTTAGATTCACACTATTAATGGGCTCTCTGGGGCACAGATATCCAGAAATGAAGCTTTGCTACACCCAGAAGGCCAAGAGCACTGCCAAGAGTCAGCACCTGATTTAGACTCATGGTGATGAGGCTCAGTTTGAGATTCGGAGGTGATCCCTGCCAGAGGCAGAGGTCTCTGTCTCAGGGCAGCTTTGTTCTGAGTGGACAAAGCCACTTTTAGTCTGGGCCCCAGAGAGATGTCAAGGTCAGACTGAAGATGTTCAAGGTCAAGTTAAGTTGTGCCAAATAACAAAAATGTCTCTCCTGTACTGACAATGATCTTGCTGCTAGTGAGGTGTATCCGAGGCTCACACGCTTAGCTTTTTTCTTTGGAAAGTAAAGCAGCTCCATGAATTCCCCAAATAAATCCTCTTCTTTTTTAACACAGCTGTCTCAAATTAAAACGTGGTACGGTTTTCTTGCTTTCTCTGGCCACAGCCAGACACAAGGAAAGTGCCACACATATATTGCTGAATTTGGTTTTGCCTCACTGGATTTTTATGGATGGTTACCCTCAGAAAACAAACTATTAATAGGCCTGTGTCTGAATGTTCAACCACGTGAAACTTCATCTGTTACATTCAGGCTGCATTTTGATAGATTGTTATTCCATTAACTAAAAAATCCTTTGGGCTATGAAGGATATAAAACAGTCCTACAACCACTTGCCCTAAAACTAATATTTGAATATCACAGGGAAAAATTGAACAGTCCATTAGAGGAATGGGAAAGGAATTAAATCACAGACAAAGAGAAGGAAATAGATATGAATTCTAGCAGTATAAATGAATGTAAAATAGAAGTCTTTTGAGCTGTGATTTAAGTGACGCTAACAATACTACAGATTGTTTAAATAGATTCTGTAACTCCGTTGTTGTTACAGAGATTAAATTACACTAAGATACTAATGTAGTTTTGGGGTAATTTACATAAAGAAAAAGATAGGATCCAAAAATTTCAGTTTTCTACCTACACTTCTTAATGGGAACAAATTCCAAAACAGTTTTGATTTTAGAAATAATTTGTGAAGCTGTCCAGTAACCATTGCTCCTGCTCTAAATTTCCAGGCAAAAATTAGCCAGTAACTTTTATTTTCACTCATACACACAAACAAAAATTCTTGCTTGCAACATCAAAATCAATCTCTCCTGCCATATCTGGTTTATAGTGCATATCTGGTTTATAGGATAAACAAATTTAAATGAAATTATTCATGATTTTAATTAACAAGTGAGAAACTTTGATTTGAATATCAGTTTTTAACTTGCATTACACATCTTTATAATTTGATTTGAAGAAAGTTTAGCATTGTTTGTTGGAAACTTTGTAATGCAAATTTCCACCTAAATAAAGTCTTAATGCTAAATGTGGTCTTTTTTTTTTCCTGCCTATGCACCTATGCACATTTGTGTGTACAGATCTTGCTTGGAATACATGTATTCATGTTCTAATTTTTTTTAACTCTGTTGATATTTAATACCAAAGAAATCATTAATCAGAACCTCTAAGTAAATTGCATAGAGGAAATGTATACATCTAAGTCCTAAAGTACCTTTTCTAAAAAACAAACCCTCTCATAGGTGATTATTACATACATATATTTTGAAAACAATGCTCTTTTTCTCAAAATCCTGGTTCAATTCTGCCCTTTATGTTTTTTGCATGTGAACCAAGCTAAAACCACCTGCAAAATTCATCAGCATGGGTGGTAACATTGCATGTGTTCAAGTGATTTTAAAACATAAGGTAATAGCCTGACCTGGTTTTGGGCCTTCAGCAAAGGGAAGTCTCTGGAGAGTCTGAGATCTTCTGCAGTCTTTGCATGGTTCTGCTCCTGCTGAGTATGGTGCACACAGCCAACCACTCCCCTTCCTGGGCTCCCTAATGGAAGTAAGTCACCATCAGCCCTAGCACAAGGACACTTCTCTGCTTTGGAGCTAGAGGGTAGAGTTCAAAGCTCAGCAGGTCTCCAGGACAAAATACCTACTGGGCCCTTCCCCACTGACATGGGTTGCTCTGATATCTTCCACTGAGATAGGCTTCCCTTGGTGCAATCCAGCATTTACTGTGGGATTTGCATGAGGAACCTGCAGTGCCATTTAAAGGCTGCCACTTTCACCCACACCTCGAAGTACCCGCTTTTTACACCCCTTGTAAGCACCATGTGAAGGCAGAACCTTGAGATTTGCAGGTTTTTTAGCCTCTTAGGAAAGCAAGGATCTATTCCCTCTCCCCCTCAGCTGCCATCAGAATAATAGGCCCCACAGAATTAGTAAATCAAAGGTTTCACTCTGAATGCATCACAGCTGTGGAAAATAAATACCTCAGCTTTCTAAGCTGATGACTTCCAGTTTTATCCAAAATAATTGCCCCTGTAATTCCCAGTTAAAACTGCTTCCCAAGACCAACATTTGGAGGAAACATTCCAAAAACTGAAGCCTGAGGTTAGATGACATAGAAATGTGAGTTGGTGGGTATCTGAATGTTCACAGTGTGCCCTCAAGGAGCCAGGTGGGCACAGTGTGCCGGAGTCAGCAGTACAGACCAGGCTGGACAGGAAGGGACAAGGCCTCCAGCCCTCTCCTTTTCAGCTTCCATAAATACTCTAGGATGTCTCTGCCTGTCAAAGATGTCTCCTCTTGCTGTGGCTGGAATGATTATCAGCTGGTCTCCTGAAGCTCCTTTCATTGTTGTTCTCCACCCCAAGAGGTCCTGGGCAGTTTCAGCTGAGAAGGCAGAGGTGCAGCCCATGGGCAGCAGTGAGGCAGGATGCAGGGCCCCATGGAGGGAAGGGCTCCGTGCCAATGCACAGGGCTGAGCTGAGCATGCTGGGAGCACAGCGAAAGCCTGCAGGCAGCTACAGTAAAGGGCTGCTCTGCACCCTGGGGATGTGGAAAGCTACCGGTACAGATGTGATTTTTTAAAAAAATGGGTTTCAGCACTCTGTGCCTCCTGGAAGAGGTACCTGTCTTCTAAATGAACCTGTTTCCATATCAGAAATCTGTTTCTTTTAAAACTCACATTTAGTGCAAGGGGAATACTTCTATCAGTGCTTCAGTTGCACTTTGTTGAAGGCACCATCTGCTGCAACACTTGGCCAGCTTGGCATTTAAAATGTCATTTAGACCAGAAAGCAACTGAGCCTGAATACTGAGGCAGATGTCATGAGCAAAGGTGAACTTCCGTAACTGAATGAGGCTGCTGATAAAAAGACTGAATTGCAAAAGCATTTGCAGAAAGCCCTGTGGAAGACCACTGATTTTTCTGCATATGGTTTATTTCCTGTATGTGCCTTGTGTAATCTACCTTGGAGAAGCAATGCTTCAAGAGATGTCAGTGAAATTTTGCATTTAAAATCCAGCATTTGTGGTTCCTGCTGGTTAAAGGAGGATGAGCAGGTTTCTGTCCTCTCCAGAAATGGGATTGATGATATTTTCTAAATCAAGCTACTGAGTCCCAGACTTGCTTCTGCCCAGGAGGGCAGGTAGACATGCTCATTTTTCTCTCTTTCTGTGTAGCATTGCTGCACACAAGGATATTCAAAACTGTGCCACCTCAACATTTCTGTTCCAGATGACAGCAACAGGACAAACAGGCTAAGACCTCTTCTTTCAGCAAGGAACATATAGGAAGAGTTACTGTCTGTCCCCTAAGTACAGAGTCTCATTCCCAAATGTACCTACTGATGTGTGTTTAGGACACAATCCAAAAATCCACGGGACAAAGAAGGAAGAGGAATGAAATCGGTAGAAAATGCATTAAAGAGAAATAGAGGCTAAAAAAAAAGAGTTTATTGCTTTACCCATGTTTGAGCCCACAGGGCTTATATAGATCAATGTTAATGATGAAGCTCCTCAGAGCTGGGGTAAACTTTGTTCTTAAGGTCAAATAATCTATCAAGATAAAAATGTTAAACAAGTCCCTTCCACTTATACTGCTCAGTATGGCACAAATTGCTTTTCAGCTGTGCCCAGCGCTTTTGTTGACTTAAAGTAAATTAAACATTATCCTTTTCTAATTAGATTGGTTAGGAGATATTGGTGCTACTTCCTACTAATTTAAAGACTAGAACTAATTTAAAGAAATTGAAGCAAGAAACACCATCTTTAAACAATTAATTAATTCAGATTTTGATTTAATAAGGAAGGAAGCAACTAAGGAAGCAAGTGACCCAGTCAGGCAGGTGTGTCAAGGAAAAACAGCCAGCATCAAGTCAGTGGTGTAGCCACTGCGGGGGACATTGGGGAGCAAAGATTTTTTCTTCTTGACAGGCAATTGCAAGCATGTAATACACCCAACTCCCTTCTCAGCCATCTTTAACAATGATTTCTGTAAGTCAGGGCACTGGCTGTAATTGTCAAGGTGCTGGCTGCGGGGTTTGCAGGGGCCTCTGTGGGGAGAGGCCAGGGTTGCCCTGTGCTGGATACAGCCAAAGCACCACAGGGCACGGCTCAGTCCGGCTGCCAAATGGGGGCACCTCTGGGAAACAAGTTGTGAGATGGGGCAAAAAACATTGCACAGGCAGAGAATGAGGGAGGAAGAAGTGGGCAGCAGCCACGTGAACACCAAACTGAAAGCAGGAGGGTGAGTTGGTGCTGCAGGTCCCAGAGCTGAGATTCCTGGCAGACCCAGGAGGAATCCACACCAGCAGGGAGGCATTTCCCAACAGGAACTGCGGCCTGTGGAAAACCCGTACTGGGTTTATCCAAAAGGACTGCAGCCCATGAAGAGGGCCCAGGCTGACGCAGGGGGCAGTAACAGCAGAGACCCCAACAACTGTTACTAACTGACCACCTGTTGGAAGTTGGGGAATTTTTCCCCATTATGTTGTTAGGGCACAATAACGACCGGGTACTTAAGAGACAGAAGATGTAGCCAGGGTGGGGTGAGGAGAGCACCTGGCCGCTGGTAACTTCACTTGCTCTCAGGGCATCAGAGGGTGACGGTAGAGCTGCTGTTCTCCTTTTGTTGTGTCCGCAGGAGCCCAGCTCTGCACTGCTTC
>VZRL01003433.1:5268-27482 GCA_013397895.1 Origma solitaria | reverse complement strand
GAGCGGGCTGGGGGGATCCAGACCTTCCAAATGATCCTGACCCTCCATCCCATCCATCCCATCTCCCCTCCCATCCCATCCCAATCCCATCCCCTCCCATCCCAATCCCATCCACCCCATCCCCTCCACCCCACACCATCACATTCATCCCAACACCCACCCTCAGACTCGGATCCTTCCTCCTCTCCCTCCTCCTCCTCCTCGCTCTCCTCTCCGTCGCTCTCCTCCTCCTTTTCCACCTTCTGCCGGACGCTGGTGAACACGGACTGGAGCACGATGGAATCCTCGTAGATCTGGGAGAAAACAGGGCATTCCAGGCCATTCCTGGTCACTCCAGGCCATCCCAAGCTATCGTAGCTGCTATTCCAAGTAATTCCAGGCTGTTTCTGGCCATTCCCAGCCCCTCCCAGGTGCCACTCCAGCTTACGCTGGGGGCTCTTTCCCGGTTTTCCATACCAGGGACCCCTCCAGGTTGAAGGTCTGGGCGTTCTGGCACAGCAGCATCACGTCCTTCTCTAGGTCGTTGAGGCTCCGGTACTTGTGGTTCCGGATTCGCTCCTGGAGGTGGGGAAAGGGATGAGGGGGGTGCCAGGGGACGGATTCCAGAAGATCCTGACAGATCCTGTCAAATTCCGGTACCTTGATCTTCTTGAAGTCCACAGGTTTCCGGATGAGCTCGTAGTATTCCGGCAACTCCTTGCGGGATGGGAGCTGGATGAAAACCTCACTCAGCTGCCGCCCGCTGCTGCTGCGGAGGGAAAACAGGAGTGAGGGGTGGCCTTCCTTGTCCTCATCCTCCCCATCCCATCCCATCCCATCCCATCCCATCCCATCCCATCCCATCCCATCCCATCCCATCCTCATCCTCATCCTCATCCTCTCGGAGCCACACTGTGTCACTGATGGGAACGTGGTTCCTTGGCAACACCCAGAACCCCTGGCTGCACCTGGCACCCCGCACCTGTCCTTGTACTTGATGACAGCATCCACGATTTTCCGCATTTTCCGCGTGAGGGGGGGTGGATTTGGGGACAGTTTTTCGGCAGGGGGCCGTCCCCGCTTCTTCTGCTTCCGGCTTTCCTCATCCTTGTCCCGGCTCCGGGCACTCGGGGGGGGGCCCGCAGGACCCTCAGGCTCCCGCTTCCGCTTCCGCGAGGATTTCTTCTGCCGGACTTCCTCCTCGATCTCCTCCAGCGTCCCCTCCTCGATGGCCTGCAGGAAACAGTGATGGGGATCCTTGGGATCGGGGACCCACAGGGAGGGGGTAGGCCCACAAGGACTGGGGGGTCCTGGAAAGATGGGGATTTCCAAAGGGATTTCCAAAGGGATTGGGGCTCCCAGAGGGATGGGGGAGTCCCGTTTCTGGGGAGCCTCGGGGTGTTTTTCTGGGATCTTTGGGCCTTTTCCAGGACCCACAGGCATTTTCTGGCATCTGGTGGAGCTTTCTGGGCCTTATAGGTGGTTTCTAGGACCTGCTGGCATTTTTCCACGATCTGTGGGCCTTTTCCTGGGACCCATGGGTGTTTTCCCAGCCCCACAGGCATTTTACTGGGACGTGTGGACATTTTCCCAGGACCCGTGACTGTTTTTCCAGGCCCTGCAGGCATTTTTCCAGGGACGCTGGCTATTTTCCAAGACCATGAACCTCTCCCACCCCCCACAGGTGCGTTCCCAGCCCTCAGGGCAGATCCACCCTGAGAATACCTTGAGCCATTGTTTTTCTGTGAGGGAATCACTGTAATCCACTTCCTTTCGGTGCCGGGAGCCGCGCCCAAACATCTTCTCCTCCTCTTCCTCGCAGGTGAGCCGCTCTACCTCAGCATCATCCTTCAGGATCCAGGACGGGAGCTCATCCTCCTCCATCAGCCGCGGCTTCCGCTTGGGGTTCCGTGCCTCCTCCCGCCTCCGGTCCAGGTCCATGCGCTGCCGGAGCGGGAACAGTCACAGAGCATCCGGGGAGGGGTCCCAGGGGTCAGAGGTGGGATGGGGATGAAGGATGGATCTGAACGGTGATTTCGAGGGGACTAGGGGGATCTGAGGTGGGATGGGATGGGGTGGATGCTGCTGGAGAACAGGGATGGAGGACCAAAGCCCAGAGCCAGAGGCTGCTTTGGAAACCGGAGGAACTTCGAGAACTGAAAATGTTTCTGGAGTTGAAGGAACCACTCTGGGAACTGCAGGAGTTTTGGGAATTTGGGGCCGTTTGGGAACTGCAGGAACCAGACCGTGAGCTAGGAACTGGGAGCTGGAGGAGCCACACCAGGATTTGGGGATGTTTTGGGAACTGGGAGCGATTTGGGAACTCCCAGAGGAATTCCAGGAGCAGCACAGGCTGCATAGCTGAAGCACTGGTGGGGAGTTTCGGGAACCGAGAAGAGGTTGGGGGACGGGAAGTTTTGGGAATTGGGAGTGCTTTGGGAATTGTGAGTTCTGGGAATCGGGGGTGTTCTGGGAGTCACCAGCCTCCTCCTATGCCGCTCCTCCAGCCAGTTCCAGCACTGCTGGCATTCTGGGCGTGGACACTCCCCACGCACTGGGACAGGGTCCCCAGGGGGTTCCCCAAACTGGGAATGTTGCTGGCACCATGAGGTTCCTGTGTCAGGACCATCACTCACTCTTCATCCCCACCCCGTCCCTGGGCTGTGGGAATTTGGGATGGTAAAAGGGCTTTTTCCCCACTCCCAGCCACATCTCCTCTTCCTCCTCCTGGGGCTCCCGAGCTCATCCTGTACCGAAGCTGGGAGACACCTGCCCTCCTTCATCCCCCTCCTCCTTCATCCCCTTCCTCTCCTCCCTCCCCCTTCTCTCCCTCCTGTTCACGGACACCTCAATTCCCCACCATGCTATTCCTCCCTCATGGATACCCCAAAGCCCTCACTCTACTCCTCTTCCTCCTCCTCGCAAAATCTTCCTCTTCCTCTTCTTTCTCCTCTTTCCTGGGGGATCTTCCTCTCCTCGTCTCTTGCTCTCTTCTTCCGCCCCCCCTTTTTCCTCCTCCTTGTTAAGATCTCCCTCCTCAGATCTTCCTCCTCCTCCCCCTCCTTGCAAGATCTTCCTCTTCTCCTCCTCCTCCTCTCCTTCTTCCCCCTCTCCTTTTCCTTCCTCCTCACAAGATCTTCTTCCTCTCCTCATCTCCTGCTCCTCTTTCTCCTCCTCTCCTTCCTCCTCCTTGGCAGACCCTCCTCCTCTCCTCCTGTCTCCTGCTCTCCTCCTCCCATCCTGCCCTTCCTCCCTCTCCTCCTCCTCCTCTTCCTCACCATGAACAGGTCGAACTCCTCCTCATGCCGGGCGATCATCTGATTCACCGTCTCATCATCGGGCACCTCATCTTCCTCCTGGGAAAATGCAAATCCAGGGACTCAGCCGCTGCCCCCAGCGCCTCCGGCGCGGCCCCCCCAAGACCCTTCCGACGCTCGTTGGCTTCCCACGGATCGGGGACCTTCCTCAGGGTTGGGGGCCTTATGCTCCCCTTTGGATCTTTTGCTGTCATTTGACCCCATTTGGGGCACTTCAGGCTCGCTTTGTTCATTTTTGGGTGGCTTCACTGTGTTTTTGCTGTTTTTTGGGGTGATTCTAGTGTGCCTTGCTCATTTTTGGGGGTTCCAGTGTGTTTTTACTTATTTTTGGGTGGTTTCAGTGTGTTTTGCTTGTTTTGGGGACACTTCTGTGTTTTTCCTCATTTTGGGGTGTATTAACATCTATTTGCTCATTTTTTTGGTACTTCAGCTCATTTCAGGGTGCTTCTAGGTCAGTTTGGGGCATTTTTAGCTGTTTTTTGATGTTTTCAGCGTTGTTTTCCCTCATCTTTGGGTGGTTTCAACTCACTTTTTGCCGCTTTCAGAGCGGTTTTTAGTTCTTTTTGGGGGGGTTTCAGAGCGATTTTCTTTTCAAAGTTTTCTCATTTTCAGGCATTTTTATTCATGTTTGCTTTCAGCTCATTCTAGCATTTCTTCTCCTTTATGGCTCTATTCAGGCCATTTTAAAGTCTTTTACGGCTGTTTTCGTGCTGTCTTTAGCTCATTTTGCCCAGTTTTGGGTCAGTTTGTCTCACCTTTGGCTCTTTTGGGCCATTTTAAACTAATTTTTCGTTGTTTTCAGGCCAGTTTCTCTCACTTTTGGCACTTTCAGGCCAGTTTTAATTCACTTTTGACCCTTTCAGGCACGTTTTAACTGACTTTTGGAACTTTCAGGCCATTTTTTCTCCCTTTTGCACTTTCAGACTGTTTTTTAACTCATTCTGAACTGTTTTCAGGCTGGTTCTAAGTAATTTTTAGCACTTTTGGGCTCGTTTTAAATCCCTTCTGGCACTTTCAGGCCAGTTTTAACTCATTTTTGGCTGTTACCAGGCTGGTTTTTTCCTCAGTTTTGGCACTTTCAAGCCATTTTAATCTTTTCATTGGCTTTTTCAGGCCAGTCCTAACTCACTTTTGGCTGTTTCAGGCCATTTAAATTTCATTTCTGGCAGTTTTAAGGCCATTTTAATCTCACTTTTGGCACTTCCAGGCCATTTCTAACTAACTCATGCTTGGCCATTTTCATGCCACTTCAAATTCACTTTTGGCCCTTCCAAGCAATTTCAATCTCGTTTCTTGCTCTTCCCAGCCCGTTTCCGGGCTCTGTCCCTCCCTGACCGGCTGTGGCTCCTTGCGGGCCGATCCCTGCCTGTGGCGCGGCGGTGCCGGGCGGTGCTGGCGGGAGGATTGAATGGGCAGTGGAGACTGAACGACCCCGCTCACCTTTAGAGGTGCTTCCTCCGACTCAGCGCCCAGGCACAGGGAGGAGGCAGCGTGGGGGAAGCTGCCACTGCCCGCGCTCTGTCTGCTCTGTGGATAAACACAGGGATTCAGTCTCCAGGGCTGTCAATCCGGCGCCTTTGTTCCCGACGCTACTCCCATAAAAATTCCAAACAAGCTGCCATGCTCCTACACTGGGGTTGGTTTGTTGGTTTTTTTTTTCTTTTTTTTTTCCCTTCTCCTCTTGCTGGCTCCTGACCCCCAAATTCCCGCGGGAACTCCGCTCCAGCCCTCACCTCGTCCTGCTCCTCGTGCTCCAGGATGGCCTGAAGGAACGCCCGGCGCTCATGGCTGGAGGATTTCTGGTCGAACATTCCGGCCTGGATCACCTTCTGGTCCACGTTGAGCTTGTACTTGGCAGCTGCCAGGATCTTCTCCTCCACACTGTTGACAGTGCAGAGCCGAAGCACGCGGACCTCATTCTGCTGCCCGATGCGGTGGGCCCTGTCCTGGGCCTGCAGGTCCTGCGGGAAGCGACAGTGACATTAGTACTGGCCTCCCAAAAATCCCACTTTTGTCCTCAAAATCCAGGGGGAAGATGTGGGACGAGCTCCGAGGGAACTCAAGGATCCTGAAGGATCGCAGGGACTCAGTAATGGGATTACGGAGGTCCCACGGGAAGGAGCCACGCCAAAGTCACCAAGAGGTGCCAAACTCCACTTTTAGCCTTAATGGGGAAAAACATGGGATGCACCCCAAGGGCTCTCAAAGATGTCTACAGATTATGAGAATTTGGGTAATGGGATCATTGGGACCACGTAGGTCCCGGAGGAAATGGCCACATTGGCCAAGAGGTGCAAAACAGGCCAGTTTAAACCTCACATAAACCACAGGAGATACATGATGCACCACGAGGAGTTCAGAGATCCCCAAGGATTACGGGAATTTGGGTAACGGGATCACCAGGACCCCAGGAACAGGATTCCCGTGGGAAGGGGCAGCATTAGATGAGGGGTCCCGAAAACCCCATTTTTATCCTCAAAGACACAGGATGCGCCTCCAGCGATCCCAGAGGATTACAGGAATTCCAGAACGGGATCATCAGTTGCTCTTTCCTTCGGAGACAGACGGTGCAGGGAAAACCCAGCCACAGGACCGGGATTCAGGGGTGGCTCTCCAGGTCAGCACCAGTAGGGCTCGGGGAATGCTGCAATCGCAACCCTACGGCTCCTCTTTGGGCCAGGTGGTTTTGGGGCCGGTTCATTTGGTTTAGGGTCAGTCAGCCGGTTTTGGGGCAGTCAGGCAGTTTTGGGGCAGATCATCGGTTTTTATGACGGTTGGTTTTTTGTTCGGTTGAATTCTAGGTCAGTCGGCTGGATTTTGGGTCAGTCAATCTGGGGTCAGTCGGATTTTGGGTCGATCTTTGGGTCAGTCAGTTGATTTTTAGGTCGACTGGTCGGTTTTGGATCAGTTGGTCGGGTTTTGCGTCAATCAGTTGGATTTCTGGCGGGTCGGTTGGTTTTTACGTCGGTCAGTTAGGTTTTGGGTCAGTCTGTTGAGTTTGGGGTCGATTTTTGTGTCAGTTAGTGGTTTCCGGGTTGGTTGGTTTTGGGTCGATTTTCAAATCAATGGCTTAGGGTTTGGGTTGTTTGTTGGTTCAACGGGCCGATTTTAAGTTGATTTTTGGGTCAGTTTTTGATTTCACAGATCCATTTTGGGGCCGATCTCTGAGTCGGCAGGTCCCGGCTGTACCTGGTGGGGGTTCCAGTCACTGTCAAAGATGATGACGGTGTCAGCCGACTGGAGGTTGAGGCCCAGCCCCCCGGCCCGCGTGCTCAGCAGGAAGATGAAATACTCGGAGCCCGGCTCGTTGAACGTCTTCAGCAACATTCCCCGGTCCTCTGCCTTCGTGGTCCCTGGAATCACACATGGGCGTCACTCTTGCCCCCTGGCACCGGAGCCGGCGGCACCAGGGGGTCTGGAGGGTACTTTCATTGGGAACGGGGAGCCCTTTTCCCCTGGGAGGAGAGTCCCATGAAAGGTTAGGCTGATTTTGGTAGAAAGATCGGGAAAAGGAGCGAAAAAGGGGTGGATCCTGCTCCGGGGTGGGGCAGGAGCTCTCCCAGGAGTCAGGATCATAGCAGCCAGAATTACGGCAGCATCGAGGCCATTTTGGGGCTGTTACCAGGGATATGTGGGGGCCACGGGTCACATTTTGTGAACATAAAACCCCAGAATTCAATTCTTAATCCAGGTTTATTTTAGAATCACGGAACGATCTGGGTTGGAAGAGACCTTAAAGCCCAACCCGTTCCAACTTGACTCTGTAACCTAACCAATTAACCCGTATTTATTTTAATCACACAGGAGTCTCCAGGACTCTCCCCCCAACCTGACTGGATCCCAGGATTAATGGGGAGATTGGATGAATAAATGGGAAGAACAGCAGCGGGCGATGAGGACATGATGCCTCGATATCCATCTTTGACATCTTGATATCGGTATTTGACATCTTGACAGCAATCTTCTATACCTCGATATTGATCTTTGATATCTTGATAAAAACTTTGATACTTTGATATCAATCTTTAGAAAAATCTTGATATCAATCTCTGATATATATCAGTCTTGATATAAACCCTGACTTTGATATTTTCAATGCTGATCTTGAAACAAACCTTGATATCGATCTCTCTTGGTATCTTAATATGAATGTCTCAATATACATCTTGTGATCTGGATATCAAGATATTGATATTTGAAATCTCGATATCAATCTGGGTATCTTTGATGTTGATCTTGATATAAACCTCAATAGCAATCTCACTATCAATGCCACAGTATCAATGTATTGATATTGATCATACAACCTAGATATCAAGATATTGATCTCGTATCTTTATCGATAGCTCACTTTCTCCCTCAATATCTATTTCGACACACTGAGATTCATCTCGATATTTTCACATCTATTTCGATACCTTTACATCTTTACTTAGAGATTTATCTTCGTATCTTGATGGTTTTGTATTTTTGTGTCTCAATACCAGTATCTTTCTGTCCAGCCCAATATCTTTATCTTTTCACATCTTGATACCTGTCTTGGTATTTTGATCTTGAGCTCCACCTCGAGCAGAGCACCCACCATCCCCCTGCGGCCCCGGGAGCAACACCGCCCCCCCCAGGCCCCCAAGGGTACTCACCGTCCAGCCTGAGGTATTTGAAGCCACGGTAAGCAAAATAGTCCTCCATGATGGTCATCAGGGAGGTCATCTGGCAGAAAAGCAGCACCTTGTGGTTGGTGGCCCGGAGCTTGGGCAGGATGCGGTCCAGGAGCTCGAACTTCCCAGAGGCACGGTATAAATCTAGCCTGGGATGGATAAAAACGGGCACAATCAGAGAAAAAACAGGATTCGAGGCTGAACCCGTGGCATCTCCCCCTCACTGGGATCCCCAGGCTTCCTGGGGTGGGGGCGGTTCATCCTCCAACCCCAGAAACCCTCTGAGTTTGTGAATTCACAAATTTCTCCGCCAGTAATCCCAAAATGCCCGACTCACCCCTGCACAATACCGCCCGTGAACCCCAAGTGCTCCGAGAAGGACTCCTGAAATCGGGCAGAGAAACGGTGTCAGAAACTAGCACAAACCAACCCAAAAAATCCGGAGCTGCCCTAACGAGTGAAGTCCCACTCCCCCCACCAATTCCCTCAGGCAGCTGGCAAGGGAATGGATCGGTTTGGGCGAAAAACAGAGCGAAAGACGGGTGGGCCCACCGCCCCAATTTGGTTCATCCTCGTTGGGTTTAGCCCCATTTTGGTTTATCCCCATTCGGGTTTATACCCGTCGGGGTCATCCTCGGTTTTGCTGGGCTCATCCCCGTCGGTTTTATCCCTTTTTTCGGTTCATCCCCGGCTTTGTTGGGTTTAACCCTGTCGGGTTTACACCCGTTTGGGTTCATCCCCTGGATTTATCCCCATTTCCACACGTTGGTCCCACCTCGATGTGCTGGAACATGTAGGGGTGGTTGCAGATCTTGCGTAGCTGCATGATCGTGTTCATCAGCGTCTTCGTGCCACCTTTCCCCTGCCAGGAACCATCCAGGAAGTTAAAAACACGGATTAACTCCGGGTTCCATCTTTATCTGCCAGTCCGGCATTCCCAGGAACGTTTGGAGCATCGCCTGGGGGTTCACAGCCCCAAAAAGGGGGTTCTGAGATATTAAAATAAATTCAAGGTTTTAAGAAACCTGCAAGTCCCCTCAAGGCGAGGCTGTTACTACCTGGCTGTTTTGGGGGAATGGAGCTGGAAAACAGGGAATTTCCCACCTCCAGCTTTTAATTGGGTTCAAAGCATCTCTTTCCAATTGTTCTGTGGTTTTATTCTCCTCATGGACCCGCCGACGGCTTTGAGGAGCCTCCACGGATCATCCAAACGCATCAGGGGTCCAAGCTCAGCCCACCCCACGACAGAGACAAACCTACACCCGCTTGGCATTCCCAGCACCGATTCCCAAATCCAGACCTTCTTGTCCTTCTCGGAGCCATCGGTCAGGAGGACACCCTTGGCCTGCATGTGCCGGTACAGAACGCGCTGCAGCGCCGACATGTCACACTTGATCACGTACTCGACCTGCCAGTAACCAAGGCGGAAGTCACACCCAGCCCCTTGGAACCCCAGACACAGGGTCCTTCCGCTCCAGGAAACCCCCAGTTCCCAGAGGGATCGTAACCCAATCACCCGCTCAACCCAACCCAGCACCGATTGCGGAGAGGGATGAAACTCCACCCGCACGTTCTGGGATGGGGAAGAGCAGCACGGAAATCCCCCAGGTGTATTCCAGGATGGAGATCGGGACGGACCCCCAGAACCCCACTCCGAGAAGTCCCTGAGCCCCCAGTTCCCAGAGGGATCAACCCAACCACCTGTTAAACCCGACCCAGCAATGATTTCAGAGCGGGATGAAGCTCCGTATGCACATCCCAAGATGGGTAAGAGCAGGATGGACCCCCCCACGCATATCCCGGGGTGGGGAAAGGCGGGGGGACCCCCCAGCGTCACCTTTTCTGGGAGCTGCGCTTCCACCTCCTTCTTGAGGCGCCGGAGGAGGAAGGGCCGGAGCACCTTGTGCAGGCGGCGGATAATGAGGATCGTCTCCTCCTCATTCAGGTCCACCTGGCCAGGAAAGGGAATTGTCACCAGAAAATGGGAATTGTCATCAGAAACAGGACTGGATGGACCCCAAACGTCGCAATACATTGTGTCCCTCTGCTCCGAGAACCCCCGACCCACAGTTCCCAGTGGGATCAATCCATCTGCCCGTTCGACCCAACAGCAAGTCCGGAGCGGGACGAAGCTCCATGAGCGTATCGCAGGACAGGGAAGGGCAGGGAATCGTCACCACGGAAGGGAATTGCCACCCAGAGAAGGGAACAGAGACCTCAGTGGTGACAGTGAGCCACATCCCAAAGCTCCAGGGACACTTCCAGTTTCTCTAGATCAACCAAAGACACCAATCCACATCTCAGAGCTCCACGGACATTTCCAACCCCTCCCTATCCATTAACATTGACCCCAAGCCTGTCCTCGCCACCGGCAGCCCCCGCCCACTCCCGCCTTTTCCCTTTTCTGCACCTTCTCCCCAGTCATGGCGAAGGGCGCGTTGAACCACTGCTCGAAGGTGCTGCAGCTCTTGAAGATGGTCGGGAGCAGGAAGTTGAGGAGCGCCCAGAGCTCCGGGAGCTTGTTCTGGAGCGGGGTCCCGGTGAGGAGCAGCCGCCGCGGGGCCACGTAGTGGGTGTTGAGCACCTGTGTCAGTTTGCAGTGATGGTTCTTCATCCGGTGCCCCTCGTCCACAATCATGTACTTCCAGCGGATCTGCAGGAGCAGGAAGGGCAGGGACGCTGGGAACCGGGGGAACAGGGGGGTCCGGACGTACCCAGGAATAGCCTGCGACGGCTCCGTGCTGCGGGAGTGGCTCAAGAAGGCTCCGAGAGGGGAATATGCCAGGAGCGTCCCCCCACGCCAGGAGAGATCCATGCCAGGACGGGAATCCAGGGGATCCCCGCCGGGATGGCGCATCCCAGCTCCACCAAGCCCTAACCCCTCAATCCCAAAATTTGGGATTTGGAGCATTATCTGAGTGTTGTTCCATCGGCACGACTGCTCTGTTCCACTCGTCCTCCCCCCAGGACCATGGATCTGAATTTTGTAGGGATCCAATTAATATGCATTATCCAGGGAGTTTTTCGTGAACGGGGAACTGCATATCCACTGGATCGTGGGATACGTCACCAAAAACTGGGCACGGGAGAAGAAGCAGGACTTTCACCTCAGCTTTGGCTGCTGAGGGGGAGCTGCTCCCGTGGAGACTCCAGGGAATAAACTACCAGGATTTGGCGATAAACAATGGCAGGGATTTTCCTGGTTGCAGCATCCGTGAGCATGGCGAGACTGGGAAAACTTCTGGGTCCAGCGATTCCCAGCCTCACCTTGGCCAGGATGTGTTTGTCCTTGATGATGTACTCGTACGTTGTGAGCAAGACGTTGAATTTTCCACTCCGGAGCTGCGGGACGAAGGCGCGTCGTGCCGCCGGAGAGCCCTGGAGGGAGAATTCTGACCGTGAACGTCAGGTTGGGAGGGAATTCCCCGGAGCAGAGGGGCTGGGAGGGGCCGTTATCCATAGGGAACGACAAAGAAGAGGTTTGGTGGGGTCCCGCTGCCACGGAGAAAACGAAACCGGGATTCCACAGATTTGGATCCGGGATGCGGCGCCGCTTCCTCAGGATAATGGTAACAGAGCAGGAAGGGGAAGAGGGAAACTGGAATGCGAGGAATGTGGCACTTACCTTGTAGGAGACCTTGACCACGGAAGGAGCCCATTTGTCGAACTCGTAGGCCCAGTTGGACAAAGTCCTGGGGGAAAGGCACGGAAAGGGTGGGAATCCGGGAATGCGGCACCGGAGCGGTGGCCGGGCAGGATTTTCCGGGTGCTCTGTCACTCACGAGAGCGGGACGATGATGAGGAAGGGGCCGTTGATCCGCTTATGCTCCATGAGGTACGTGATGAGGGCGATGGTCTGGATGGTTTTCCCCAATCCCATCTCGTCCGCCAGGATTCCGTTGAGGTTGTTGTTGTACAGAGACACGAGCCATTCCAGGCCTTTGATCTGCGGGAACGCGCACGGGGGTGGGAACGGGGGCAGAAGAACGGCCCCCCCTCGCACGGGCCCATGCAAACGAGACAGTACTGAGGTCAGGTAATTATTCAGAGCCAGTCGCAGGGATTAGGATATTCCACGGATTCACATGGAACATGACGGGTTTTGCTTTCAGCGGGTAGCGAGTCCAGCTTGTTACCCCCTTCCAACTCCGCCTTGTTATCCCACTCCAGCTGTGCCTCATTATCCCACACCACTTCAGACTCATTATCCCTCTTCAGTTCATTATTCCTTCCCAGCTCTGACTCCTTATCCTGAACCAGCTCCGGCTCCTTATCCTGCCACAGCTGTTATCCCACCACAGGTCTTCATCCCACACCGGATCCAGCTTCTTATCCCTTTGTCCCACCCCCGGACACCGCAACTTCCCCCGGCACCCCCACATCCCCAGACCTGGTACTGCTTGAGGACGCCGTTGACCATCAGGGCTGACTGCTTGTCCACGCGCTCTGTCACGGCGTGAGCCACAGCGTAGTAGGACTGTAGCCCCCGTGCCAGCGCCTGCGACACCCCGTACTCGTCATCCACGTCCTGCTTGGCGTTCCTGCCCAGTAAACCGGAACAACGCGTCACGGCGCACCAGGGAACGGGGCCAGAGCGGGGATAAAGAGCGGGAAACAGGGTGGGAGGGAGTACGGGAGGGATAAATAGGGCGAGAGGGGGAACCGGTGGGAAAACCAGGATAACGGATGAGATGGGGGGCCTGGGGGAAAATATGGGATGAACAGGGGGAGAAGGGGAAACGGGAAAAACGGGAATAACCTAAGAGAGGGAGAAACCAGGGGAAAAACAAGGAATAACAGGGAGAGAGGGTGATCCTGGGGGGAAAAACACGGATGAGATGGGGGGGATCCATATTCCTCACGGGCAAAAAGAGAAAAAAAAGGAGCAAAAAGGAAAACAATTTGCATTCTTGGGGTGAAAACTGGGAGGTTTGAAGGATGATGCTGTTGGGGAAATGCCTGGGAAGTGCAGTCAGTCCTGCGCATGGTAATTTTCCCAATGAATTCCCAGACAATCGCCATGTTAGGACTTGTTTTGGGAAGATTTGTAAAAAAAAAGTGTTTGGGGGAATGCTGCTCACGGAACCCCATCCCTGGGGCAGGGAAGCGGTTGGGAATGGGAAGATGGAGCAGGAAAATGGGAAGAGGGAGGGAAGGGCTCACTCGATGATGTGTCGGGCGTCCACTTCCGAGACATCGTCGCTGTCTGGATCCGGAATCTTCTTCTTCTCTTCCACAGGCAGGGCCGGCTGCGCTGGCTGTGGCTGCTCCTCTTCCTCCTCCTGCAGGATTCCCAGGAATTCCAGGGAAAACTGCCTTGGGAACACCTCAGGACGCACCCGCTCCCTCCCTCCCCCGAAGCTCACAGAGATGGAAGGCTCCCACAGGCTCCTACCACTGCCTTTGGAATGGCCAAGGAGCCACGACAGAATATTTGGGATGAAAACCGCGATCTCCCAAAGGGAATTTCCAAGTGTTCCCGGCTGCCCCGTGCTTGTTCAACACAGAGATTCCATTTTATGCCGCTATTTTGTTCCATTTTTATATCTCAGTTTATCCCATTTTCTATACTTTCCCCCCATTTCTTTATTCCCTTTGAATTAATTTTATACTACTTTATCCTATCGTTTTGTCCTATTTTACCCTATAGCTTTATTCCGTGTTATCCTACCCTTCTGTCTCATTTTAATCCACCTTAACCTCCTGTTCAGTTCCATTCTATCGCCTGTTTTTTGAGCTGCCGAACAACCATCGCCGAGCTCGGCTCTTTCCCATCCTTCCCAGAATACTCCAGGAGGGACCTCCCTCACCTCCTCCTCCTCCTCGGAGCCGCTCTCCTCGCTGTCGGAGCGTGGAGCCACCTCGTACCTGGGGGGGAAAAACGGCAGCAGGGAATTCCAAATGGAATTTGGTTCTCGCATTCCCAGCTTCCCGTTCCCTCTCGGCTCTTGCAATCCCAGCCTCTGATTTCCTCCTGGGTTCAGCACTCCTAGCCCCTCATTCCCACTCCCATTCCTGACTGCAGCACTCCCGGCCCCAGCATTCCCAGTTTCCCGTTCCCAGTCCCAGCATTCTCAGCACCTCATTCCCTCCCAGCTCCAGCATTTCCAGATCTGGTATTCCCAGTTGCAGCATTCAGAGCCTCCCATTCCTGGCATTCCCAGCATACCCGGGGTTCATCTCCAGCCAGGCTTCGAGCTGCCCGGCCTTGGGCGCGTCAGTACCGGTGAGGATCTTCCCACTCTCCACATGAATCACCTTCACCGGGAGGTCGCTCATCTGGCTCGTCTCATCCAGCGGCTGCGGGAGGAGCCGACGGATCGGGACTGGGTTCTCAGCCTCGAACCCCCCCAAATCCGCAGGGAAGAGTAGGGGGAAAGGGAGGAGGGATGTTCCCGACGGACTGGGTGGGACGATCCCGATCACCTCACGGCAGGCCGGAGCGGGACGATCCCCGCGGCCTCTTCCCACCCATCCCCGGATCCGTGGGACAAGCCCAGACTCACCTCCCCATCTGGGCCGATGGCCGGAGCCTGTCCCTCGGCATTCTCTGCCTTCTGCAGGAGCAACAGGGCAGGAGGAGAAGGAAAAGGAAGGAGAGGAAGGAGAGGAGGAGGAAGAAGGGGAGAAAAGAAGGAAAAGGAGAAGGCGGAAGGAGAGGAAGGAGAGGGGAGTCAGCCTGGGCAGTCCAGCCCTGGTGCTCCCTCTGTGAGCCCACCATGGTGCCATTCCTGTAGTTTCTCCTTTCTCTCACCTTCTTCTTCTTCTTCTTCTTCTTTTCCTTGGCCACCTGGGCCGCCTTGTGCTGCCGCACGAGCTCTGTCAGGTTGGCCACGTACTCGTCTGTCTGCTGCAGCAGGTAGGCTAGGCGCTTGTCCTTCTTCTGGTCGATGAGCTTCCGGTAGCCCTCCTCATCCTCAGCCTGCCCAGGGCGAACGACACACTTGGAATCACCCAGGAGCGGCTGGGAATACCCTAATTCCAGCCCACACACCCCTTGGTGCCCATCCTCCCTCCTCATCCTGCATGAGAACAGAGGTCCCGCCGCATCCGCCCCAATTCCACCCCTCTAGTCCCTTGGCCGCCTTTTCCCCCGTGTCCCGCATGCGGCTCACCATGAGCCGGCGCATCCGCTCCTTCTCGATGCGCTCATTCTCCTTCTTCTGCTCGCGCTCCGTGTTGGCGTGGTACGTGGCCACCGCCTTGGTCAGCTTCTGGATCTTCCCGCTCACGCTCCGGTGGTATTCCTTGAAATCCTTGGCATGCTGCAGAATGCTGTTGAGGTATTCCTGTGGGAACGGGACACAGGCATCAGATCACGCGGCTCGGTGCACGGGGGTTGCATGGGATGTCGGAGAACGGCAGAGTCGGGAGGGATCGGCGGCCGTCAGAAGAGAGCGACGGCAATCAGAGGGTCCCAATGGGCCTTAGAGGGTTCCGACGGCCATCAGAGAATCCCAGATGCCATTGGGCAGTCCCGACGGCCATCACCAACCCTTGGCCCCCATCATCCAGGGTCAACCTCCCCCAACCCCAGTGATTCCCTTAAAATCTCCACCCCCGCCACCTCCCCGCCCCAATTCCCAGGAATCCCCCAACCTGGTGCTTCTGCCGGCGCTTCCGCTCCTGCTCAATCTTCTGCTGTTTCTCCAGCTTCTCGGTGATCCGGGCCTCACGTAACGACTGCCGCTTGCTGCGCTTGTAGGCCTTAGCGTTGAGGGCCGTCTCCAGCGCCGTGTCCCGCCGCATGCACACCACCACCTCCTGCCGCAGCTGTGACGCCGGGAAAACCGCAGGGGATCAGCCCCAGTGGCGACCCCACAGCCTCCCCAGCACCCAAATCCCGGCATTCCCAGCATTCACCTGGCGCTGGAAGTTGAGCAGCCGCAGGGCCTTGAGCTCGATGGTTGCTTTGGTCCGCAGGTCTCCAGCTAAGGAGCCGGGAAGGTTTTCCAGCTCTTGGATGCGGTGGGCGATACGAGCTTGGAGCCTGTGGAGGAGGGCAAGGGATTTCAGGATGAGTTCGGCTCCGTTCCCATCCTAGCTCCCCTCGAGATGAGCACGGGGACGGGACGAGGGCATTCGGAAGTCGCTTCTGGAATCCCGGGACGGGTTTTGGGGACCCCTGCGGGAATGAGAGCGTGGCAGGGCTGGAGCGTGGCCAGGGAAGGGCAAAGAATCTGGGAACGGTCAGGAAGAATCCCGACGGAAAACGCTCTCCCACTCATCCCTCTGGATCTTGGGAAGAGGAAAAATGGGATGGAGGCAGTTAGGGATGGGAGAAACCTTGGGAATCTCCAAGGAAAACACACTCCCACTCATCCCTCTGGATCCGTGGACATTGGAAAGGGAAAACAGGATGGGGGCCATTGGGGCTGGGAGAAGCCTTGGAAATCGCAAGGAAAATGTTCTCTTGCTCATCCAGAGGAGTCTCAGGAAGAAGAAACATGGGATGGGGGCAGCAGGGACCGGGAGGAACCCTGCGAATTCCCAGGAAATCCAGATGGGGCCATACCTGTACTCGCGCTCCTGCAGGATCTCGACGGGGTCGAGGCCGCGGGGTTTCTGGATGGGGGTGATCCGGTTCTGCTTGGGATGGATTGGAAGCGCGGGCGGTGCCGGCTGCCCTGGCGAGGGCGGTGGGGGCCCCGGGGATGCCGGGGGCACAGCCGGGGGCGCAGGGGAGGGGCGGCCGGCAGGCGGGGGCGGCAGCAGCTTCTGGGGGGCCCCACCCGGAGCTGCTGCTGAGAGCGGTCCTGCGGGAACAGGGAGTCTGGGAATGCCGGCCCTGGCACAGGTGCAGCTTCTCAGGGGATGTGGATCTCAATTCGCTCAAAAAAATCTAATTATTTGGTCAGAAATGAAGTTAAATTCCCCAAAAAATTGAGTATCTGGCTCAGAACAAGCTCATGGAGCAATCGCAGATATTTAACAGGAAATTCATCCCAATTCCCTCCCAAAACTCCAATTATACACCTAGGAATCAACCCTACATCCCCAAAAAAGTCCAATTATTTGGCTGGAAATTAACCTCTATTCCCTGCAAAAAAATCCAATTGTTTGGCTGGAAATGAGCACCAAATCCCCCAAAACTCCACTTGTTTACCTGAAAATTAACCACCATTCCCCAAAAGAACTCAAATATCCTTGTCTTGGAATGACCACATGGATCCCTGGAAAACTCCAGTATGGAAGTTAAACCAGCCATTCACAGAACTCCAGCCCAAATTCCAAGGTTTTAACCAGGAACTTCCTTCCATTCCCACCCTGTGGCACAGTCCTCGCTCACAGATCCAGGATGAATTCCCATAATTTTTGTGATCCCGTTCTTACCTTCCGGCCAGGGCTTGGGGGGGCCCCCGGGGGGCTGTCCTGGCATGCCAGGGGGAACTCCTGAGGGTCCGGGCGGGGGCATGTTGGGCCCTCCTATTCCTGGAAATATCAAAAAATCAGGCAGAAAAGGAAACAAAAGAGGGAAATCCCATGAGAATACTGACTCCTGGGGGAGACTCCCAGCGGGAAGGTCAGTCTGCTCCAGCTGAAGACTAGGACCCCCTTTCCCCCAAACTGCCAGAGTCTGGGTGGACCTGAAATCCTAGCCTCTGGAATGCCCACAGACATGGATGGCAAAAAAGCGAGAAACCCAAACTGGGGGATATCGGGGCAAACTGGAACCCAATGCTTCCCGTGGATGATCCAGGATGGAACGGGATGAGCTTGGAGGTCCCTTGCCACGGATATTCTGGGATGCAATCGGATGAGCTCCCCACAGATGCCCTGGGAGAGAACAGGACAAGCTCTCCACAAATATCCCAGGACTAGCTCTCCTGGATCTCCCAGGATAATGCGAGATGGAACAGGACGAGTTCCCCATAGATCCCTAGGATGGAACAGGATAAGCCCCCCACAGACCCCTCAGGACTGAACAGGACGAGCTCCCCTCGGATCCCCCCGGGACACAACCAGAGAGACGGCGCCAGGTCTCTCCCTTTCCCTCCCGCCCCTCCTCACCGTGAGGTCTGGAATACCCAGGTGGCGCCGGCCCTGCTCCAGGCGCTTGTCCCGGGCCCTGCGTGGCACCGGCGGGTGGAGGTAGAGCGGGAATCTGGGGCTGCATCCCGGGCAGGGGCCGCTTTCCCTGGACGGCGACCTGGAGGTGCTCTGGGAGCGGCTGCCCCCGCGCCAGCAGCTTGTAGGCCATGATTTGGGCACGGAGCTGGTGCAGCTGCGCCGCGTTGAATGGGGATGGGCCCCGGCCCAGCGCCGGCGAGTCTGAGCCGGAGCCGTCCAGCGCCGCACTGGAGCCACCCGTGGAGCCGCCAGAGGGGCCGTTGGACGGCACCGGGCTGGAGGCGTGCTCCGAACTGCCCAGAGGGGATGGATATCCTGGCGGGGAAGACAGGGGAGGGCTTGGGAGTGGTGCAAGGGGTTGAATTCCAAACCAAAATGAAGGATTTACAGCTGGAATCCTGGGAGAGTTGTGTCTGCCCTCAAAATTAAGGATTTCCACCCTAAACCCCACAGGATTTTATCGTTCCTTCCCCAAAATCCAGCACGTAGACCTGGAAATCCCCCTGAGTGCTGCCGGACCCCAGGATTTAAGCCCTGGTATCCAAGATTTAAGCCAAGAATGATGAAACCCCTCCTCTCCAAATCCCAGATTTGAACACGGTTCTCCTCCCTGCCCCCACCCCCCCATGCTTCTTCCAACACTTCTAACCTTGGGAATGCTGATCCATGGGGCTGGGGGGGGGCCCCATTCCCGCGTGCCCCCCCGGCCGCATTCCCATTCCCTTCATCTGCCCGTAGCGCGGATCCTCCGACATTCCCTTCTCATGCATCGGATCCAGGGGCTGCAGTAGAGAAACATCCCAGGAAATCAGACACAGGCAGAGCATTCCCGGAGGAAATCCCGATGCTCCCCACCCACCCCGCCCACAGAATTTCCCGGGGTCAGAGTCAGAGTTCCACTTCATTATTCCTGGAGATGCCAGATTTCACCTGCTCCGGCCAGGCAAATCCTTCCCACAGCACAATTTCCTAGATTTTTTAAATTAAAATCCCCCTGAATTACAGGCAAGGAATTGAAGTTAAATCCCAAAATCCAGGAGGAAAAACCGCTCAATTAATGAGTTAATCAATGGGGTTGGGGTAGGGGATTTTCCCATTCCTGAGGTTATTCACTGCATTTCTGGAGCAGGAGAGTCCAGGAGGGATTTGGGGGGACGGGGAGGTGAAGTAAGTTTGAAAGGGAGACAAGAAATGGGAACGGGAAGAGGAACGGGAAGGGGCTGCAGGCGCAGCTCACGGATTTTAATGAAATTCCTTAATTACCCCCCTCTTCCCATCTCCTTCTGACGCCGGAGGAGGAAAATGGATCATTCCGGCAGCGGGAATTCACAGAAGCGATAAGGTGGGAGGGACCCACAGATAGGAATAAATCCCCTACCTGAGCCCGAAGATTTTGGATGCCTGGAACGCCAGGTGCCTCACCTTGTGCAGGGGGTGGATGGCGTCCGGGGCGTATCCCGGTGCTGGGAGTGTGTGTCCCGAGTGTCCCGAGTGACCGGACCCGGGCGAAGGGCCGGGAGAGGGACCCAGCATGGATCCTGGGGAGGGGCCGGGACCAGGAGAGGGGCCAGGCCGCGGGGTCCCTCCCAGTGGAGGCTCTGGAGTCGCCATCTCACATCCGGAGCCGGGAACGGGCGCCCGGAGCCGCACCTGGAACAGGGGATCCAGGTTAATTCCGGGAACGAACCAAGGGAGCATGGGGGGAGAAACGCCCTTCCCGATCCATGATCAAGGAGTGAGCAAGAAACCCTCTCCCCAGACCACGCTTAGGAACAAGGAATTCCCTTCCCAATCCATCCTTGAGGCAGCTGGAACGGGAAATCCGCTTCCAAATCCATTAGCAAGGAATAAGGAGCAAGGAATCCCCTCCCAAATCCATCGTTCAGGAGCAAACAATGGGAATCCCACTCCCAATCCATCTTTGAAACAGGAGGGATGGGAAATCTGCTTCCCAATCCATAATTTGGGAACGGCGGATGAGAATCTCCTTCCCAGTCCGCCACGGAGAGATAAGGGACAGGAAACCTCCTTCGCAATCCACCTTCAAGATCTTAAGAAACAAGGAATCCCCCTCTGAGTCCATCATTGTGGGATAAGGAACCGTAACGCCCCATCCCGATCCATCCCGGAGGGTAAAGCACCGCTCTCGCATGAGATCCGGGAATTTCTGATAATTTGGAAGGGCCACCAAGAGTCGGGAGGCTCGTCCCAATCCAGGGTCGGTCAGAACGGGTTCGCCGGGATGCAGGGAAGCTGCATCCACCATCCAGTCCCAAAGAGGGAGAGATTACACCCAAAGCCACTGGAATTCCTATGGGAGATGCTCCTTTTCCAGGCAAATCCCTTCTCTTCCCAGGGAAAAACCTCCTTTTCCAGAAGCAAACCCCTCATTTTTCCATGCAAATCCCTCCTTATCCAAGGCAAGTTCCTCCCTTTTCCAGGCAAAACCCAGCGTAGGTTTTCCTGGAAAAATCCTCCTTTTCCAGAAGACAAAAAGGAGAAAAAAAAAACTTTTCCAAGCAAAACGCTCAGTTTTCCAGGCAAAACCCTACGAACGCTCCGGACCAGCACCGAATCCAGGGATTTAATAATTCCAGGACCTGTGGGTTGGGAAAACATCACACAAACTATCACGTTCCCGATAGTTTCCCACCGGAAAACCCGGATTTCGGCACAGGGGCAGCAATCCCTGGGACACGGAACAGCCACGGAAGGGGGTGGGAAATTTCAAAATCCATCAGGAACCTCCTCGGCAGCGCCCAGAAGATCCTTCATCCATAAAAATGTGTTTTCCCGGGACGCCACCGCTCTTGGAGCGGCTCCCCGAGGAGCTGTGCACATCCCTGGCCTCCCCCAGAAACTCTTTCGACCTAACACTCTCAGATTTAAAGGAAAGAAAGTTCAACACCCACAGAATTCTAGGATCAGGGGATCGCTGTCTGGGAACCACCATTGCGAGGGTTCCGGCATTCCCCGGAACGATGGGAAATGGGATCAAACACACACCCGGCGACGGTTTTCCCCGATTTTCCCCATTCAGGTTGTTCCGGCACTGGGAAAACTCAGGTTTAAAACTCAGGATAAACCCCACACGGAGGGATTTATCCCAATTTAAGTCATTCCAGCCCTCAGGAATCTCCCTCCTCCCACGGGCGGAGCCATTCCCGTCCCCTCTTCCCACGAGGATATGGGGATCGTCGAAGCGGTTTTCTGGGAAAAAGAGGAATTGATTCCTGCCAGATACGGCAGGAGTTCATGCCGGCGTGGCTTTCCCAGGAAAACCACCGCGATTCCAGGGATACTGAGGAAAAAATTTTTAATTAAGCTCCCTTCCTGCTCTTTTCCAGCCCCGGCACCACCATTCCTTCCCACCCACGGCGATTTTATGCCTAATTCCAAGGAAATCTGTCATTTACAAGAAAAATATTCCCATGGGACATCACTTTCTGGACCCCAGGGCGGGCAGGTTCCCAAAATTCTGGCACCTACCTATAGGTACAGGAACCTCCGACGTCTCCGGAGGGACAAGCTCCTAACGCCGGGCTGCGGGGGGAAACAGGGAATTGGGAATTAAATAGGGAATGTCATTATCCAGCAGCACCGGAGCATTAACAGAGCACAAGTCTTCTAAAAACCTGTCATTTCCTCACGGATGAGCCCAATTCGGTGCATTTTTGGGGAATTTGCTGACTTCCAGTGTGGAAACGCTCCAAAATCCATTTAAAAAGTTGCACTTAATTATTCCTGGAGGCAGTGAATTCCACCTGCTCCAGCCACAAAAATCGTTCCCACGGTACCATTTGATTTTTCCTGGATTGTTTTACAAAAACTCCCCTGGATTACAGATGAGGAATTATCACTAAATCCTGAAACCCAGGAGACAAACCCCTGGATTAACGAATCAATTAATAGGGTCGGCGGGGGGGGCGGTATTTTCCCATTCCTAAGGTTTTTCAGCCCATTTTTGGAGCGGGAGAGTCCGGGAGATATTTGGGGGAGGAATAAGTCAGGAAGAGGCAGAGGAAGCGGGAATGGGAACAGGAAGGGGCTGGGGGTGCAGCTCATTAATTTTAATTATGTCCTTTGATTATCCCCCTCCTTCCATCTTCTTCTGCCTCCGGAGGAGAAAAACGGGTAATTCCAGCAGCGGGAATTTGCGGAGGTGAAAAGGAGAGGGGGCCGACAAGGG
>VZRL01003431.1:22500-37817 GCA_013397895.1 Origma solitaria | reverse complement strand
GGGGGAGGGAATTGGGATTGTTCAGTTTAGAAAAGAGAAGGCAAGACTATTTACAATGGCATGCAGTGATAGGACAAAGGGGAATGGGTTTAAACCGAGAGTCGGTTTACATCAGATATTAGGAAGGAATTCTTTACTGTGAGGGTGGTGAAACACTGGTTTCCCAGAGAAATTGCGGATGCCCCATCCCTGCAAGCGTTCGAAGCCACATTCAATAGGGCTCTAAACAACCTGCTCTAATGAAATGTGTCCTGTTCCACGGCAGGGACATTGAAACTTGATGATCTTCAGGGCCCTCTTCCAACCCAAACCATTTTATGATTCTATGATCAGCCAAAGACTTGTACCAAGCATTACTGAACCACTGGAGTGTTGAAAAATGTAAACTACTACCAGAAACTCCCCAACTATGTTTATTATACACATTTCTGGGCTTCACTGCTAAAATGTATAAAGTACCCTAAGGAGGCAGAAACCACTCAGCAAGGTGTCTGACTTCCACAGCATTAATGCACTTTTCTTTGATTTATACTGTAGTATGAGAAGTAATTCTTGTTTGTTTTCATCTTTACAAATGTGGCCAAAGCTTTTACAGTTCAGTCTTTTCTCAGGAAGCATGTTTCTGCACCTTTCCCTCACCACCTTCTCACCGGGTCTTACTATCAAAGACTATCTGCAGACCACTCTGCAGTTTCTCTGAGATGACAGTGATTTTTAAAACGATTCATTTTTCATCTCTTTGAATAGCTTTTATATCACAGTTGAAAACTAATTCAATGGAAAACTTATTTCAGGACTAAGACTTCAGAAAACAATGTGAATGTTGTACATGTTGAAATAATGTATATGTTGATTAAGAACATGTACATTTCTGTTGAGGGCCTAAGATTCTTATTTCTTTTTCTGAGAAGTACCAGTATATTCTGGGTATATTCTATCAAACTCTAGAACTACATTTCTCACAGAAGCACAACATAAATGCCTTGAAAACCTAACCTCTCTTTAGAATTTGCCAATAAGCTCTGCTTCACATTGGAGCCTCCTTCTAGTTCTATGAAAGTTTAGCAGAAAATTTTAGAAGAATTTAGTGTGAAGTAATGCAACATTTTTGAAGAAGCAGCAGCATTTTGTATCATCCTAAACCAGAAAAATAGTAGATAGCCTCCAAGGACCATGCAGAGTTGCTGATGCACATGCAGTGTCCACCTTGTTTGTATTTACTTTATTTAAACAAGGAATGTACAAAACTGGCATGTCTGTTATCAGTTTTCTACCAAAAGAAGGAAGAGGGAGCCTCTGTTCACAGGCACTACTTTATTAGCATCTTAGCAAAATATTTGAGAAAACGACAGTAAGTAGGAACAATGTTCTCAATAGACAAGTTCAGCATTTCTAGCAAACGAACACCATTTTGCTGTACTTACTGTGTTTTTACACTTAGACCACAAATTCTCTCTGAACCACACACTTGTGTATGTTGCTGGAACCCACCTGCCATCTGAAATCAGATTTCAAGCAGTGTGATTTCCCTTGAACTTTATTACCTAGTATTTGTCCACTATGGGAGGTGGGGAGGGAATTGATGGGGAAGGAAGGTAGAGGGGGAAGGGAAGTGAGAGGGAAGGAATAGGGCAAAACAAATGGGAAATACATTTGAAAGCGCAGATAACTGACAGTAAAATATATGTTCTTTGGTTAGCAAGCAGAAAAAAAGGAAAGGACTTGCATACATGATAGATACACACTAGCATTCTAAAGCAGAAGACAAGAATGTCAAGAGTGTATTCTTTCCCCACTGCCAGATGGAAGGGCTATTATTATAAATGAAAGGCAGCAGTAGTGGATGCCAGGCACTTTTGTTGTGTGCCAGATTCTGAAGTCCAGATGTAAGCAGGTTACCCCTGGGACAGGACAGGCTTCAGCTCCCGCAGCAGAACAGAACCAATCACAGTTTTCTCAGTGTTTATGACGAGCTGTGCTGTAGAGCTCTCCTTCAGCTCCACTGTGACTAGCATCAGCGACCCACTGTGCACAGTCTTAGCTGCAAACCTGGATGGAAAAGGAAAAATAAAAAAAGAAAAGAAAAAAATCACTGAGGATCTTAAGGTCAAAGACTGCTAATGTTTCTGTCTGCCAGACTTAAATGAGCTCAAATATACCAAAGTACTTCTAAATTCATTAATGCATTTTAGGGGATAAACCCTGAAATCTCCCATAAATTCTTCAAACATAATTTGTGCAACATTGTGCAAATATTTTTGCATTTCAGAAGGACAAAGAAATATAATACAAAATTTTGTATTTAGTAGTACAAATTACATTTAAATAATTTTTTAATGTAAATACCGATTCTTCAGTTAATCTACAATATTCATGCACAATGACAACCTGACTACAGCTGTATAGAATTTTCCAAGGATTTCCATTATTTGGTGCCCCAAGGACAATACAACTATATTAAATGTAGTAGAAAACTTACAAAAAGCTAAACTGTTGCACTTTCTGAAACGTGTCTCCTCCTCCAATCCCACAAATTAATTCAAACTAAAACTAGTCAAAATTATAAACATACAAAACAATCACTTTGAAATGACAGCAAGAAATCGAGTCATTGTATCTGTGAATTTGTGTCCAGAATCACAAAAATGTGGTCAATATTCTTAAACATTTTATAATTATTAAAAATCCTGCAAAGGAAATAACATTAAAAAATACCAACCAATCAGATAGACAAAAGTTAGGACTAATGCACCATTACTAAATTCCAAGACATGAAGAACCTACTAATTACATGGAATTAAAAGCAAAACTAGCCTTTTAAGCACCACAATTGACTGAAAAGCCATTTTGGGTACAATGAACTTCTGTCAATCCTGTTAATTCATTCTGCGTGCAGAGCCAGGCCCAAGAGACAGGAAGCAAGAGGATGGCAACAGCCTCCATCTTTCCATCTTCCACAAGGAGCACACCATGCTCCCCTCCCCTTAGTTACTTCTGAACAACAAAGTTGCTGCACATGGGCTTTTGAAAACACTAACAAGTGTAGAGCAGGTCTGTGACCCCGTCTGACCCCACTTTGCAGGGCCAATCTCCTCTCCTCTTTCTGAATGACACGTGTCTGAATCAGAGCCATCTGCCTCAATTTGCGCAACATCTTCAGCCACAATAGGACCCAGTTAGCCCTGACAACAGCTCACAATACAGAAAAATCAAACTGCTGGGCTGACAGCACGCTGTGGGCTATTCAAGAGCAAACCAACTGGTCAGTGTCTCCTGTCTGACAATTAGCATGGGCCTTGCAAAGCGCCTACCCGAGCCCTTGGGGATCTGTTTAATTACCATCAACATAAAGGAGGGAGTTTATCAGGAGATACTCAAAAAACTTCACTCCAGACTTAATTAAAATATTAGCCACTTAAGCAGGAAGCAGGTTCTCTTTAAACGAGAAGTAATTTCTGTCTTTTTTTTCTTTTTAAAGTAAGCATATCAAAATCTCATAACACATTATACTAATTAAGGAAACATGGGGCACTTTTCTAATGTCACCCATCACAGGTCAATCTATTTCTTTTGTCTGGATTGCAGATACATTCAAAGACCTCTCTTTTTAATAGGAGGTTATAAAACAATATTACTAGTACAAAAATTACCTACTTAGCTAGTTATATCAATGATTTCGTCTATTTATGCTGCAAAGTAGAAGATGACTATTTCTCTTGTTGACTTCGACAGGGGGATAATTATAGAAACAATAGTCTTATTAGTCACTTTATTTACTTAACAGTTGTGTCTTGGGACAACACAGAAGCAGATTATCTCTGAGTATGCACATAAATAGGTTGCTAGTTGGCACTCCTGCTGTGCTTCATAGCCCCGAGGCTTGATTTTACCCTCTTTTATCAAAAGCTGAAAGTGATACAAAGTCAGCATCCTGGGAAATCCAAGGTGGTCCAAAGCATCAGGGATGAGTTTTGTGCTGATATTTTTACATGTGAATTTGCAAAATCACTTAGGGGATCAATAGTACTTTTCCATACCCTTGAACAAACCACATAAAATCAACAAAATGTGAGTTTGTATGTGGTTTGCAAGATGCAAAGGGTCTGATACTCAGATAATTTTACACGAAGTGTTAATATGCATAACTAGCATCAGCTAATCAGCTTCTATCAATGGTCACTGATCTGGGATCTGGAATCGCTAGGTGAAGGAAGAACTGGACCACAACAGGGTGACTTCTTTCACCATTAAAAAAGCATGCATAGAAGAGAAACACGCTGTGGGGTTTACAGCTGCTTTTGAACTTTGGAAACCAAAATCTGTTCCTTAGAATAGGGAGAGCAATCTAGTTTCTAAGGAGAGTTATAAATACATTTATATGATCTGTAAAACTGAATACAGTTATAATAGGGTGAAGCAGTTGGCTCTTGGCTACAAGGCACTATCATTAAAACTGGTTTGTCAATATTTAGATGTTTTAAACACACTGTAACTGAAGGATTTGGTTAATAGCTGTTTTTTCAACTAAATACATGCTACTGCATTTATATGGTCTTATCATAAACCCTCGTGGATTTTCCAAAATGTGAGTTTTGCTCAACTAAATACCAAGCCAAAAAAGCCATTAAAAAAATCTCTCAGCAGCAAAAATCAATCACTAATAACATGTGTTCACTCTTAGTGAGAAACTTATTTTCCCCACGAGGTCAGTAATAATTTTTCACTTTTTCTGAGAGTTGATACTGCCTTAAAGGTTAGAATTTGAATTAAAAACAAACAAAAATCCCCAAACCTATCAAAACCAAAAAAGACAGTAAACCAACCAGAAATCATTGACTTATAAGCCTTGGAAACGGCACTGTAGTACATTTAAATCTAGGATGTAAATTGATTGATTGTAGGTCCAAGTGAAAGAATTTGTCCTGTGGACAACTCTTAACATAAAACACTATATTATGAGCATGGTTCTGTTTTAACAAAAGATGCATCAGTAAATAAATAAAAGAACAAACAAAAAGCCCAAGAAAATCACAACCAAAACCAAACCAACCAACCAAAAAAACCCAAAGCAAATGAGAACACATCCAGAAAACAGAACCAAAGATTTACTAATAGTTTCAAGATGGCTGTTTCTGCTATAATGCAGTATTTATTTCTGTGATAATATTGATTCTAAACCTCATTTTACATCATTAAAATATTCAGAAATATTTGCAGCTGTTAATATTTTTCCCATTTGAAAAAAACTAGGACAGATTAGAAACATAACAATGCGAAAAATAGTTGCAGATTCTGAATGTTAATTTTTTTTTTTTAAGAAAGAAGGTTAAATATTCTGACATATGTGACATACAAAAAAAAGAGAAGGAGTGAATACATTATTTTTACATAAATATAGTACCTGTCAGTGGGTAAGGAAATACACATTAAGAATCAAATTCATCATCAATAAAATACTGTGTATTTTTTGAAAGTAATTCAGTCTTTTAAGAGTTAAAAATAATGTGCACAGTATTGGTCACTTTCCGTGAAAATAAAATTCGCTCATGATAATACAGAAAAAATTTTTATATAGTTCATATAAAGAGAAAACACAGAGTATCAGATACTACAATGTGACAGCATTTGCCAAACACTGACTTTGCAATGATGACTAGCCTAAATACAGACTGGCAGTAATTTTCTCTTTTTTTGTAGACAGAATATAGCTACACTATAAGGGGATGCATTTTAATGGGGAAAGGTTATGAAAATCTCATGGCAGTGAATATACAGCAGCAGACTAACTCACTTAAAATCTGCTCTTTAAAATTCAACATTTGAGAAAGTAAATTTACACCTGAACACTCACTATCGGGATATTTACAGCAGAGCAGGGTTCGTTGCGCATAATTCAACAGCATTAAAACACACACTCTCTCCTGTCCGGTGCTTTTCTTCCTCTTTGACTTTTCTATTCAAGCTAAATTTTCTTCTTTTTCTGTTCTCCTGCTTACCACAAACAGTGACAGCGCCCCATGAAAGCTAAAACTTTTTTTTCCTCCTCCCTTTCTTTAAATCTTGTACATGAAGCCTTCAATTACTGCCTGCTGAAGCAGACAGAATCCTATTAGTAAGGAAGACAATCAGAAGATGCAATGCCCTGCCCTAGCTGTAGAAAAATAATTAGTCCAAAGCTGACAAATGTGTAATCAAGTTATGCAATGAATATATTCAAAGGAGAAAAAAATACTGCTGTGAATTAGTCTTGAATTTGTAAATGTAAGAATGAATAAGTACCAAGTACTTTACAGCATGTCAGCTGGACAACAAAGATACTTACACTTACAGTTTCAGTACTCTGAATCTTCCTTTTGCTCTGCTATGTACAGGTTTGACTTTATAATTAACATTTCATCTAAAAATTGGCTAACTTACTAATTACTTGTATTCATTCTGTGAGTAAGCCTTAGAACACAAAAAGGAAGTACTTGGGTATTTGTTCTGACCTGGGGATAGAGGAAGCTTCATACTAAAACTGTAAGCACAAATATACCCACAAAAAGAAGGATCTTTTTCTTTATCTGGTGATTTTAACTTTGGTTACTACTAATAAAATTTGATTGATATTTACCTTAAAAATCATATTATGATAATTTGATCTCCTTTTTTCTAGGATATTTAATACAATTTTAACACTATCTTCGAATAAATTGTTCAAAATACCTAATTCATTACCATAGTGTAATTCTTTTCCAACATTATCTATTTTTTTGTAATAAAATAATAAAATAGTAAAATAAATTGCAATCAAATCTGTACATATTTTTACCATGTTTATTTGTATTGCAACCAAATAATTTTGAGTGTCTCCTCAGTCTCCAGCAAACAGCTGCACTGTATCTCTAATAAAAATGCAGAAATGCAAGTGAGTGATCTGAACTTACTGTCCAATACATAGCATTGCTCCACATGTTCAAAAAGATGCTGCATGAACTTTTTATCATCTTCCAAATTTATCGTTAGTTTTAAAATGTTAGCATTTTTATATGTAGGTGTTTATATCTCCTCCCCAAAACTTCAGTGAACTAAAAGCTTGAATCAAAATATTTGGTCCTCACACCTAGAAAATTCTAATTGTAATAGTCAATCTATTTTGTTTTATCATATACCTTACCCCCTTTTTTTCTTTCTTATAGAATTGGGCATTTAATATGATACATGCTTGAGAGTTATACCCAGTCCATTTTTAAAACAGGCTATAAATTTTAATTTGCAAAAAAATTATTTAATTCCAGAAAAGCAGATTACCTTACAGAAAGATATTACAATATTAAACATGCTCAGAGATCTTTACAATCAAAGATATTCTTCTGCTCAGTTAGTTTTTTAAGTGTAAAGCATTTTCTGTTTAAATAACTGGCTCAAAAGGTTCCTGTTTGTTTTTCAAATAAAATGCTGCACATATTAATCACTTTACAGTGTTCAGATACAAAAGCGGTGCTGTCCCCTAGTGGACAGCAAATAAGCCAGGCTGGAACAATCTATTTTGATTAACCTCATATCTAAAATGACTCACTCATATACTTTTAATGTTAAGATAAAATTTAATTCCTTAAAGTTATTTTAAAATTTTGCAATTTGCATGGAAGCCCCTTAAATACAATAATACATCTACAATGATAAGGGCATTAAAATGACTCTGGGTGAAGGCATTCTCTTGATCAAGTATTTTGTACCAGTTAATCAAAATCTTCATATGATGATAATACCTGAAAACTGTATTAGTACATGCAGGGCCCTTTTGTTAGCAGAGAGAGAATTTCAAAGTTTTGAAACATTAGGATTTGATTAAGGATTTGATTAGGATTTGATTATGGAATAATTATAACAGGAAGAGTAATACGAGGAACTATGGAATGAGTACTTTCATATTTAGAAAATTCAGTTTTCTTTTTCTCTATTAATAAAATGCTAACCCAAGAATAGTTACTAACCAGAAACACTTCCAACACTTCCAGTCCTGTCTGCTTTAAGAAATATAAATGGTTAGCCTAGCTGGGATTTTTTTTTTTAAAAAAAGAAAAAAAGAGCAAAACCCCCAGAACAGAAAGCTAGAATTATTTCTATCATAAATCAAGAAAACACAGGAGCTTACAACTTCTGGCTAAAATGAAGGCTGAAATACTGTGGATATGGATATAGCATTCCATTTAAAATTCTGTCTCCTACAGGCAAAGACTACCAGAGAAGCTGTTTTGCCTAGGGTATTTAGCTCTCTAATTAATTCCTACTTGAGAAATTAGGAAGCAAAATCAAGGCTGCATATCTACTACAAGTTTATTTACTCAGCTACCCACTGAAGCTTTCTAGAAGAGTAGAAAAAGAAAACTGAACCCCACAGCTAAGGAACTACAGAAGCAGAACAGTCCAGTTAACTACATCAAAGGAGCTACTTTGCCGGAGCAGAGGTAGATTTCACTTCCTTGGAGCTCTCCAACAGGCTAATTGCTCAGTAAAAAACCTTAGAAAAGGTGTGTTTGCACACAGAACAGAAAAGGCTTTTTTCTTTGTGGATTTATAGACCTGTTTGCCAGCTACTGAGAACACATATTTGGATTCAAGTGAATTAACTACAAAAAATTTCTATTTCTCAGAAAATTATACCTGGTGTTTATCCTCAATGGATGGGTAGTTTCCTTTCCAGATGACATGCTGGAAGCAGATACAGTTGTTAGTTATGTTGAGCTGATGGGGTCTGATCACTAACTTTCTGCCCGAGAATTTTTCCAAATTTAGTGCAAATTGAAAGATGACAAACATCTGAAAAATCTTCCAGGTGGACTCCTTTAGATGGAGTTTGGTTCAGTGCAAAAGTACCTACACATATGCACAATTGCACACCTTTTATCCCCACATTAAGTGTTGCTGGATTAAAAAGATGTGGGGAGAAAAACTGATTACTAAGCATGACATTCTTTGATAATCAAAATTGTCTGTAAACAAAACCCTCTTTCCTTTGAGAATCAGTCTGCCAATATACTATAAATAGGACATGACAGGTTGCAAAATGATAAAAAGGGGTGAATACAACCAGACTGTCAGGCTGATGCATGGGGTGCGAAATAAAGGCTAGAGAAACACACGTCCCTGGATTTCTGTATTTTCTGTATTTTAAGTGTTTTACGCAAGTTTCTGTATTTGATCGTGTTGTTTTCATAGTATTCAGAATATCAATTCTCACTCATTGTAGAGTGTTTGCTGTCATAATACATGATTTACAAAGTATGTTTCTGATTTTGTTGAAGGATAGCAACAGAAGCCTCCACAAAGAAGGTGGAAGGTGATTTACATCTTGTTCAATAATTGCTTATTCATAAAATCAGATAGGCTATGGGTACACTAAGCAATGGCGTACTACACACAGCAAACTCTGAACAAACTGCCATATCTACATGGTTCAGTGAAGTGTCCTTAAAAATTTAGGTCTCAGAAGCTCCACAGTCACTGCATACACTGCTGTGCTTGAGCTAGTTAGACCTGCCCCAGCAATGAGCATAAGTGCTGTTTCATGCTTCTTGTTTAAAACATAGCTTGTTTGCTGCTAATTCAGGTATCTACTATGACAATACACTAAGAGATGAGAATCCTCCCTCTACAAGTTCTGGTTCTTCTTCTAGAAAGGAGTGACAGCTATTAGTATCGCCACTTTCATGACTATAATGGAGAAAGATATTAAAATCTCTGTTTCAAAATGTGAAATGGCTGTTCTGAAGCACTTTACAGCTTCATTGTTGAAAGAGATTTGATTTTCTCCAAAACTTCAGATCGTCCCATATTGGGTTGTTGAAATGACAGAATTGACCATGTGAAATTTGAGGACTGAAATTAATGCTGTTGTGTGTCTCAGAGTGCAGGTCAATGGTTGCAGCCATCCTGTTGAACTGTAAAATAGAAATACATATATGACACCACACTCACTTTCTAATCCTGCTACTTCCTGTTTGCAATTGTGGATTCCTTCCAGAATACAACAGCAGCAACAGACTAGTGAAATGGACTATTAAATAAGCTGAGGTTGACTAAACTTCATTCTTCATATCCACCCTGCTGGCTTCAGAGTTTTATCTTACTGACTGATTGGGCAATGTATAGGCAGTCTTCAAGAATGAAACAAGTGGAAAAGATGATCTACCTTGCATCATTTTTAGAGCCACAGTCACTGAGGGAAATAATATTCTGTAGTACAATGCATCCCACTCAAGAAATGCTTTGGGAAGTAGAAGTTAGAGAGGTAGGTTGTTGAAGATGGCCTGATTCTCCATCCCATTACACATTACATTCTGACGTCAATGGGAGTGCACAGGTAGGAAAGAAAATGAGAGTGAACAAGTAAATCCAGTCCGTGATCACAGCTCTGAACAGATTTTTCTGCAGTATGCTACTGCCAACACTTTAAAAGCCTTGCACCACATTTTGTCAGTAGTGGAAAGAAATGCTTTCTGTGTGTATTTCCATTACTTTTTTCCTAACCCTGTTTAGCCTGAAACACCTCTCCTTCATGCATAGGGCCTTATGTAATAGTAGACAATATTTTGACACTTTCTAGAGGATTATAAGAGCATTCAAGGCTTTACAAGATTAAAGTCTGTAACTAGCCTTTTCATTGTATCACCATCTGCAATCTTTTGCTATATTCAAAGTGAAGCAGATGATGACTACCTATCCTTGTGGGAGCTGAAAATGAATAAAGGAGGAAGAGACCTGAGGAACTTTTAGGATATTCATCTAAGAAGAATAAGCAACACATTTGAAAGTAACACTAGCATGAAGGGCATTTCTGGGTAAATAAGGCTTGTGTTGGTTAAATAGAATATGACTGAAAATCTTGAGCTGAATAATGTCTTAATCTCATCATATTTTAAAATATAAAAGCCTGGATTTTTTTTTTTTTCCCTAAAGCAATGAGCCCAAGCAGAGACAAGGAGCTTAAGCAATGGTCTAGAGAAGAATCAACTTTGAGGGAACAAATGTCCTCCATTATGTATCCTCTTATCTTGAATATGGAAAAATTCCTAGTAGACTTTCCTCACTGACAACAAACAGCAAGCATACTTCAACTGAAAGGTACTTGGTCCCTAAAGGTAGTTATTCAGGGTGATTTAATTCCCTGCAGAGACAAATACTTTTCTTTCAGTGTCTTTGTCTTCAGACATTCAAATGGTACCCTCAGATGTCGTCTGAATCAAAGACAGAAGCTTGGTGCCTTAGCTGACTCTTTTTGAAACCACTTTGTAAACATCAAACAACAGTTCTCAGAACATTAAGAGAGCTATGGATATTCCAACAATTATTCTAATCGGTCTTGTGAGAAAATATTTTAAGAAAAAAAAGGACTCTTTTTCTGAAGTTCTAAGAAGACACATTTCCTATTCAAGAAAATTTCTCTTTTGAAATCCATTTCACATTCTTGCTTCCTTTAAAAGAAGCCTTTTAAAATTGAAATAGTGTTTCCACTTAATAACAAAAAAAGATAGATCATTACATAAAATAGTTAAATCCTATTAAGAAGATGCAAGTGCATTGCACATTGTCTTACAAGGCCCTGTAATCTAGGCCCTTGAAAAAACTCCATTGAAGATAAGGTTACTATTCTTAAGGAATTAAAACAGTACAGCAAATTGATTTTTCAAATATGAAACTGCAACTTTGTGCTCAGAGATATATATATATATATATATATAGGCTATTGAGTTCAAAAGTTTTGCAGCTATTGCTTCAAATCAAACAGGTCAGAAAAGAGACCTTAAAGTGGAATCAACTATCTCATCTGGCATTTTGTTCTACACTCATTTAACAGTTAAATTATTACATTGCAACTAAGCATAAAAATTTAGCAGCCACACAGTAAAGAGAGAAATGAAGCGCAAGTAAGAAAGTGTTGCTATACTGTGACATGATCTCATATACAGCTAATGTATTTGACATGTTTTCACTTATTCCATTTTCCTTTGGTGACTGTTTGCTATTTATTGATAGCTATTTATTGACTGTTGATATTTATTTCAAGTATTTACTTTCAAATCTTCATTGTATTTGCTCTAAGTGTTTTTACTTGGTGTAAAAAAAATATCCTAATAGGGTTATTAGTTAAGGACCAGTAATTGGTTTCCACCAGCATGACAACATCTTCAGCATGAATGTGAATATGTTTAGACTGAAAAAAACCATGAAACACACCTGTTCATGTCCATTAGATACTACTGCACTTGTATTAAATTGTACAATTTCATTTTGAATGAGTATATTGCATTACCAGGCAATACAAATTTTTTGGCATTAGCCATCGTTAAGCAGTAATACTCAAGTAGGGGATGACCAACTAATAGGTTAATATAATTTATGCTGCACAGTGCAGAACGCCAGTTAAAAAACAGTACTTCTTTTTCTGTGGAAAAAGGTACGTAGGTACTAGGCACTTCCAAGAAGTCAGCTGAAGTAGTCCTCACAGAACAGCACAATGGGCTGAAAGCTTTTGGATGTAATTTTTTTTCTCCAATATCACTTGCAATAAAACAAACAAGACAAATGACAATTATATAAAAAATTAGAAAATTCACTTTTGACATATTTTTATTGAAACTGTAACTGTTTAGAGAAGATGAAAGGTGACTGCTTATTTTATTAGCCTGAAATCATGTGTGACATAAATAAAAGTCCCAATTCTTGAACCCATAAGACTTAGTCCAAGAGATTTAATTTTTGCTTCCTCTCATGGCAGAGTTCATTTAATCCAAACATATGTATACTTCAGATACATATATATAAAAAACTATTTCAGTGATTTTTCCAGTGTTTTGAAAGAATTAATTATCTAATATCTATCTCAAATATTCATTCATCTGAATCTAGGATTTACTTTAATGATAAAGCATTACTATTTAAAATATGAACAGGTTCATCACAGTATCAATTAGGTAATGTTCCTGCTTCTGTTCTCAGTAAAATCTAGGTGGAATTATGACTGCATAATATCTGTGAACTCCAGTTATTTATGGTGAAACAAGCAAAGGGCTATTTTCTAAATGCTTATCAATTGCTGGGCATTTCATGTAGGCCACTTGAGTTGTTATAAATAACTTTTTTTGCTTAATGGACTATTCTATATTCTATAATGATTCTATAACTACTGTGGCAGACTGAAAATATATTTTGAATCTAAAAAGTCAAAGAAGATTTCAGGATGCTCTTAAGCACTCTGAATACTCCAGCTTGACCTGAACATGCCTTTAACCACTGTCTCTGAAGGAGTGTACCTAACAGTAAGTGCATCTTCAATTTATTTACTGTTGTTTATAGACTCTATTGTAGAAAACTTCCTTTAAAAGAAACCAAAAGAGCAAAAGAAAACAACATCAAATTAGAAACTTATCTAAAATCAGGAAACCTGTGGCTGAGCTAGGAACTAGGCTATTATTTTAGGGAGCCTATTTGAGACTCAGCCAACAAAACAATCCATCCCTATGTGATAAGCCTCATGTGATAGATAGCGTAAAGATGGAGAGCACCTGTACATTGCAGACACTTCAGTCTCTCTTGATTGACACTCTCACCTAGTCTTTGAATTGATGTTGAGAACACAGGCTATACAGATCCCTCAGGGATGCAACAAATGAGGACTCTTTCATGGAGGATCAGGTGTCAACAGTGACAATCATTTCAGTGCAATCGCACTAGCTGTGCCATGTTTTTATGGTGAAACAGAATTTTATCATTAACCGTATCAAATACATAGGAAAATCCAGCTGGGTTAATGTTAATGCAATGCAATACAAATGCCCAGCAATGCAAAAGAGACTACATCCAACAAAGAGAAGTATCAGATTATTAGTTCTGTGTAGGCTACAGCATTCTCACCATTCCAAACAGACATCTCAGTCAGCAAAATTTCAAAGAAAAGCATTGTTCTTTCCTTTAAAAGAAGACACTTTGCTCTTATTGAATAGCAAAATTCAGGAGACTAGAGATAATTCAGACTCTAGTGAGCAGTTCTAGTAGATGGTAAGAGAGATGTATTCATTTTCTTATTCCAAGACCAGGCTAACCTGTTTGATCCTGTCACAACTGAGAAGTCATACAGATTCACAAGTCTAAATATTTTGAATCAATCACATTAAAAGCTGTCATTAACCAACAATCATATCACTTCCATTGACATTTTCTATCATAGCATTTGCATGAAATGGATTAATCTACAAGTTACAACTAGAAATCTGACAGACCCAATGACCTTCCTGACTGATAATTGTTTTTGCTTGCATACATATACAGGAAGGTCAAAAAATAATGCAGGAAAACAAGTTGCTTCTCACAAATGATATAACTGGAGCAGGCTACTTACTATGGGAAATAGAAGCAGAAGTTAAAACCCCCCCAAAAACCTTCTTGCAAGTACTGCATGTTAAAAGGATACCTTTTCCATTTGAAAAAAACAAGGAAAGGACAATTTCCCTTAACTGTGTACAGTAAAGTTAAGGGATTTGATTTTTCTATATACACTCAAATAATAAGCTGCAAAGTACTTAGGCTCAAGTATATACTACAGTATAATTGGGTACTTTCTCTCTCATAGGCATGGATAATAAAATTTTCACTAATATATCAAATGTTGATGAATTTTGAACTAACAAATTCATATGAAAAGACAGTCCTACTTTGAATAACATATAATCTTACCTGTGTATGTTATCTTGACCAGAAGGGACTACACCCAGGTTTGCTGCCTTCACTACCCTCTCAATTATTACAAGTCTAGTAGAGTTCTGTGGAGCAACAACTATTGTAGCGGATGTTTCATTCATTCCTGTCAGCATTCCTGAAACATTAAGTATTTAATTACGAATACTTTAGGATTTGCTCGCTTATTAAGCATTAAACCAATATAGTAGACATCTAAACAAAAAAACATATCTGCATTAGAAGTTAAATCATTTATTGAGAAAACAATTTTATAAGAACTCACATAATTACCCTAGTTTAATGTATTACTTGCAATGACCAATTATCAGAAACAAATTAGTAATAGCTGAACAATGATATGTGTGATACTAATGCAACTTGAAACCAAGGTAGTTCTTTCTCACCAAAAGCTTAACTTAAAAAGAAGAATACAAATACAGAAATTAAATATTAAGTAAGACCAATCTGGAAAGGTCCAGCTTAAATAGCACCACATGCAAAGACCCCTTGTAATCTTTCAATCACACATTTAATTATCATTTCACATTCAATTGCTAAAAATAATCTTGATATTTAGATAGTAGTAAGTGGTTCAATTG
>VZRL01003431.1:0-17500 GCA_013397895.1 Origma solitaria | reverse complement strand
ATTTCTGAAAATCTTTTATCAATGTTTATTCGTAATCTACAAAGTATCACAACTCAAACTAAATGCTTGCAAAGGACAAATTATTGGGCATTTTACAAATTCTTTAAAAGAACTGTTACTCACACATCCTGTCATCAGCTGTCCTAGAAATAGGGCTAAACACAGGAAAGGTATAATTTTAGACAAAAAGATGACACTGTCTGAAAAAACCTCACAAACAAGCTAAACAATAAATATGATAGTAAAGAAAAAATATCTTGGTAACTTGAGTTTTACAGCATTTGGTATTTTTAAACAAAACCACACAGCATACTGGTTGATGCAAAAGCATGCTGGAAAATTGCAGAACCTGAGGCTGTTTTCTTAATGGTGGTTAAAAAATACTATCACTAGATACATACTACTATCAAATGTTACACATTTCTCCTTAAGAATTAAATATCATACAGTGAACTTCCTCTCCCAATCAATTAAATTCTCTAAGTTTCCAACTATTTTGTCTTAGACTTCTTCAAGGCTACAGAAACTCAAGATACACTCACTCTGCTATGTTTCATTGACTAACTGTACCATAAGGGACTTGCCCAGCAATTCAGGATCAGTACATCCAGTCAGAATCTTTGTTAATGCTTTAAGGCCTGAGAAATTTTTATAAAAGAACACATTTCTTTTCTTTTTTTTACTTTTTTTTTCCCCGGTGTACCAAATAGCCAATATATATTGATTGGTGATATGCTTCAGATATCTTACTTAAATATAATGATAACATCATTAGAATGGAAAATACATTTCATCAATTAACATCCATGTTATTTAAATTAACCTAAAACATGTGTTACTGATTTTTTATAGCTCTGCAACTTCCAAGTTCTGAAACAAGATAGACTGATGGAGAACAAAAAGCACTATAGATCAACAGTATAGAAAATGTGTGTGCCTCCCCCCTAAAGATGGAAGACAAACCACCTGAAAATAGAAAAGCACTTTACAATCCTACTACTCAAAATTTTAATACTTACTATAATTACCCATTTTCAAAAGCAAATGCTTAGGAACTAGTACATTCTTATTTTCTAGCTTCTGATGTGTTTTAATTATGCTTATGAGTGCAGTCTCAAGTATAGGCTGTTCAAATAAAACAGGACATTTATGCTAACTCTTTTGAGAACTGTTATTTAGTAAACATATGGGAAAACAATCCCTTCAAACCTGCTGGTATTTATTTCCATTATAAAGGATCATTTATTAAGTGCTGCTTTTAAAAGCTAACAAATCCCCACTTTTTCCCCTGTACTACTTTAAATGCCTTCCACCTCTAAAGTCATTATTATAATAAAAGACCAGGGATTGTTTGATTGGCTTCCCTGATTAAGTGCACAATAAAATAAGCAAGGAGTATTTTTTTCTTTAATTTTTCCTTTGAAAAGTGACTAAGAACTCAATCAGCTTAAGAGCTGATGGAAGGGCCTTTAATCAACTCCCTCATTAATTTTTTGCTGTTCATATCTACTTCTTGGACTATAAGACTATCACTTTCAACAATACCTTCACTGATACTGTTCAACTCATTGTTCAACCAATGTTATGTTTCATATTCAAGCAAGATGTGCTTACATAATTCAGCATGAAACAGATAGACTATTTTGATTACAATGATTTACGTCCTACATTGACTGGAGATGCCATTTGTACATAAACTTGACTTATAACATCAATTATTAGATTGCTTTAATGCTTATAACAATATTTTCAGAATAAAAAGGAATAAAAGCATGAGTACAGCTTGGCTTTTTATGTCTGTAACTGCTCGAGGACCACTTGACACTTCTGCTGTTAACAAACATTCCACTTCCATTTCCTCTAGTGAATAAATAGCTAATATATATTCTTTGATAAAACATGAACTCTTCATAGCCTACAAACAAAAATTCTGATTGCTAGTTGTTCTTCAAAACCACTTTGTTCTTAATTTCACTTTAGTCAGCATCTGGTTTACTTTGCATTACTTTAATTCCAGTGTACTTCAGTAAATTTCTTTCTCAGCTAGAGAAATCATACTTCCTTATAGATTCTCTTCATCAGACACTTCACAGATTAAATATACAGCTTTTGTTTATTGATCTGCATCTCTTTTATTACGTCGTTATATTAGAGAGCTCATAATATCTAATTTAACAAAAGTAAATTCATAATTCCATAGAACCACAATATGATTCAGAAGTGGCATTAAAAAATCACCTGGTTCTACCTCCCGCTTAAGCCAGAGTCACCTTAATTCACTTTGCTCATGGCCTTGTCCATTTGAGCCCTGAGTATCTCCAAAGAGGGAGATTTCATCAGATATCTAAGGGAGAAGTTTAAGAATAAAACTGAGGCTTGCAATACAACTACTTAACTTTCCCCAATACCTAGTGAACTGAATTTCAGTGTATTTAACTTACTAATTTATATCTTCAAGACTATAATTAGTATAAATAATGCTTAAACACAAAAAACTATGGAGGTGATTTGAAGCCTGAATATTAATTTTTAAAAATCTGCTGTACAACTGGTTCACTCAGGTAGTGTTGTTTTAACTTTCCTGGAAAATCAGGATGAAGAAGCTTACTGGAATAAAACCCCAAATTTCTCAGACCAACAGAACATAACTGTTTTTAGATTTCAAAAATTAAAGTCTGCATTTCCTGGTATCAGCAAGTGCAACTGGTAAGTTACAGCCCCAGAGGAACATGAATACTTAATGAGAAGTCCTTAGAGAGAAGCTCTAAAGGAATCAAACAGTTGGGGACATCTGACAACAGTACCTGGCCAACAGTAGCTTTCAAAATCTGTTATGTATTTAATTGTGAAGTTATGGGCAAATAATATTAGACATAGTTACTCTTATTCCTTTAAAACTATTAAACTGAACATACTGCATTTTTAAAAGACTTACATCACTCTCATGATTCAGTTTCAAAGATCACAGGAATTTATCTTCTGATGCACCCATTAACACGAATGAATGAGAGACAGTAATGCTCCCACAAGAACAAAGGGAGACTTACCAGCTCCATGTCAAATGACACTGCAAGACTAACATTCAGCTGTTTAGAAGATGAACAGCTTAAAGTTTTTGGTAGATGTCTGCAGATGGAATGGGAGCAGCTGGCACCTGCCATTTGAAACCCTTGGCTATTCCCTCTCTCGGCTATCAGTTTGTTTTTTAAAAAAGAAAATTGGCTCTGAAGGGCTCCTGGTAAAGAAGTCCTCTACCATAACAAAAGACTTAAGAGCTGTGATGGCAAAATCTTCTTTAAAACTGATGCAAATAATACTAACACTTGTGAATAAGTTCTTTTAAAATTCCACAATAGCAGTGTCTAAAGTCCTAATTTCCAAGGCTTTTAATAAATTATTCTTCTAATCAGACTGGGGAATATTCTTCTTGCTCTTCATACTGTCCTTCTTTTTTGTTTCACTTCCAGCAGCAGCTTGTCCCAGGATATATCTATCCCAAACCAGTTTACTATTTTTGTCTTGTATTCACAAAAATCTCCACAAATGATCAAAAAAAAAAGAACATAAGAGGAAGAGCAACACTAAGAGAGAATTAAGTTCCTGCAAAACAAAACATGGAATGGAGAAGTACTGGAGATTTGGCTCACGGTCTTGCTGAAGAAAGAAAAGGACCGTATCCTGTTCTTATGAGAAAAAAGGGCCAAAGCAATAGAACAAATGAAAGCAGTTGCTCATGTCCAGCCTTGTTTTTTCCAGGTCAGTTATCTATCTTGGCATAATTGTGTTCTGGAATAGCGCCAACTGACTACTTTGGAGTAATGAAATAAAGAGAAGAGTACCAGATTGCTTGTCTTACATCTATAAGCAACTTGGTGATCTGCTGACAAAGCACTAGGGAAGGAAACAGAAAGAAAAAAGTAAAAATGCAACTGACAGTGATGTGAAGACAGTCTTGCATCTCTAACATTAGCTTTTAATATATTCCATAACATATTGCACTACATAATTTTAATCAGATGCTTTTGTGCAAGCATCTACACCTGAATGCATGCTTGCACTCAACAGAAATACCGACTGCTACCCAGCTGATTCTCTTCATTTACTCTGCTTTGCAGGTAGAAGTTCTGCTTGGGAAGATTTCTACACCAACACAGAGTGAAGTAAGTGAATTTCATGCTGCAAATTTCTCTTCCTTTGAAAATAAAATTTTAAGCAAAAGCTTCTACAATATGATGGAACCTCCAGAGAACACACTGAATAAAGTTTTCTAATCTCATTCATAGAATTTACTTCATTTAAGAAAATCCTAAATTCTTTCTGCTACACTGAACTCTTCTGGAGTAATCAGCAAAATGTTTTCTTTATATAGTACAGGAGAGATGAAGTGAACAGACAGCTTTCTTTTCTATCAGCATAACAACTGCAGAAGAGTATGCACTCTCTTCATCAGAAGGAGAGGATCCTTCTGATGACACTGGGACATAAGAAATGCCAATATAAGGTAACCAGTTAAAAACCTCTGTCATATGTCACACTACTTTCCAATTACCTAATTATTCTGAAAAAGAATGGAAGGCATAGAAGTTGTTGCTTTCATTTGACTTCTCTCTCTTCTTGGGAGCTCTGTATTCTCTGCACCTGAACCTTGAGAAAAATAGGGAGAGAGAGATGCATGGCACTGACATCTCCCCTAAATGAAACAGTTTCAAAGAAAGCTAAACAGCTCCCTTCATACTCTTCAAAGGAACAGAAAAAAGAAGAGAACAGGTTCTACATAAATAAATTTTGTCTTTAAAACTGTGGTTTTTTAAGGTTTTGGGAGCAGCCAAGATAATTTGGAAAGTGGATGAAAAGAATAAAAAAGAAGAGGTAAAGACAAGCTTTCCCTCTCCAGCTCTCAATACTGTAAAAAGGACATCTCCCCTTCATCTCTAGTTATTCATCAGACACCTACAAGAAACTGGAGATTTGCCTACTGAGTTTTACAAATGCAGACAGGAATTTATAATGCTAAATACATAAACACAAAATAGAATAAGGGCTTGTATACGCTGTAACTCTGTGTCAATAACCTTCCCTGCCTTTCATCTCAAGGGATTGAAATACATTCATTCCAAGGATCCATGGCCAAATTCTGACATGGCAAAGCTCCCAAATATTTGTTCAGACATCTAAAAAACTCATAAGCTGAGAGAAAGATTTGTCTGAAAAGTAGAGACATGCAAGGCAACAAAGGTAACACAAGAGACAGTGGTAGGCTTGTTGAAATGGTGAACACTAAGTGCTCAAGGATTCAAGAAAAGACACACTGATGTAGAAATCTTTAAAATCTGACATGGGGAAAAAAAAAAGAATTCCACAGTCAGAAGAGTATTGCAGATAGTCTGTTACATCAAGGACCCATTCCAACTTTTCTTCTGCTCAGCTGATGCCTACCTGCTTAGCTAAGGCTCAGGTCTCTTACTTGGATGGTGAATATGCTAAAATTTAACTAGAAGTCAACAAGCTAGCAACCTACAATGAATGTGAGTTAGCCAATAACAAATTGCTTTAAACTTCTAAGTTGTGTATATCCTGCTTGCAAAATGAGAACAAAGTGACACAAAAACAAAGAGTAACACTCAAAAAATCTTTTAAAATACCAAGTTCCTCCATTTATACCTCTGTAACTTTCTGCTTGAGAGGCATTATCATTCAGAACACCAGTGTGGCTGAAACAGCTGCCTCTGCAAGGAGGTGGCACAAGAAAAATAACAATGAAGAGATATTCTCCTTACAAGTACATACTGTGAACATCCTAATACACATTCTAAATAAATGCATTAGGCACAGTTTTCAAATTAAGGCATTTCACCTCAATTTAATTAGATGTGTGATCTTGGTAAGGTTTGCTTAACAAAAATAGTATTTGTGAGAGAGCTCTTTCAAAGTTCACTCCTTCAAACCTCTATCATGCAGTTTCTTCTTCATTGTCCTTGACTTGTAGAACAAATTCAGAAAAAGATCTAAATATTTTATGACTCATGTTAGTTTTTTTTCTTTATACAGTTTGTATTTATCGAACCACTAGTACAACAGCACATCCCCAAGCAGAAAGGTAGTGTTTGCTATGCAAAACACACAGTCCATGATTGGCATCTAAGACCAATTGATCTACCCATTACCACTATGTCCCTACCCCCACAAGCTTTACTACAAAGCTATTGATTTAAACACTGCCGATCGGTTTCCATTTTCTGATTTTGGGCAGGCCAATTAAGAAAGTGAGTAATTGTGATTACACTGCTTCAGGATCAATTACATTTGATGCAAGATAAAGTGCTCCTCTTAGAACAACGTAAAGAAAATTGTTATGATCAGGAACACCTTACTGCTGAACATGCTTCTAGAAAAAATACAAAATAACTGACAACATCTTTCATAAAGGTATGTTAATAGGAAATATGAGAATATTGACACCTTTGTGTGCACAGTATTTAAACTATGTTTTGACAAACTTCTGGAAGTCATTCCTTCTTTTGGATAAAAGCTTTTTAAAAAGTATGACAAGTTACAAAGTCTGTATCTGAGTAATTTGAGACATTGCTCCCAAATCATCACACTGGACAATTTCTTCAGTGATACTGAAGAACAGTAGGAGCTTGAACAAAAATACATTTTCAGACTAAAATGGCAAATTTAATACAAAGGACATTTCACCTATTTTTATTCTATTTTCTAGGAACTAATGACAAGGGAAAAAGGCCCTATCAATTAGCAAAGGAACAAAGTAAGCAATTCCTATTCTTAATTTAATTTTAAACTTAGCTTGAGCGCTTTGTCATTGGACTCACATTGTCTAAATCATTAAAATGAATACACCACTGAGGTCTGAGGCAAATCTATTTACAGTGATGTTACTCATAGTCTGGTTGGTGTTCAGGAATATTGATCTATCTTGTTTGTCTAATAGGAAAATAATAAACAATTACTAGGCAATGTTGGAGAAAGTAATCAGTTTTTATATATCACTAATACAGCAGACCTCCCAAAACATAAAGGTGATGATCTGCATAAAATCAATGTGTTATGCTACATTGCTTATCCTCATCATTGCTAAGATTCTTAGCAATAAATGGTGTAAGTTAAAAATCAAATCACTGGTAGACTGAAAATACATACTTGAAAGAAAAATATCTGCTTTATTTAAAAAAAGAATGATTCTGTTTGATAAACTGAGCATATTCCATTTTATAAAACTCAAAATGTATTTAGGAAAAGAGAGTATACAATTTTGAAGCAATTTTGAAATTGTACTGCCTGGAGGGGAACTTCCTTCCCAAACAAACATCAGGCAACAGTTCAAAGCCGTTTCCAAATTCCAGCAAACAGCACGAAGACCAGCTATAACAACGTGATGTACATAAACTACATGCTGCAGCCATTTTGTTGGAAGTACAAACGTGTAAACTGACTATGCAGGAGCATCCATTGTACAGGGAAAGGTTTGAGATGGAAAGAAAAAAACTCCAATAGTAAAACCTCCTTGCCTCTAGAACAAGAAATGTTTTTTTAGTGTTGGTACTTTAGGAGTCACTTGGGTACGTCTCCATTGTTAGCATTTTCATGCTATCTTTAATAACCTGTAAGTTGAACAAGCAGTGCTTAGTAGCAGTACGCTAAAATTGCGACAGAAATTTTATAAAGAAAGAGAGAGGTACAGAACTTTCACAGAGGGCTTCCCTTAAAAGGAAATGCAGCAATGTGAATATCTACTCAACATCCTTTTTTTTTCGGTGCTGAGTATTGAAAGCAGTGCTTCTTGCAACAAAACACGTAAAAACCCCATTAGTTCAAAATACGTAACAAAAAAAACAAACAAAAAGTTGTGCAGATCTGTATACTGCTTTTGCAGTTTCAAAGACTACATAAACCTGAAAAGCTCCTAAAAGAAGGTGTTTTCTCCCATCTATTCCTTCTCACTGTTGCGACATTGCTACTGTAAATTACCTGGGTTTCAAATGCTGGTTTATAACAGAATACTCACTGGGTGAATGGGCTCCTTGCAAGCCTAGAATGCAGAAGGAGAACCTTGCCATGTGCCAGCAATGAGCATAAAAAACATTAATCAGGCATGTTACACAACATTTATTTGGCCAGCCAGTTACTTGGTTTCATTCTGACTACACATTTAAAAGTATCTACAGCATGAAGAATAAACTTCTTTGGCCGACCGATTTTGGGGTTGGTTTCAGGCAGTCATGTTATACAGACCACAAACAGCCATACTAAACACTCAGAGTAGTAAAACTGCTCACACCACCTGCCATTTTGACTTGCTGCTTCTTACAAGGAAGAACACACACAAAACACTGCAGCAGAATAGTCAGACATGACTGCTGCTTTCAAGATGGTGCTCATAAGAAGAATCACAAGAAGAGTGGGACAAAAAAAAGGCTTCTAAAAGTAAAACTGAACACTAATAATTTGTTATTTCTCTAAAAACATCTTGGATACATATCATATTGTGACTTCTGTTTAATTCTTTGAATATTTAATAAACAGCTAGTCTTCTACTGTGAAGCAGACTTCCAATAAACACTACTTTTGCCTTCAGGAGAAAAAATTACCCTCCCCCTCTCAAGAACTTACCATAACTGGAAACTGGCTGTCTGGGTAGAATCACAGAAGTCAATACCCATTGTAGCAGTAATGGATCCTCCAGGCTCAAGGCACTCTGTATGAAGAAATTTTTAAGAGGTAAAGTACCCATGCAAGGCAACAGAAGACCTCAGATGCAATCCCCCAAACTTCACATAATTAAAACCCCCAAAAAGCTCTGAAAGAAAAAATCTGATAGTTGTAGCTTTATTTCAAGTAGGTATCACCTAAATGTCACACTTCCATGTTTAAGTGTCCTGGATCCCTCTTCCCACACAGTTAATGCACATGAAATGTTGCCATTTCAGTCTTACAGCCCCATCAACAAAACAAGGCTTTGTATTAGAAAAGCGAGGAAAATTATGTACAGAAAAAAATATATTGACGTTACATCCTTTTAATTGTGTACAGATTCAGCACTGAGATTTCATTTTCAGTAACACTGGCTTGCAGGTTAAGTTAGTAAATGGCAAAACACAACTAATATTAATAAAATCCACATTAATACACAAAGTAATGGAAAATGAGCTGAACTTAAACTACTTAATAATTACTGTGGTTTACTTATCTCTCAATATTCTACTTGCATTAGTTGGGAGGAGAAACATTATGAACACTAAATGGAAGATCACTTTGTGCTACTCAAGCAGTGCAGACTGAGACACTCCTGGCAGTTAAGATACCATGAGACACACTCATTCTTAGATTCTTGGCTAAATCACTACACTATATCCTTAATGTTGTAGAGATAAAGCTTTCTTTAAAGGCTTTTCCTTATAAGCTCTTCATTTACGTAAGTAAAAACAAGCATTGAAGCAGAGTTTGACTCTTCAAAATTACAACAGAGCTGAAAGCACAGAAAGAGGAATTCAAATAAAAAGGATTGGGCAGACAAAAAAATTCCTAATTCCCAGATTATTCATAATGTATCTGATACTTTTCAGGAACTGAAAGTAGACAGCTGCTCCATGACCAAATGCAATAAAATTTAACTATATAAAGATTAAGTTCGGAAAAATGTAGCAAACATGGAGTTCATGCCTCTGGCAAAAGTCTAAACTAACATTAGGAAGTGAATAGAAAACAAAGAATTCCAAGGACTCTGTGCTAAGCATTGAAAGATTACAGGCTCCAGCTCAAATTCAGAATAAACTTTGGTAAAGTCTTTGAACTTAATGTTTTCAAAAGGGAGTTTCAAACACACTTAGCCAATAAGAAAATGCACAGGGACTTGAGCGAAATAATTCAAACCATTTCTACTGGAAGAATGAGGACTATTGCCAACAGTAATTTCAGTGACTGAGGCAAAACTAGACTTACACTCTAGCAGGAATACCAGTCTACACTGACACCTCTGTTGGGTCTGCTGGGTTAAATTACAGGATGTGTTTTCCAAATGCTGGAAACATAAAATGTAGTTAAGAACAGGCTTAGTTCTAGATAGAGTGACAAAGAGCAAAGAAAATTTGCATTCAAGCAAGAAAATTAACATTTTTGGAAGAACTACAGATGATGAATAGCTTCTTTTCATCAGAACAAACCAACGGCTTTACAGGACAGATAGCACAATGTCTTTCCTGGGGAAACAAATACTTTAAATGGTAAGATTGTTTTGTGGAGCTCAAGAAACCTGAAACGGATAATTTATTCATTCTCTTTTTCCCCATGTTTTAATGTGAGACATATGAATGCTACTGTCAATTGACTATTATTGTGGGTACAGTATCTCCTGATCTGCTTTATAGTATTACTAGATTTCTACTTGTAAGCCTTTTTGCTTTATTTCTTTTAATGTTTACAGGCAGGGATATAAAATAAAGCTGATGGGCAAAACTAACTTGAATCCACAACTCTGAGATGGACTTACTCTGAGGAATAAGCATCAAAATGTTCACTTAAAATAAAAACAAATATAGTTTAAAAGTAACTGCTTTGATCAAGTATGTATCAATTCCAAGATGAAAACAGTTATTAATTGTAACTCTTAAATAAACCATAGCACTGGACAATTGCTTTTGAAGCTATTTGGTGTATAACTGCATAACCTTTTCAATGTTAAAAAAAAGTATTTCAATAGCTAAGAGCCATTTAATACCAAACATCTGAACTACTTAAAACAATGAATAGTCTTTACTTCACTGTTGTGCTCTCCGAACATGTCCCTGTATTCTTCTATTGTGATACATATTCATGTAATAATGTAGCTCACTGAAGGAGAAGAATTTGTATTATGAAATAGAGATACTTTTGTTTCTTCTGACTACACCACAATATCCTAAAATAAAGAACTGCAGAGAAAAGAAAGGAGGTTGTATACACAGGTACTACTCTTGAAAAAATTTGCTGTGATCTGTGTTCCTTCTCAGGTTTTATACTTTCTTCCACAAACAGAAATTTAGCAAAAACTCATCCTGATCAGAAGGTAGAAAGAAAAACAATTTAGGTCAGGACTGTTTACACATTGCCTTTTATCTAGTCTACGCAGACACACTTCGGAAGTATGGTACGTACAAGCTAAACTAAAACATACACTGCCATAAGCTCACAGGAAAAAAAGGTAATGCTCCCAGGCCATCAATATAAACAATATATCTACAAATGTATTTAAAGCTTGGTAAGAAAATAACTGTGCATACAAAAATCAAAACCTCATTCCCCACAGTACGCCATATTAGCCAGTCTAGACTAATGAAGTAAGAGAATCATAGTTTGTAGGGATGCAGAAAGATTTTATTCTATCAACTGAGTAGTTGCATGAATTTTGTGTGTATGTATGTATAACCCCCCACCACACATATATATATGGGTATATATATAACTATGCAAAATCACTTTTCTGTATCTGAAATTTAGCTGAAGATTAAGAGTTTGTATTTTTTAACATAGGATATGGTTACCTATCGGATTAAACTCATGCATCGTCATGCCTGGAGGTAATTTCTTCTCCCCAATGTGAATATTCTCTATCTTCTGATCAGTTGTGTTTGTTACTGTCACTTGCACAGGTATCATACGATCACCAAAAATGCCTGGCTGTCTTGAGAAGTGATAATGAGCTGCTAATCCTTTCCCACTCATTCGATGAAGCAGTTCATGCGTTTTTGTTGGCACAGAGACTTGCGTAGTGACCTGTTAAGTACAACACAACAGTCGGTAAATGCTGTAAGTCAAGAACAGTAAAAATTACAATTGAATACTGCACTTTTCACTCAGCTAGAGCACCTGCTTTTGAGTTGGAATTTTAGTGAACCAGAAACATGTAACAACATACTCAAATGCATAAACAAATTGCCATAATAGATCCCAGACAACAGATGCTAAAAACATTTCTGGTGCTGAAAATAACTTCATTGTATCTGTCTCACTTTCCACTATAAATCTGTTTTCAACTTTTTAGCTCTACAGTTAGCTATTAAATTAAATTTTTTTTAAAGAGTTACAGTTAAATTGTTATGTTTTTTCCAACAACAAACATTCTATGCATCAGAACTCAAGGGTATTCCTAAGCCTACTGCGTAATGTGAAAGTATAGTGAGAAATTGTCTTCTGCTTCTCTTGTTAAAATCACAAAAAATATTGCCTAACAATTAGACCAGTGAAATAGTAAAAGCATAGTTATATAGAGCAGAAGGATGCTGACACTTTTTAAATAGTCTTGCCGCTAAAAGCAGTAAGAGAAATCCCAAGCATGTTTGGGTCCATTCTATCCTGCAAAAATCACATGAAAGAAAGACATTCAGTGTGCAAACAAACTCCCAGATACTACTGACAAGGAAATCATGAGCTCAAAAGTACAAAACTAAGGTGTATGCAAAAATTTGCAGACAAGTGAATTTGAATTCTTTACACAAGTTTTAAGGAAAGATCAGGGTTACTTCAAATTATAGTTATAAAATAATGACCTCTGTGACATCACATGACCAGACTTACAGCTAATGCAAAATGAATGGCAAAGGTGTAATTTGTATGGACCTTCACAGTTACTGAAAATTCAAAAACATATTTGAAGAGAAGTCCCAAACTTTCACACATGAATAGTCTGATAAGTTTTCTAGAAATAATTGATAAGGTCAAACTGTCAAAAAACCCCTCAGTTCTCAAGAAATAAGAAAGGAAGTACTTTGAATAATTAATATCTTATTAGTACACAGAAAGAGAGAATAACAGTAAGAGGTTGTTAGCAGTCAAATTAGCATGTTATTTAAACCATTGTTCAAATAATGAACAAAACTCAAGTTTTAAGATGGAATTTAAACTTTATTTTTAAGTTCAAGCTTAGCCTCTAACTTTCAATATTTAGGTCAATTTGAGCAGGACATGCATAATAGAAAAGTTATTTCACAAAATGGCTCTCCCATTTTACATTAATAAGCTTAGGATTAATGTTTAATTCATGTTAACACAAGTATTTTGAAGTACACTAGCTTTTTTGTGTTAACTTACGGCTGGCTTTATTAATACTATTTATAAATAGGAATGAAAACATAAAAAGTTAGTAGCCAGAAGTCCATCATGTAGATACACAGAATCATAGAACCATATAGGCAGGAAAAGATCTCTAAGATCTATGTCCAACTGTTAACCCAGGCCTGCCATCTTCAGTAAACCATGTAAATGCTTGATAATTCTTTCAATGAAGTAATTTTTCCTAGTACCCAACCTAAACCTCCCCTGGCACAACTTGAGGCCATTTCCTCTTTTTCTATCATTACCTGGGAGAAGAAGCTGACCCCCACCTGGCTATACCCTCCTTTCAGGTAGCTGTAGAGAGTGATAAGGTCTCCCCTGAGCCTCCTTTTCTGCAGGCTAAACACCACCAGCTCCCTCAGCTGCTCCTCACAGGACTTGTGCTCCAGACCCTTCTCTGGACATGCTTCAGCACCAAAATGACCTTCCTGTAGTGAACAGCTCAAAACTGAACACAGGATTTGAGGTGTGGCGTCACCAGTGCCGAGCACAGGGGACAATCCCTGCCCTGGCCCTGCTGGCCACACCATGGCTGATCCAGGCCAGGATGCCATTGGCCTTCTTGGCCACCTGGGCACAGCCTGGCTCATGTTCAGCTGCTGTCACAGCACCCCCAGGGCCTTTTCCCCTGGGCAGCTTTCCTGCCACTCTGCCCCAGCCTGTGGCACTGCCTGGGGCTGTTGTGACCCCAGGGCAGGACCAGCCCTGGGCCTTGTTGAACCTCACCCCCTTGGCCTCAGCCTTTTGGACCTTTGCCTTTTACTAACCTGTGCTGGTTGGGCCAGAGCCCCTGCTTGTCCTGCATGTGCCATGGGATGGCACCCAGGATGAGCTGCTCCAAAATGCATAGACATAGAGAAAAAAACCTCTCACTATACTTAAACTGTAACACTGATTCAAGTTTTACTGAATCCTTTCTGTGATTTTTAGAGATTTTAATCTACGCCCCCTTCAGTGTTACTTCTCGTTTCAGTAATAATGTCACTTGTGAGTCCATTCACTTTTATTTTCAACATCATACCATACACAGAAACAAAAACACAGAGGACAGTCAGAATAACAGCACTATGTTTATATCATCTTTCTTCTATAGAACATTAATTTTCACCTGCATTTAATGTGGCAGTACTGGAAATAAATAAAACATATGTATGTTGAACAAAGGAATTTAATTCTGGAAAATGAGAGTTTTCAAAGCCTCTATTTGCTAGCAAAGATTTAGAGCTGACAAAGGCTGATGTGACTGTAATGTGATGTATTTAACAGCTGTAATGTGATGTATTTAACAGCTGCATCAGACTGGTAAACAGTTTTTTGTTTTAATTCTAGAATTTTTAATGTAGTTGTGATGAAACCCATGAGGCAGATGCCTGAAATAATTTTGGAGTTAAAATAAAACCACACAGAGTTAACAGAAGAAGCATCTACTAACCAGGAGATAATCTCCTACAAATCTTACACAGCATATGTTTAAATAATAGAAGTCGTTTGTGTACCTTTGGATGGTTTATGAAAATAACCAATCAATTCTGCAGACACAACATTATTTCTAAAGGAAATCTATGTGACTCATGATGCCTGCAGATACACAGAGACAAACCACACATATTTTATCAGTTTATTACAGTAAGCAAATAAGCGTGGAATGAGAGTGCACATAACTGTCTACTTAACGCTTACTGAAACATTTATAAGAGCTGTTATCTCCCTAATAACAGACAGACAGTGTGCAATTTTAGAGAGGAGAAAAGCTTCATATTTTTTAACACTTCACTAAAAAGTAACTGAAGAGTGTAAAATGAAAAATACTCTGTGCAGTTAGCTGGTAATGGACCATATTATCAACTCAAGTTAGATTTATAGGATACAAACTAGTCACTAATAGTTATTTTATGACATAGCGTGTCTGCTTTTTTGGGTGAAGATTATTAAGATTAAACTTGCAAAACTTTTTTTTTTAAACAGCTGTTTAGAAAGACAGTAAAAAAATTAAAATATTGACTGCCCTCCCACCCCATTTTGACTGAAAGCAACCACATGTAGGGACTCCACAGTGAAATCTTATGGCCACATTGTCTTGGTACCAGTCAGACTGGCCACCAGGCTGACTGTACATGTTGAAATATAATTCATCACGCTAAAAGAACTGCAAGTATTTTTAAACTAGTTCTTATATAAGAACAAGAGCAACATTAGGATTGCGCCTTGAAAGTCCCTGTGTCGTCCCCCCACCCCGCACCCCCCCCCACCTTTAATTGTGTAAAGGGAAAAATGCAAGATCACTGATACTAGCAGTTCTGGCTTTCTTTATCACAGCTGAGCTGAATAGTTACAAACCACTGAATACTTTCAATACCAACACGTTTCTTTTTGCCAGCTCAGTAAGTCCTTATTAATTAAGATTACATTGATACAAAGAACTATTTTCCATCATTATTTAAAATAAAAAACAGTACATGGTTTATTAACCCTACTACAGAAAACAGAGGCGCACACACATTCCTGTACGAAGTACCATAGAATCACCACAGAATCAGAATTGTTTGGACTGGGAGGGACCTTGAAGAAGCACTGTTACTATTAATACTACTACTACAGAAACAAAATTCTATTTGTTTTCTTTTGTATTTGTTCCTTATCTTAATAATCCTGCAATAATGAACATAGATTAATTCTTGATCCTAATTCATAAATGTATATATGTTTCGATAAAGCATATATTATCGGGAAAAAATTGCTTCTAAGGATGATGAAAATTTTAATTCTATTCCTCTAATTTACATTCTGTTAAAGCAGTGGACTACATCATTTAATCTAAGTAATCCTCCTACTGGCAATATCCATGACATAATCCAAGAATTACCTACTGAGCTGTGAGAGCTATAATCCCTCTCACACTCATGGTAAGGCTATGCTCCAGAAACTCTGCAACAGCTAAGAGGAGAAGGGCTATTGCATAGCCCAGCCACATTTACATGATTTTTCAACTGAAGCTATGAGAGCAACTTACCTATAACTTTACAATATTAGGAGAAAACCAGAAAAATAAAAGTCGACTACTGTCATGAAACATGATCTTTTGCTCAATTAACAGACATATATTATTCACAGTTACAAGGCAATGTCTCCCTTATACAGCTCTTACAAAAATAATTAATAATTCATAAAAAGATAAAAAGCAAGCAAAGAATTTAAGCATCCTAGTCTGCATTATTTCAAGGGACTGTTGGAAATCCCAACATTACAGCCTATGTATATCACAATAATATGGATTGCCAAAGTAAGCACAGAATCCCTCTGACAGGGAGCAAGGAAACCAAGCAAGAAAGTTGGCTAGCTCCTATTCTATACAATCTAAGAAAAGCAACTGGATACCATCATTAAATTTGGCTAATTTACCTAGACATACAGACATTTAAGGACATCATGTTGAGTTCTGGAAAACACTTTCCACTAAAGGTGCATTTAACTGCTCTACATCTACTAAATACCTTTTAGAAGCCACGTCTGCTAGGAACACTGTCAATTTCTACTACATCCTAACTTCCTTCTTTTTGCATTGTCACCAACTTTTAGGCTCTTCATTTCCCTAAATTATAAACATGTCGATGAGGCTAATTGAAAATTACAATATTAATGATAGTATCTTTAAACCATTAGTGCTTTCAGACAATTTCAGACATTATGAGTTACAAAAATTCTTACTTCTTTTCAATATTGATAGATTAATACTTTTGTCTCCAAAACCTTGTAAGGAAAATAAAAACCAAAAGAAATAAAACCAAAAACTGCACAAATAACTTTCACTGATTTTCAGATCACCCAGAGATGAATCTCAAACAAAAGATCACTTTTATTATGCTGCCAATAGTCCGCTTTTGTAAAGCTGCCAAAATTAATTTTTTCTGCCTCTTTTTTTTTTTTTTTACTCTAGTATTTGTAGAGTCTCAAATCATCCTTTCAAGAAGAATCATGTGTCCAACATATACCATAGAATGGCTTGGGTTGGAAGGGACCATAAAGATCACCAAGTTCTAATGTCCCTGCCATGGGCAGACACACTTTTACTAGAGCAGGTGACTCAAGAGTTCCATTCAACTGGGCCTTGGGATAGGGTACTCACAACTTAACTGGACAACCTGCTGCAGCGCGTCACCACCCTCACAGAACAGAATTTCTTCCTAATATCTAATCTAAACCAGCCCTCTTTCAGTTTGAATCCATCCCCCCGTCCCGTCACAATAGGCTTTTGTAAAAAATCCCCCTCCATTTCTCTGGTAAGCACCCCCAGGTACCAGAAAGCTGCAACAGATTCACTCTAAAGCATTCTCTTTTCCAGCCCTTCCTCACAGGAAAAGTGCTCCATGCCTCTCCAATCATCTTGGTGGCCTCC
>VZRL01003427.1:0-29028 GCA_013397895.1 Origma solitaria | reverse complement strand
TCTATAGCTGCTTTAATTTTATCGAGTCTGGAGTTTTATTTCTCGGTTATCAGCAGATTTAAATATTCATGGTTGATTCTCCAGTCCAGGGCTGGCTATTAATAAGGAAAAGTAACGTGGTAAAGAGCTTATTAAACTCACTAATATTCCCTAAATACTGCCTGTAGCTGGACAGCCTTGGTAGCTTTTATTCAGCTCTTAGCTCATCTACTACATAATTCTGGTACTACTCTGTAGAATTACTGTTTTTCACTGTTGTAGGCATCTGCCTGGAAAAAAAGTCCAAAAATGAAAGCGATCGCAATGTCCTGGCAAGCTCAGATATAAATTAGCATTACTGCACTGCACTCAGAAGCAGACTTGCTAGGGTTTTCTTTTTCAATCAGAGTAAAATGAGATGTCATTTGTAGTTAATTCACCATGAAGTTGGTATTTTAAAGTAACTCTGTTTTCTGTACAGCTCACATCACAAGGAAGGCTTCATACATGGAAACTTCTAGGTTGCAAAAAGGAAATTTCATTAGCATATGAATATTTCTATTTGCTCAAATATAAATATTTGATCAGATTTTTAAACATTTTCTAGTTCTCTGGTTTTTTAAATAGATTCAGTGGTGATTCTGCCACTTAAAAGCAGTTTAACCCCCACTGCCTGGCTCCTTAGAATGCAAGAGGAACATGAAGCAGATACGTCTGCACACAAAAGGTGTGGGAGATGCTCCTGGTGATGAACTGGATGTATGCTAAGTCAGGGACTGAGCACTCTATGGAAGGACCAAAGCAACACAGCCTCCAACAGAGAACCAACTGCAATGCCCCAGCTTGAGCAACTTTTTGCACAAAATTTGGCCATATAGGTTCTCAGCTGTAGGAAGTTCAGCAGGAACACAGGGCTTTTACATTTAGAGTTCGGAGTTTGCTGCTGCTAAGTCTAAACCTAATGCTCCCCCGTAGTGCTTAATTAGAACTTCCGGATGAATAAAAATCAACAGTGTATAGCATCAGCCAAAACACAGAAAACTGGAACAAGCATACCTCCCTTTCCCTTGGTGATTTCCAGGTGCTAAGTACATGGCAAAGACAGGTCCTAACATTTTTTTTCCTGTTTAGCTAGGATAGCCTATATTCCTCTTCTATCACCTAGGAAAGACAGGCACCTCCCTCCATCCTTCTGCACTAACCTGGGTGTCTGCAAAGCTGATGTTCTCACCTTCTCACTCCTCTCTCCAGCTGCAATTGCTGTTGTTCAGGAACATTTTGCCTTTCTGAAATACGTTATCCCAGGGGTGACAACCAATGCCACTGATGGCCTTGGCCGTGGCCACTGTAGGGTCTGTCTCGGACAGGCAAAAACTTCTGACAGCTTCTCAGAGAAGCCTCCCTGCTCTCCCTCCCCTACCAAAACTTTGCCAAGCAAACCCAATACATATGACCACAAGTCATTAAAAAAAACCCCAAAACATTAGAACATTAGAACCATTTGTTATTTGTCAAGATACCATCTCGGGTAACATAGAAGATTAATGTAGCTGATACTCCCTTAATTAGAAACAAAGAAAAATACATAGACCCAAAGACCTGCACATAACAAATGAACTGCACAGGAAGATAAAAATATTACCAAAAAAACCAACAAACCATCACCACCAACAAAAAAACGCCACCCCAAACCCAGTGTCTGCTTAGTGCTTTTTCCTGGCTTTTAAAATCAAACCACTGCAGTATATGAGGCAGAGTAAGCACTGATGAGTTGTCTCCTCACATGATGGTCAGCTGGTGAATAGTGTTCTTGGTCTGGGAGACTGACACTGACACAGAACAACCTTTTCTTCCATTGAGAGTTACTTGTTGATTTGCAGACAGATGTCCCCTTGATCCTCAGAGACGGCCTCACTCAGATTTTTCTAGCAAATATTCATTGATCTATTCCCTGATATCTTTACAAGTGACAGCTTTGTTTTCTCCATCACATTAAGACATCACCCCTTGCCATTCTGCAAGAAGCACCGCTGGGGCAAACGCTGCAAACAGCTTGGCAGCAAATGGAGCAGGACAACCTCAGCCACCTGAAACATCTGCCTTCCCTGGGCCTGTCACACCCCCGGGAGTGACATATCAACCACAGCCACTGCTCTCTGTAATCAGCTGAGCATCACTTGCTTCACCCTTCTTGCCTCGCACTGCCCTGGCTTTGCCTCACCTTGAAATTAGAGGCTTTAGAAAGAATCTCATGCAAAGCCTTGTGCCCACGGCTGCACAGCTGGTTTGTTTCCCAAAATAAACCTCACTTCTTATTTTACAAAAGATGACAGATAGGGAAAGGTAGGGAGTTTTGACATTTAGCTTACTGTAATCATGGAAAAATCTCTTTCTCTGCTCTGCTTTGGTTTTTACTTGCTCATTTTAAAAACCAGGCTCCTTGACTGAAATATTTTTGATAGATACACACCCAGAGATTGATCCAGCTTAAGAATCAAAGAAATGGCACACAGAAATACAATTTGCACATTTTTTTCTGACTGTAGGGTCCATGGGAATAGAGCCTGTAGGGACTTTTACCCAAAGGACTGCAGAAGTATATTCCAGATATATATTCCAATATATTCCAGAAGAAGCAATTTAAGAGTTGAGAACACAAAGAAGTTATGCAGCTTTTCAGACAACAACTGCAGATACTGCTGATTATGATGAAACAAATCAGCTAAAGACCTCCTCATTTCCACAACCTAACATCACATACTGAAGATGTAAAGCAAAGCAACATTTCATTACACACCTGTGAAATCAGTGAGGTGCTGAAGAATCCATACATAACTACTGCAGCACAGCAAGCCTTGATTCACTTACTTGCAATATAATTAATAGGATGCAAAGCACATTTCTCAGCCATGCTACATACTGAAAAATGACCTCCCACCAGAATATTAGACAATTCTTTGCAGGCATAGCCCAAAACAGCATGAAAAAAACACCCCAGTAATTATCACATCCTGATGTTCTGCTGCCATGTCTTACCCTTGCTTCTGTTTATAATCAGCAGGTAATTCTTTGACATCTCTCTGCCATTCTATGTGATGCGACAGTACATTTTCCAGTATTTTCATTTACATTCATTTACAATATTTTCATTTACAAAGACTAAACACACATGCACTGCTACCACAGAAATATCCATCTCCGTGAGCTCCAGCCCACACAAAGCCCTTCTAATCTACCAGAAACATATTCCCCATTCATTGTACACCACTTCAGACAGCAGCTGTCACAAGACAGGGGAGAAAAGATGTGGCTCACTTGCGTTGAATCCGTTTCAGAGGCAATGTTCTGCCACTGCCAAAAGCCCTCCTGCAGCCTCTGGAAAAATACTGCACTTTCCTTTCCGTGCCCTTAGTTGGGAACCCGCTGCTTCAAGCTCGTCTGCTGTTTCCTGCTCATCACCCAAAAATATAATTTGCACAGACAGACACTGTAAATAACTGCCACTGCTGGGCAGACCCCAGAGCTGTTCAGATGTATTTCTTAGACCCACGCACAGGACTCCAGCACATGCAGGCAGGTGTTCAAGAAATGCCTGCAATTTCCAGGCACTCAGTCATCTGTTTACTCCTACCTTTGATATCACAGATTGTCCTGTCTATCTCATCCTTACCACTTCATCAGCAGCAGTAGTGACTAACACTCCATAAATACAAAATAACTGTGAACCTGTCCACGAAACCAGCATTAAAACTCCACTGACCTGTGGCTCATCCACAGACAGAAAAAGCAGCTCAATGAATGATCTAGAGTTTTTCTCTTTTAAAGGCTGCAAAAATATGAGACGGATGGAAAATTGGGGCACTTGAGTTCATGCTGCCAGCCATTCTCACAGAGTACTGTATTTTCACTCCTCTCTGCACACAAAAACCTCTCAGAAGCCTTTAACAGGGATCCCTGCCAAGGATGCACCTGGGTTCAAACCCACAGTGTTACACACAGTCAAGGATGCCTACCTCCAGGTCAGCCATCATGCTGGAATCATACAGCAATGTCACTAAAAATTCCAACATGAAAGGCTTCCAACACCAGTATCACAACTGTGTTAAATACAATCAAAAGGCAATGATCACAGAGATCACAGATTTCAGCCCCGGCCAGCAAAACACAAAATGAACAAACGAAGAAGGGATTTGATGATAGAATCAGATCCTAAATATTACAAAAATTCAGTTAGAAGCATCAAGAACATACTCAAAGAAACAGCATTATAAAGAATGGATGGAGAGAGGAATTACTCAACAGCATCTGTGAACATTAATTTGCAGTTCACCTTCAAAATGGAAAGCTAGCCCCACAACTGTTACGATGATTTCTCATGTCAGCCAAAGCGACTGGCAAAAGGTAATTCTTCTTAGCAGCATGCTGAATTATGTATCTGTATATAAGCCTTAAATGTGTATTTTAATTTCACCTGAGTAAATTACTGATATAAATCCTACCCTTCTCAAATATCTCTGAATTTTTAATTAACCTAATATCATAATTTCAACCAGGCAGTCAGAAAGGATGAGTAACATATGATTCACACTCAGAAGTAAACACACCTGCTTTTCAACAACATTTCTAATTACTGGCTCATTTTACCCTTTACATGGCATTGAAGCCAATTTGGGTCATGCTGTTTTTAGCTGGTGATGAGTCCTTTCAGCTCACAAATAATGTATAAGAAGTTGCTGTGTTGTCAGTTTGAAGGACATTTTCAAATGCACTGTGGCAAATTGAATACATTACAAAAACAGACCATTTTACTCCTGATACGCCTCACTTCACTATGAACTTCCACCAGACAAGGATTTGCCAAGAATATTTAGGCTTTGATTTGAAGTGCTGCCCCACCATCTCATTGCCTTAGGTCTGTGTCACAGTGATTGAGGGAGTGGCACCATATACCAAATAAAACAAAGTGCTGATTTCTAATGTTAAAGACAACAGGAGAACAAACAAACACGGGGTTTGAATACTTAGGTGCACTTTGAAAACTGCAGTAAGACTATGAGGAAAGCCTTTCCTGGACTGCCTCCTGTCCCTGAAAGTCCTGAATCTTTTAAGAGTGATCAGTGAGGCAAAAGGAACCCTGCTGCAAAGGTGGCTCATCACCTCTGCTGTGAATATTTCGTTTGGCCAGGACATGCACCTTCAGAAGGCTGGAGCTGTTCTCACATAGTTCTGATGTGCACTTAGCCACTGGAATACGCACATGACATAAGATGTATCTGCTGAAGTTTTCAAACCCTCCAACACCACTAAAATGTGACAAATTCTCATACACAAAGCCCTGTTCATTCTCAAACCAGCCTGGATGTCAGATTTCTCAAAGTTAGCATCATTATCTTGATTTGTAGCATACTAGTAAACTCTATACATCTTCAAAGAAAAAAATAAACTGACTTCTGGTTCAAGTTGTATAGATTTTATTCACAGAAGCTATCTCCTTCTGACATCTACCTCTAAATTGCTTGATGTAATGAGAGTACCCTACCTGCCATGCTTCTTTTAGTCGCTGTGCTAACTCATATTGTAGATCAAAACAATACAAAAGACATGAAAAACATAGGAGTCAAAACCGGTTATGTCCTCCATTTATCAATTTTAAACCATCACTTCAACAATTTAGAGAATCTGTGCTCTAGATATGAAAGTCCCTTTACAGCTATAAGGAGAAAGAATGTTCTAAGATCCCTGGGAGAAAGAATCACAGGCAGAGGAGCTGAAATTTGGCCTGCAGTCCTGGTGGGTGGGGCTCCGAGGGAGCCACTGCTTATTGCTATTTGGAGTTTTTTTCCTATTTAAAACAAATAACCCAAAGGCTACAGGCAAAAAAAAAAAAAATTAGGTGCTCAGGTTTATTCTAGATGAGATGAAAATATTAATGTCCTGGTTCATTCTTAAATAATCATAAACAATGCTGACAACTAGAAACTAACAGTGATTTGGCTACACCCATGAAAGTATTTAGCAGTTTTCAGAAGCTACTTAAAGCAGATTTATTGACAACTGGGCTTAAGTGACTTTAATAAACACACAAATTACTGCACAATCTCTGGGTTACAAGTGGTTCCACTAATTTAACTGTAACTGTTATTTCTCTGTTTTCATTTTTTTCTTCCTAAAAACATTCACCCATTACAACCTCATCCTTACTACAGCATACAACCTGCATTAACAATCCACATCATATCCAAAAATAAATACAAGTGCAAACAGTTAATTAACAAACAAGCAGTGCAAAAAAACTCCCATCATCAAGTTAGTTAAGTGACATATAACCTCAATAAATACAAACAAAAACAAAATCTCAAATCTGCTGTATAAAGAAACTAGTAAGAGTCATAGATGGAGTTTGGTGAGACCCTTTCTCCTCATTTAAGGTAGACACAGAACCATCACTTTGTGAAACAAACTGAAAGGAGGAACTGTGAGGCTGTCAGAAGCAAATCTTGAAACAGAAAAATCTGGGAACAGGCAGAATCTAATCATGACTAGTGAGATATCTTTGGATAGGCTGTGATTCTATAAAAACTGTGACTCAGAAACAAATCATATCTTAATAATTCAGCAGCTTGAAGTGAAAAGCGAGCATCCAAATTCTGGTCTAATTCGCACAACAGATTCATGAAAAGCTGAAGGAAACCTCAAGCTTGCACCACAGGAAACTGGTGGAGAAAATATTTTTCATTTTATGTCCCTTGTAATTAATTAAAAGTGCACGCTGGAAGCAAAAGCAGATGCACCCCTGATAAAATCCAACATGGAAAGTTTTAGGCAAGACTAACTTTCGGTGCGGAAAAGGCAGAAATGAACAGTCATATCTTCAATGGAGAGAAAGTATCAAGCAGAATGAAAGAATGGAGAGTAATTACTTTTTCCACATATCATATTCCTCATTACCAAAGAAGGTGTTATTCAGTAAAGCTTTACCTTTCTCACAATGACTTCCTGTGAATCCAGAAGGGCAGAGACATTTGTTGGGGGCTACACAAGTTCCACCATATCTGCACCCTTCTTCACAGAATGCTGAAAGATAAAAGGAATACGTGGGTAATACTTCTTTTTTTTTTTTAACATATATTTGTAGGATAATAAGAAAAACATCTAAATTTTAAGCAATTAACAGAATTCAGCACATTAAAATTCAGTCCACCTGCAAACACAAAGAGAAGTAACTCACTAAAATGACAGGAGGAAAAATCTCAGATTACACCGTAGGCAAACCACCTCACCAATAAAAGAATAGTAACCATCTGGAAGAAGAAGAGAGGAAAAAATACATCGTATGATTTTAATGGGGCTGATCATCTTTCAATTATACCAAATATGCGTATGACAATTATAATCCTCTGGTAATCTACAGAAAACAGGCAGGTCAGATGGTGTTAAACACTGCGTTCCTCACTTCTCACAAATACTGCCCTGAAATGTCTGTAAACACATAGCGTTTTGCTTTTTTAAGTGTAAAGTATGTTTTGTGGAATTAACCAATTAAATAGGGAGAGGGTCTTGACTGAAAACACCAGAAGGGCTCAACTCCAATGTAATGCCTCTACTGAGATGTGATTCTTGATGGAGCAATACTGAAGTATTTTAGAAGCGTATCCGACCAATAACTAGGATTTGAAGCAGCTGATGGATCTCATCTTTTCCTGGGAGCACTGTGTGATGTGCTTTTGCTCACAGCCAGTTTGGCAGAAGTGTACAAGAACTCTGCTCACTGTTTGATGTTACCCTTTTTTATTTCTTTTTGTCATGTGTGGGCAAGTTGTGGAACTGTAGTCAGGGGAGGAGGGAACAAGCATCAGAACATTTCTCTGCTTGGTGCTGATAACTTCAGCAAAACCCTTGCTACAGCAAAGAGCAGGCTCTACCCCAACACACTCCCTCCCCTCCAATATTTATTAAACTTCACAAGTGACTGAGAGGGTTTGACTGCACTTATGAGAGAAGTTACAATTAATATTTAAACAGCAGCTCTCTGCATCTAAGCTAATAACAGATTTGCAAAGTGTTTCCTGCAAGCTAAAATCACAGATGGAGTGTTGGCAAAGTGATGTTACAAATGCTATGAAAAGGCTTAAAGTGCTAGATAACAGAAGAAATGTTTAAGATTTATTTTCAAATGCACTAAAAAGAAAAATAAAGTTAACAGAGTTCTAGCCATTAAAAAGAATCTTTTGCAATTGTTAACTACTTAGAGGCGAAAAAGCACATTATCCTATCTCGTGACTAAGCTGACAGACACGTCTGTATGATTATAAATATATAATTCATAGCATGCCATACTGTTTTATGGAAGAGAAGAATGCTAAAGTGCTTTAGAGAAGACCATAGAACATCATAAATGATCCTTGAGCAAGGCAGTGGCATGGAGCAAGCACAGTCACACTTCCTCCTCATCAATGCACACACTCCATATGGGAATCTTCTAAAATATATCTATTTTGGAAACAGCCAATTTCTGAATGAAAATAAGAGAAATATGGCTTAAGAGTAGCTCTTTTTTTGCATATAAATATTTGTAAGAAAGTATAACTGTGCAGAAAGCTGAAAGTACAAGTATGAAATACAGCTCAAAATATATAAACCCCATGACAAGACTCAAAACCAGAGCTCTTGAAACAATGTTTATTCACCCCTAGCTTAAGCATTCTCAGAGAAGGTGTAAGTTAAATTCTACATCTGCATGTTTTCTGGTTTGAAACTGTGAGTAAACAGAGACTTTTGCGAAGCAGTAATAAATTTCTGCACAACCTCAAAAGAAGCAGAATTTGTGGAAGAGCAGGTAAAAAGGAAAAATAAAGAAAAATATTGGCAGAGAAAGTGAATCGTTCAGCCTTAATATATCCCACATTACACTGGGAAAGGACTACATGGGGATCTTAAAAGAATTCGTAAAGGGCATTAAAAAGATGATGTTTGTTCTTCGTAGCAATCATGCATGTCCACTGAAAGTTATCAGTGCTGATAGGAATAAGGATGTAAGGGGCTCCAGTTAGAGCTCTCATGAGCTTTCTTTGCCAGAATAATGGGTACTACCAATTTAGTAACTTAGTGAAATATCTGCTGCTTCAAATAAATCCTATTAGGAGGTCAGCAGAGTTAGGTGCTGTTTTCTTCTGTTCTCTGTTAAGATTTCTAGCAGGGAAAGGCTTATGAGACAGGGCTGGTCACGTAAAAGATTTTCCTTTTAGAACTTCTGTGTTATGTCAGTGCAGCAGCCAGGTCTTGGCATCCACAGGCACAGCCAAGTGAGCCTTTCACATCTGGGAGAAAGGCTGGGCCAAAACTCTATCTCTGTATTCCTTCCTACACCTGTCCCTCCTCTCTGCATATTCAAATGTGCCAGCACTTACTTCTCGAGTAATTTGAAATGCCACTATCCTTATATGTCACATATATATAAATTATAGGGGGAAAAACCCCAAAAGCACACTATTTGTTCAGGGAAACCCTAAGGAACTGCTGCACTACAGGGTGCTGCGAGAAAGGACTCGGTGCTGCCCAGGGTTACCCAGGCACAGTTTGGCACAGAGGTGCTGGAGGATGAAGCCGAGGAAGAAGCTGAGCAATGGCTGCAGGAGGAAAGAATTCAACTCTCCTTTTCAAGTTTTGTAGATGCTGAAGGATCCTCCTCAATAGAGACTAATTGTGCCTGTCTTTGTTGCTCAGGCTTTGGTGGATCTGGGGGATGTGGCTCATTCTTACATTTTTATGCAAGAGAAGAAAGCCCCAAGGACGAGTGCCAGCATTATCCTGCTGTTTCCCAGATGGTTCCTCTACAAACCCTCTCATTCCTGCATTGTAGGCTTGCAGGAAATAGAACACCAAACCCACGAACCTCAGAATATAGTTAAAAAATCAGACTAAAGGCTACTGTCCTTAGCTGCTAAAAAAGGAGCTCACAGTTCTATATGCAGTACTGATAGCACTACTCTGAATATTAAAAATGCTCAATACCTCTAATAATAGGTTTCAATTACATTTCAATATACAGTTTCAGTTCCTAGCAATTTTACCAAACTTCACTTATTTGAACTCTTTCCTCTAATAGTCCTGCCCTCTGGCTGAAGCCTTTTAGAACATTTTCTCAAAATTAATTCATTTCCAATAATGAGATTTTTCCTTTACAGCATTAGCAGAAGAAATTAAATAAAATCCTTACATTCCTTCTGTACCTCTGCCTCATGGACAAGAGGAGCCAACAGGGAGCAGCTCAGTGCCTGGGAAGGAAATCAGCTGGAGTGCCCATGCCTTCCTTGAAGCTACTTGCTTTGGGGCTTATGCTTTGTTATATGCCATATGGGCTCTAGGATACAGATTTCCACTGTGGTTTGGACCCCTCAAAATCAAAAGTCGATTTTGGGGGGATGGAATTACCAGCATCACAGAACCACCAGTTAAAAATCTCGATTGCAAAGTCCCTCGTACTCAAACTGAAAGACAAATCGTGGCTGGATCAAATACAGATAATGTATTCCCATAAGTAGATCCTGTCTCTGAAATTATTTGCAGGCTAGCAACCTTGATAAAAAGGAGAGTGGTTACTGAATTTGCCATAAAGGTTTTATCAGGAAAATTAAGTGAAGATGCCATTGGGGTGAAGTCTACAAAAGTAAACTTCCATTGTTTAGAGGCTTATTCAGTATTCTGTATGTAAAAGAAACAATCTATTGATTTCAGGAGGCTTCTGCCAAAGTGAACAGATCTCTCTGATGCCAACAGATTTCTTCCTCCAAAATAAAAGCCTTTATTATATAAAGGCCCTTCCCAAATAGACATAATTTCTCTGCAGAGGAGGGATTTTATTTTTGATGCACATCCTCTTTGATGATGAATCTGTAGAGAACAGAAACAGCCAAAAATATAAGTCTGCTGATACGCCATTTTTGTGATGATGTTGGAGGAACGGGGGAGTCTCACTGCAGAGCTCCACAAAGAGCAGCATGAAAGCACCATGCTCCTGGACATGCACAAGCTGCATTATTCTGATTTTTGTGCGGCAGCACAGTGCACTACCTCACTGGGCTACTTACAGGAAAGCAGAAACTGCAGTGTGGAACCCTCAATTATAGCAAATACCTCTCACTTTCAAGTGTAATACAGTAGATATTACAAAACATTTATGTTTGAATATATAAAAACATTTCAGTCAAAGAAAATAAATAAATAAAACAAAATAATTACTGTACAAATTTAAAGGAATGTTACTTGACTCTGGAAAGATACAAAGGTCACCTTCCCAAATAAATCATGTATATTAATTTTTTTTTTTTATATACACTAAATGCCTGTGAGAAAAGAGGCACTCAGGAAAGGCAAGGAAGGGGTCAAGCACAGACTGCCTGGGTAAACAAAAATATGCAGCTTTGGAAGAGAGATGGGCTCGTGTAACCATACAATGAATTTGATAATCAATTGATGGAAGGAGCAGAGTTCCATTAGCTGATTGGATTTACTCAGGCAAGTACACACAGGGGTGCAGTTGGTAACAATCCAACTCCGTCAGCCCAATACCAGAATAATCAGATGATACAAGCAGCTCAGGTGGGTTTGGAGGACAGCTGAGAGAATAAAGAGAAAGCACATAACTAAAAAAAGGAGCAGTAGAGGCTCTGCTCTTTTTCTCTGTACTGAAGTGTGACGCTATCATCTACAAAAGTACAAAACTCTTTTTGGTTCAGTGAACTACATCCATCGGACACAGGGTGCAACTTATTCCACGCAGTCTGCCAAATGCCACCCGAGTCCTTTTACAGCTGGCTGGAGTCAGAGAAGGACAAATCTGGCAGAAATGAACTTTGGGCAAAAGAACTGTCCTGGAAAATTTGCTTCCCATATGTTGGAGCAAGAAGGGGAGTGTGGGTCAGCCTGGCAGTCAGAATGCAAACACATCAGAGAGTGGAAGAGAAACCCTCAGCTGGGCAGCTCTCACTTTTGTGAGGAGCTTCCAACACAATTCGTGCTTCTGATTTTATGTGTCCTATGTAGGTGGATTATTCCCTTCAGGAACACCTGACTAAATATCAGGTCTTCTATCAGCTGACTGTAAAGTTATTATTCCTGAATTATTTTTCTAGAAATTTCACATAGAAGAGGTACTTCGCAAACGTAATTAGCATAATTGCTGCCTAATGTAGTCAAAATTCCAAATCCTGGCAGTACAAAATGTGTATGAGAGCTAAGTCTGAAAAAAGATCAATGAACTCAGAATTTGGGTTTAGAGATGGGGGGTGTTCAAAGCACTCAGAAAAGCATGAAGGAATTCCTTCAAATTTGGCAGGCACAGTGAAAGATGGAAAAAAGAAAAGTCCCTGGCAGGATTATAAAGAATAACAAATACATCAGGAAGAAATGATGTCAAATATATTGAATACAGGCACACACACATACTGTGTGTGTTATTTTGTGTGTCTGTGTATACATTTGCATGTTCTATAATATTTATCAAAGTGAAGTAATATTTTAGAGTTTGTCACGAGGCTATTGCAGCTGATGTAGCAGTGAATCTTTTCAAGTTCCCAGTGCTCTGTCACACAGCACTTGCAGAATGAAGATTTAGGTGAATTTGGAAGGCTGAGCATATCTCTCAGCAGGCTCTGAACTGTTATATGATGCTAAATTCTCCTGGTGCTCGATGTTTTGCTTGACTGATATGTAATCAAGCTGTGGCCATTTGTAGGCGAGCAGCAGCCCATTCATCTGATGCTTTCAGGGTGGGCTCAAGTGCTGTTTGGCTGGAAATGCTGATTTTTTTTGAAAAATGAAACCTACACTCCTTAAAATTAGTACAATGAATCACAGTGATAAATACTAATAATTTCCTTTGTACTACCCTAATAATGGAGCTTACTTTTGAATGCAAGTTACCTACCCTGATTAATACATTTTCACCTAAAATCTTTTCTAAATGAACAAACAAGTTATATTTAATTGAATAAATTCAGAAAGCATATTGATTAGACAGAACCTGTCCCTTCTGCTCCACTGGTAAAGTGACATATACAAAACCCTTATTAATGCCAACCTTATATTAAGGCTCTGAGGACAAATATGTGACAATTTTCAAAAATATACTTGAAAAAGATCAATAGAAGCAGTAAGAGACAAAAGCAATATAATAAAATTTGTCCTGTGATGTATTACGCTTTTGAAAGCTCCTCTCACATCCCCAGATGATTCTATGCTAAATGAATATTCTTGTTGCCATTTTACTGCTCTGCTTCCTCAAGGCTAGACTCTTCAATATTTTTAGTGCACCATTTTAAGCCAACTGCAGCTGTCTCTCTAGTAACCTAATAATAAGCATGACAAAATAGAGCAGAATGCTTCTTCCACAAACCAACCCAACGTCATCCTTCAAAATTCAAGCCAGAGGTTTAAACTGCAAAACCAAACTGAAATTTACTTTGAGAAATGACATGGCACATGGCACTATTGCAGTTTTTTCTTTTTGCATCACATAAATGTGCTTATTATACTCCCTATTTGTTTTAACAAATGGGTATAGAATAATTTATATTTAGAAATCTAATACAGTTTCTTCAGAAATAAGTAATGTTCAATGAATCCTAAGTTAAGGATAAAGAAGCGTATTCCAGAAGCACAACAGAAGCATTTTTTCCTGCCTGATCTCTTATCACAACTTTAGAAAGACCTTGCTTCAAATCTCATTGAACTCACTGAAAAAAACCTGAACTCGGTAACAGCACATGCAATCTGAGATCTGCTTGGCCGCAGTGCAGTATATGGAATATTCAGACAACATTAAAATAATTTTCCAGCAACCTACATTTTACAGATCTCTCATTCCAGTGCTCCAATCCATACAAGCACATTCTGTAGACCCATTCAGCAGAGTAGAATAGGTGGATTACCCCTAATGTAACACGTACACACTCTGAATTCACTTTTTGCCTCGCCCTGTAGCACTGACAGGCACCCTTGCCAATGAAACACAGGCCTGGTTACCAGTGAGAAACATTCTGTCTCAATGGGAGAGATTTACTCTATATTGCTAAATAAAAATCTATCCAAGCACCCCCAAATAACCGTGCATTATGAAAAACACCAGAATGCTCAATAAGTGTAACAAAAATGCCCACAATGTTAATAAAACATTGTATTATGGTAATTCTCTGCATGAGGAACACTATCTTTTGAAATTGCAGGGAAACTTTAAGAAAGCATTTTCAATCACGGCTGGAAGTGAGGATGCTGCTTGTGTGCAATCATAGCCTCTAAAATCTTACCTTCAGCAATATTTTTTAAAGGTTGCTGGTACCTTATTGCAAACATAATTGAATCTGGAAAAAAAACCCTCATTTTGATAGTGGCACAAAATATGCAATAGCAAATCAAGGAATTATTGATAGCATTTTACTATCTGACGGTGACATTACTGGGAGAGAGAAGATGCATATGGGGGGGAAATGGCAATGGGATTTTCAGGGATGTAAAGACAAATAGTTTACAAAAACAATAAGAGACCTTGAGCTGTTTCTTTTTAAACAAGGACACCAAAATTCAGGTGTTCTCTCTCATTGTCTTAGCATTATACTTATGCTGCAAGTAACAGCTACAGTGGTGTCCCTGAAAACATTTCCTAATGGGCTTTTTCATCGCCTTTTAAATCTCGCTCACTCTGCCACGACACACCACTCAAAATAAAATTCCCTTTTTCAAAACCAGATCACATTTTATTGACCAACACCAGAAGGATGGGAATTGTCAGTTCCAGAGATCAGAGCCCTGTGCTCACACAGCAGGAAGGACTTCAGTAGGTGAAACTTTCAGAGCTCCCCCACAATCCCCTCCAGCCCTCACTCCTTATCAGGAGAGATGCCATGTTAGATACAGACATTTCCCCATTAAGGAACAGAATTAAGAGTTAATCTCAATTTACAGAATCTACCTTACTTTGCAGTCTCTAAGAGATAAAGGTCTGAATTCACTAAAGATGCTGCCAAGAAGACAATCAGGAGATGAAAAGCCCTGGATCCCATAAGCAATGCCCCAGGGCATTCTGTCTCATTCAGATCAAGTTTGTGTAAGGGAAAGAAAGAGTAACAAAGAAAACAATGAAGAGGGGCTGGGGAGATGGAGCGAGAGAGAATCAAACACAGCGCTGAAACATATTACACTAAATAATGAATTCTCTTAGGTAGGTCTGGAGAACTTTTGCCCTCCTACACCACTTCTGACCTTTGCAGCTGATGGATCGAAAGGAGAATACAAATAACTATTAACTGGAGACAATTAATCTCAATTCTTATCTGCAGTTTAAGTTATAAACCTTTTCAGTAGCTAAAATATCACCACAATAGCAGATTCTTCCCCAAAAAAAAAAAAAAAAGAAGATGTATTTTTAGCAATTGCTTTCATTTTCCCAGTGGCAAAAGACATGTTCATCTCAATACCTGGATTTACCTAAAATAATCTTACCAAATTAGTTTTATCCATTAGAAAAGAGAATAAGCTTTAATATTTTGGCTTCTCAAAGAGACACCAGATTTTTCAACAGGGAAAAAAGAAGCCCTGAAAAGTGATATTGTTCCCACCGTTCCAGAGAAATTTCAGTCTAAAGGCAGAGATTGCTTTTGCTCGAACTGGTGTGACAGCAGGTGTTACACACATCACCATCAGCTTTATAATCATCATAATACGTTGCTTTTAAATAAATCCTTTCATCTCAAGCTTTTATACATTATGAACAATTAAGCCTTACAACCCCCCAGTGAGGAAGATGCATTAAGAGCCTGAACCTGCCAGGCACTTCAACAGAACAGAGTTAACTACAGAAATATAATTTAATAAAGAACGCATTTAACAAGTAAGAGCCGAAAAGCAAATATAATCTTTGTGTGCATAATCTTTGAATGAGCCAAGAGCATTTTGGAAACCCAAGGGGCCACCCTCTCTGCTAGTGTCAATTAGTAATCTATACCAATGTACACAGTGCCTAAGAATTTACCCTCTAAATTCTTGGAGCTACAAGACTCCAAGGAGCACATCACTGTCACTGCTTACAGGACCACACTGCTGACTTGTGCTTTTGCATACACATGTAATCATGCAAATATTTTACCTTATATCTAGAAAACACGTGCAATGTTGACTTTTTGCCAACTATCCCTGTTCCCTATTTGTATTTTCCGAAGAGAACTGAGTAGTAACATGCTGGGGAATGGGAAACCAAAAAGAAAATGATATAGAGATCCTTGGTTGCTTTTTAGAGCGCAGTGACACCTCGGTCACCAATCTGACTTCAATGATTCTGCATCAGTGCACTCTCTATTCTGCTGTACAGGCCCCAGCACAATACCCTGTGCCTCAAAAAACTAAAGTTATGAAAAATCCCTACAGCTGGTTTGAGCATGCCTTTAGATTGGATATATTGGGAGAGATTTCTTCACCAAAAGGGCGTCAGACATTGGAACAGGCTGCCCAGGGCAGTGGTACAGTCACTGTCCCTGGAGGGATAAAAGACATGTAAATGTGACATTTGGGGACATGGTTTAGTGCTGGGATGGTCACTTCTGGGTTAACAGCTGGACTCCAGGATCTTGCAGGTCTGTTCCAACCTTAACAATTTTATGGTTCCATCACAAGCGCTGGAACTTTCCAGAAGCACAGCACTCAAAGCTTGAAGTGCCTGGCCAAAATTTTCTTTCCCGACACATGCGAAACACTCCAGGCAGCGTTTGTTTGCCTCCCAAACAGATAACAGCGCTTCAGGAGCACCAGGGGACAGATGCTGCATGGATTCTTTTAGTGCTCTGGATTCATTTAGGATGATATAGCTCCACATAAATTTGAAATATCTTTCTTATGCATTAGTCTGCTAACGGTACACAGTTTAGTCTCCGTGTGGAAAAAATAAAGCACCATAAAAGACAGCTGTAATCCTTCCATAAAGTACAGTGTGCATTCCTAATGGAATATGATTTCAAAACAGATTTCCAGTTCCACCTTCTTAGGGTATCACGTTGCAATGTTTAGTTTGCAAAAACAGGCTACAGGAATGCTTCCTATATTTCTTGGCAATGCAACATTTAATTTTATGGTGCATAAAATGCATTTCTCTTAACAGATGTATCTGTTCCCTGATATCATGACTAAACTGCTTCATATCCATAAATGCTGTGTGGGGAACTAGCGAGGCCATGGCATTTATCTTTGTTGTTGTGGAGCACACTTCTGCTTGCTCCTAACATCCTGCTCCCCTGAATAACAACAAATTTAGCTTTGACTGCTCTTAAGAGGTTTGATCACATGCATGCCATATATATCCTTCCATACATTTTGTGATTATGCACAAAAAGTGTCCCAGCTATGCATTCTAAAGTGCGTAAGAACTACAAGGCTGTTTACAGATGAGAAATTACTAAAATAAATAAACTTTTTTCAGTGCAATATCAAGAAATTTTCCATAAAATTAAATTTAGCCTTTGGCTTGTCAGAGGTTAGCCCCCTTCCCAAATCTAGGTTAAACACCCCATTTAATCATGTCCTGTCAAAAAAATTAGATGAACAAACATAACTGCAATATTCCCTAATTAATGCAGGGAAAACCATGTGCATATGTTTCACAGCTGAGAAGAAAGGCTGTGGGGACCCACCAGAGCCACACAGCAGTCGTGGCTCAGATCGTCACTGCAGGGATCCTGCAGACATCCTGCAAACAATAAGGCCCAGGAAGTGATCTGGAAGAAGACAAAGGGATAACTGTGTGACCTGATCTGTGGAAATTCTTCCCTATATAAGTTGTGATATGAAATAATATGAAATAAGGTAAGATTCATTTGATTGTTGGCTTTTTCCAGTTGCCTGCTGTGACTGGCTCTGATAAAGGAGAGTGAGGTATTTCTGAAAACCACTGCTCTGTATACTGAGACTTTCTGCAGTCTGGTAACAGAAGCTCTGGCAGATGCTGAGCTCCTGACTTTATATAAAATACAAACAGTCTTAACCCTCCCAAGTCCTACCCTCCAATGCAGCTTACTGGATCTTGGAGAGGTTTCACTAAATCTTCGAAAAATAGTTTCCAAAAACATATTCTTTGAATCTGCAAGTACCCTCTTAAAAGAACAAGCAAATGAGTTCCACAAAGTGAGTGTTCTTCGAAACAATCACAGAGCATAGGAGTGACCTCTGTGAGAATTAACTTTACTGAAACAATGCAGTTCAAGCACAAACAGACAGCTACAGAGGAAACAGATGAAGACAAAATTAAAATTATTAGATTGAACTGTTGATGCAAAGGCATCTCAAATATTTCAACACCATGAGCAACCAGGACCTGGACTAGAAAGGAAACTACTGGTTTTTTAGAGGAACTTTTGAAATATCTTCCTCTCCATTCCAGTGAACACAAAAGTCCTGAAATCTTAAACTTCAAGTGTTCTCACACAAATGGCTATGTACAGAAGTAATTTCTGTTTAGATTTTTGAGTTATCAAAGATTGGGCTTTTATAAAAAGTATATGGTTTCACTGAGCAGCACTCAAGTGGTCATTTCTAATGTATACTGACAAAATAAGTCAAATTATGGGTAAAAGATGCTCTCTGAACGGCTCTGTGAAACTTTATGCACACTACTGTTACGTTCCTGCTGTTTTCTTAACTTTTTCAAAAAAATCTCCCAGTAAAATTAAGAGGTTTGTCCTACACTATGAATAATAGTTCATAGCAAAAAGAAAATAAATCTCTTACTGTGTACATAATCAGTCATTAATAGCACACAAAACCACTGCTGCTGGATAGCACCAGAAAAAGGATGGCCTGTTGCTGTATAAACAGAAAACTTGAAATAAAAATATACAGTGGACAGAAAGCAAGCTTCCAGTTAAAATTACTATCACTCCTGTGCACTGCAGATGACATGTCAACATTTCAGGAGCTGACATTTCATTATCAGACCAGAAATCTGGTAATTGTACAGGCACCAAATGGGCTTAAAGAAAGTAATGGGCAGCAGCAGCAGCAAACCTGCACAGAGAGAAATCTGCTGCACAGGAGTGCACAGTCTGACAGGCTTGTGCTTCTGAGAGGTAATCCAGAGCCTGAAGTCATCTATTTAACCACTAAATAGTTAGTGTCAGCAACGGGGCAAGATTCCTCAGACTGCCCTGCCTGTAGTGTGCTGCCACAGACTCTCACATCCATCTAAAATAAACCTTTTAAATTGTGGTCTCTATGGCACATTAGCCAGCACAGTAATTCTCAAGCTCCAGGGGGGTGGCAGAACATCAAAAGCTACAGGGCAGGATAAAGACAGCTCCTTTCTTACAGTGGAGTGTCAGACACAAATAATACTGGGATTTTGCTCTTTCCATGAAGAAGCTCTGCTTTTCCAGGATCCACAGCCCCATTTACTCAACTGATCAGTAGAAGGGTATTTAAATACACATTTAAGATATTAAGAAGCTGAATGAAGATACTTAAGAAAGAATTGATTTTTGTTGCTTCCAAAAGATATATAAAGGAATAAGATACTTCTATATCAGTTAGACACTCAAGGGAATTCAACCTAGCTCATTCACATATTGTTTTGTATTTTGTTATTGTTGGCTAAATCAACAAATCCAGCATCACAATACAACTTTTACAGTGACTAGGATCTACCACTATTGTGCCACTGAGGAGGTACTTCAGTGAAATGGGAATGTTTCTCAGAGCTTTGATGAAGTTCGGTGAAGCAAGTGAGATTACAAGATTTGCCATGTGCAAACTTGTAAGAAATCGGAGTCAAACTAAAAATGTTGCGACAGACCGGGGCAAGACAAATAAACAAGGTATCCCCTGGGAACAATAGACAGTCAAATCACTGAGGCAAAATATGACACTGTTCACTCTTGAAAAAGCAAAACCTCAAAGGGCAGTAACAAAACATAACAGCCCCCCAAATAATTTTAACACAAAGATAAACAGAGGTAGTTTCTCTGAGCTGAAACATCTTAATCACATTCTCTAGCATATAAAATTCACACACTGCACCTTGGTGCTTCAGTAACTTGTACGTCCCAAATAAACCTGTGGCTTTACATTGCTTTACATTAATAACTACAATTTCATGCTACCAGTACTTCTGAGCAGAGGGCAGGAACAGTTGATAATGGGACCTGCAACAATACCAAATCTACCCAGTTGTATTAGAAGAGTGTTGCAACAAAGTTCATGTTTTACAGTTGCTTTTTATAGCAAATACTTCCTTAAAAAAAACCCAAAAGCAAAACAACAAAAGCTATTCCATACAGCAGGGTGCAGAGATTCAATGAAGCACAAATCTAACATATTACACCTTGATTATGTGCTGAGTAAGATCATGCAGGTCAGGTTTAGAGAGGTGGCCTTCTCTACCATCCTAATCCCTGGATGTTTTAATCCCCAAGAAGAAAATGGAAAGATGCTTGGTGAAGAAAGGGAAGCTGAATGTGATCCCAACTGCTTTCTAACAGCATTGCCATCGCATCAGAAAGTCTCTCTAAACCCTTGAAGTAATGAAGAGGGTTTTTTATTTTCTTTTTGTATTTTTTTTGCTGAACAGAGGCTCTACCTCTATTACCATCAATTCGTGTCTACAGTCTCCATGACAATATCTATATTGAGGGGGGAAAAAATCCTGACGCCGAGATGTCAGGAGCAGATTTGGTTTGAGAAGTCTCTGGGGTGAGAAAATAGGTCTATAGGACAGCTACCCAACATGGATTTTTTGTTTCCACTCAGCCAGCCTCCGAGGTTTGCCATTTGGAATAATCAGAGTCTTTGGAGGAACTCCAGTTTCTTTAATACACTGAAAATCCATCCTGTTGTTCCACTTGTTCTAAATAGGCAGAGGCAAATAGCGCATTATCAAGTGTACTAATTGATCCAAATGCAGTGCAAACTAAATTAAGGGGTTGGAAATGCCGGAAAAATTAAACACAGCATTAATAAAGCTGAAAATAGCTTAATAAAGCTGAAAATAAGATCTGAACAACCTAAGGCTATTTCTGATATTTATTTCTGTTTAAATAGATGTCTTCCTGTAGACTGTTATCAGCTCAGCAGGAGCCTTTCAAGAGAGGCATTTTTCTCATTCTGTGCATTTTAAGTTAGGTTTCTATGAAATTCAGCCTGTCTGTAAAAGCTGCTGCCAATTCATATTAAAACCATAACTGCAGCTAAGTAATGATAGTATCCTGAGAGCATGTGAGCTGCAAATTCAATCCAAACCTTTATCTCGAGTACAAAATCCACTAGCTCATCTTGCAGATAGGGAGTTACTGCACACAGCAGGAGGAACACACCTAAATGAGCAGAAAGAAATCAATCCTCATTAGAAGGATTCTCCTCCGTATAAATGGATTGTGGAAGTCCTTGGCTGGCAGCAAGGCACTGATCTGCTGCTGAAAAGCGTCCATCATCACTGAAAGGTGTGGCAACGGATGGGGCTGAGCAGTGCACCGCTTGGTAAGGACACACTAAATGAGATGCGAGAGGATAAAACACCCCAGCTCCAAAGGACAAGTGGCCAAGCGGCCCCTGAATACCATCTCTTCATTTATTTCTGAAGAGAAGGAATGCCAGCTGGGCTTCAAGAGGAGGGACAATCACCAGCAGGAAACTCGGAGCTTTGCTCAAACTCCGTGCGAGAGAAGGGACAGATGCATTGCATTTTTTTCTCTTCCAAAAGTTCCAGGAAGTAACACAAAGAAAGTAAAAAGGAGCAGAGGAAGAAGAAAGTAAATGAAACAAAACAGTTGGGAAGCATGAAAGTGTGGAAGAAGTGAGAAACTGAAAAAACACACAGAAAAATGACAGCACCCCTAGATGTAAATCTCACTGACAACCAATCACCAGAAAAAGGGAATGCTCTGGGCTGCACAGGAATCCTGGCCACATCCTTTAATATTTAAATCTTAAAAATCAAAAGAGAAGAGCCTGCTGACTTCAAAAGGCAGAAGAATCTCATAAAGAGAAGAAGTAGCTTGCAACATGTAAAACTGTACAGAAATTAAAAGTTGTTATCATTGGAAAAGGCACCAAAGTCTCTGTGTCATTATACATATGATGCACGTAAGAGTTTGAAAACAGATTCTCACGACTAAAAGGTGATCTTAGCAGATATAAACCCATGGCCTTGATTCAGTTTAAGAATTTTAATTCTTAACTGTACATACTGTAAAAGGACTTCTCCTGTAAAATTAAAACACCGTCCCGCTACTTCTAACACAAATTGATCATTCACTCTAATGATTACAGCTCTTCAAGACATTTTGTAGCAAAAATGTACATGAATTCCATGAATCATCAATGCAAAGGCACTGCAAGCAACAGGAAAAGAACATTCTGCAGATCTGCTGGAAATAAGACACAGCAGCTCCAGTGACAGAAATCCCAATGACTGCTCTCCCAATAAGCATCTGAGCTGGCAGCTCAGGCCGAGGCAGAATGCTCTGAACTCCAGAAGGCTATTACATGCTATTGTCTTCCCCATTTATGCCCCTGGCACATCCCCAGCACAGTCACAGCACTGTTTAGTTACAGCTTGGCCTTTTGCACATTTAATGATGGTCACAGATGTAAGGGGTGGCAATTTGAGTGGTACAGCTCTGCAATAAAAATAACACCATATATTACTAATATGCATCACAGCTTTTCCCCAAAGTCTACTGCAGCTTTGACAAGTACATGTATCATTGTCGGACAACGTTTAACCTCTAATTCAAGTCAGAATTGAGATCTGAACAACAATATGTTAAAGTTGAAAGGAGGAAGGCTCAATAATACCTACAGAAATCTACAATCCAACTCATTCTCGCCTAGAAAAATTGAGGGGGGAAAAAAACCTTGAGCCATTAGACAAGAATTATTTTAAGGGAGAAAATAAGGCTTGCACAGAATCCTGGTTGTTAAGGACTTCTCAGGTGACACCCACACACCTGCCAGCCACCAAGGCCACCTTGCACACCGAGTCACATGGAGAAGAGGGCACAGAGCACAGCACCTCTGACTGTTCAGGGATTGTCTCAGCGTGAAAAGACATGAGCCTCCGAAGAACTAATCTGAGGAATGAAACAGCAGCAAATTCTTAGTCCCAACATACTGAAACCCCCAGCTCTTACAGCAAGATGAACTTTAGTGAAACTGAACAAAATGCTCTGTGAGAGTAAAGGGAAGTACAAACTGGTATGGATGCAGGCTGGGATACTGCTACAAACTTTTAAAAGCAGCAAAGCAGTCACAAACCACAGCTCAACTAGCTCTAAGCAGCCTGGTCTACCTGTACTCAGAACCTCTCCTGCTACTTCCACTCTGACCTTACTTCGACAGTTAAGGCTTTCTAATAGGGGCTCTCCTCATTTAAAGAAGAGTTTCCTTTCTTCCAGGACACAGCTGCTGCCCAAACAAGTCCATCATGCTGTCAGCAGAAGAGTGAACTAAAAGTGATCCCAGTCCTGGAAGAAACAGGAGCTGAAGAGAGGCTGAAAGGGCATCTCTGAGACATTCATTAACTAAAGAAGTTTCAACAAATTTAGCACACATCATGTTATTGGTGTTTTCACTGGGGTTACCAGCTGCTCTGAAAATGAGAGGAGCACTGGGAAGTAGCCAGAGAGCTGATCAAAGGCCTCAGCTCCTCTCCAAGACCAAAATACCCAGGACAAGCATCATCTCCCCAGCAGAAGTATTGACCAAACCAATCAATAAGCTTATTAAAAAGGGGCTTCAAAATTGATTTTTTTTTTCCAAGGGTCCTACTCATTTGCTGCTCTGAAGTCTCTCAGGGAGTTACATTTTCCTTACCGAAGTGGTAGAGAAATTACACAGAGGGACAGTCAGTCAAATGGATATAAATCTCCATCTTACTGTCATGGAATGTAAGTGGAATAAAGGTGGGTATAATCACTGAGTCTCTTTTTTTTTTTTTTTTTAAAAAGGTGCCCTTACTGAACAGGAGTCTGAAGAACTTTTACACTTCGCTTTCATGGTTTGTCTCACCTTGGCTAGGCTAGAATCTTTTGAGAAGAGGACACCTGGAAATACAAGAAGCTGTTAGTGTGCAGATAATCCCCAGGATTTGCTGTTTTCCACACAACTTCCAACGAGCCCATTGCCCAGACACAAGAGGAAGACTCCAAGGGTTAATATTACAAACTGCTGAACTTGTAACCGCTGCAACAACAAAAACACAATTAACCTGCAGAAACTACTCCTGTCATAAAATATTTCTAGCAATGCTGCAAAAAGGGAGCTTGTCATCTTCTCCAGCCCAGATCTGAAACTTAAATTAGGCTTTTCCTCATGCTCCAAGAAGAAACGTGGAGCACGAGGGTTAGAAAGAGTGACTCAGTTCCAAACTTGTGGCCTCTTTGCAGGGTCGGTGGTGAGGAGGAGAGGAGAGGAGAGGAGAGGAGAGGAGAGGAGAGGAGAGGAGAGGAGAGAATTTCTCTGCCTCAGCCCTGCTTTTTCTGCCTGCCCATCTGCCTGAGAGCCCTGCACACTCAGGCACTCTCATTCCTTCTGCCCAGCCCCACGGTGGAGCTGCCCTGACATTGTGTGAGGCAGAATGGAAAAGCCTTCTTTAAGACAGGTACTGTGTTTGTGTGCTTTTAGCTCCGGAAGAGAAACTGCTTATTTAGAAGGGTGGCTGGAATTGCACTAATAGATACGGCTTATCCAGGCTCTTAAATAGCAAAAATGCGTTTTCCTGAACATTGGCTACATTTTTCCCCCAAAGGGTGATGGAATCCTGTTTGTTAACCCAACTGCAGCTGCAGAAAACACTGATGGCTTTTAGAATTTCTGCACAACAATTCTGAAATCTCTTTTTTCTTGTCACTCTGCCGCAGCAACATTCCATTTAGCAGATATTCACTTTATAGCCTCTTTTGCAACAGACATTCATTTACATCTATTTTACATGAACTAAATTTGGCATTGAGTGTAGCAGACCAGATGCTTAAATGATACACTGTGGTGCTCATCTTTATTTACTGCTCTGGCTTGAGCTCTATAGATTTCTAAACATTTGCATATGTGCTGGTGAGATCTCAACTTTTTTCACATGAACCTAATTTTCCCTCATTCAAGCCGGTCTCTGACTTTGATTTTGGTTTTAAGTCCTCTTTATAATAGTGCAGAATAAACATTGCCATGGACAAGCATCAATTTAATCCATACATTGGTATTTCAGGTGCAAACATGAAGGGTGCAGGGGGATGCTTTGCTTGGTTGAGTTTTTAAGCTCTTCTCAGTGAGGTCACTTGTCTTCATTTCTCTCTTTCAAGGCTGCTGCATGTGATGCTATGTGTAAGAGCTGGACTTCATCAGTACATAAGTGAGGCTTTTCTCATTGAGAGCTTTCTTTCAATGAAAGAATACAGTTAGCTTTTCTTGTATTTTGTTTCCTTGCTCTTTCATTTATCTGCTTGGACACTGAGATCCATGAGCTGATCCTGTGCCACAGACACACAATAAGAGAATGATAAGAGCACAATAAACCAGCATTTCAATCCACAACCACCATCACACTGATCACATCTCAGTTAACACAGGGAGCACACTCTGAGCAAGGAGACAGAGTTCTGTTATTTATGCCATGGAACCAAACCTCTGCGTCTCTAAACTTCTAGCTTCTGCCTGAAATAAGATATTAACATTCTTATCTCTTAATTTACTGCCTCCCCTAAATAGTTTCACTCTCATTTTTGATTCAGCACATTAACTGCTAGGTTAGATTTCTTATTCAATAATCCAAGTATTAAACGCACATAGAGATTTTCTCTTTTTGATCCTTTTCATTGAAATGCAAACCATGTCTTTATTATGCCTTTAAACACCTTGAAATAGAACAGCTTACCTAAAAAGCACTTCTTTTGCACCTCCTCCTTAGTGAAAGACCTTGACCTAGTAAATACATCATACCTTATCAGTGTCAGAAAACTCTTCCCTGCATTTTGGAATCATGGTCATGGTCTGACAGATCCTTGGCACTGTCCTGGTCAGGCCAATCAATCACCTCACCCCCAATTTGTCATCAAGTTGAAAATATGACATGCCAGGGAGTCATGGAGGACCTGTATGTGTGCAGGGGTGGACCCAGTCACGGTGCCTATCATCAGGGTCAGGTCATTCTCACCCCCAAAGCCCCTGGCTGCTGTCACCAGGCAAGGACACCACCAAGCAGGACATCAGCACAGGGGGTTTTGTTCCTCGGTGGTGCCAGAGAAGCTGCTCAATGCCAGCAGGCATCACCCCTCGTGCAGATGATGTCCCACTCCCCCTCCAGGGGCACACAGATATAGTGAAGCACTAAAGCCATAAACATCCTTCAAACACACCACGGAGATTTTAATGTTAATCCCCCTCCTTCCATCCATTCACAGACAGCGAACAGTGAAGCAGAACATGTCAGGTTTTTCTATAGCTGTAGGAAATCACCAAACCCTTGCAGCCCATCTCTGCACTTTGCCGTCTTGAGGCTCTTCCCCTTTTGAGATCTGTCTATTAAATAACTGTATATGAAACCAGTAATTTAAAAATTCTGGCATTATTACTTCTTGATTGCTCAGGAATCTTCTTACTTTCAAGTTGCTTTATTCTTTAAAATTTTGTATCATTTGCTCTTGTAACTACAGTGTCCTTTACACTTTTCTTCTTCTCCCTTGATGTTTATCTCTCACTGGATTTGTATATGGTACAAATAACTCTTCATAGCCTCATACCGCTGTGCTAAAAAAGCAGCTCTCTTTAATCTGTTTTTATCAGATAGACTCTGCATTCCTGCACACACCCTCACAGTCATCACTGAACATGTTCCCCATTTAAAATCATCTTTCTGGAACAAACATGACAGACCTATATACAGTATCTTCAGTGAGATCTTACATGAATTTTTGTACAATATTAAAGCTTCTTTGCTTCTTGTAAAAGTACCTCACCTTCCACTGAGCTGGTTCACTCTCACCTAAAGCAATAGACCAACATCATCTCCCTTTCTATGTTACTTCAAAAATGAGAAGCCCCAGCTCTATAGAAAAATTCCCTGTAATCAGCTTCTAAGAGTTCTTAGGCTATTATAGTATTTAAAGTCGATGATTACATTAATCCACAAGATCATATAATTCTTCCTGGAGGAGAATTCAGGGTGAAAGTCCTCCCAAAACCCCCATAAGTCATCATTAATACATAAATTGTTAAGATTAATGAGGCCTTTTTGGTATTTTGAACGGTGACCTACCATGCTATCCCCTGGCTTTCACACTGAGCTCTCAGCACTACCCTCTAATCGAGTAACACCACCTGCAACACACCCAGATTCATCCTCACTAATTCACCACAAAGGCTTCTGCCGAATTTCAAACCCTGAGCGAGGCCCACAGTGGCTCTGGCACAGTTAACATTGCTGAAATAAGCACTGTCCATTTCGGTGCACAGGAGCATCAACATTCCCAGGATGCATTTTGCGTTCAGAGACTGCTTCGACAACTTGATAGACTCAACAGCCTTTGCTCCCTGCTCATTCCAGAACCTGCAATGATCACCTTAGCCCAACGAGAAGTGCTCACAGAGCAAGGAATTTCAGAAAGCAGGCTGCCTGTGAAGCCTGCTGGGAGCCAACCAGGCCATTGCAATACAAGCAGCACACGCCGAGCACGTGTGTTTTTCCAATGCCAAATTCCCAGGTTGTTGTTCAGGGCAGCCGCAAACAAATCCCCAAACCAAGGCAACACAACTTTTATGCTGTAAGTCCCTGCCTCAGATCAGCAGCAACTCAAGCTTTCCTAACCAAGCTCTCTGTACTTGTTTGTTTCAGCAGAAGTTGCAATAATGAGGGAGCCTATTGAGTGCTAAGTTGCCTTTCCACAGCATCATTTGTTGACAGAGATTGCTTTTTAACATTACTGTCATGCTGCTGATAGACAACAGAAGTCTACCGTTCTTTTTCAATTCCACACAGAGTTTACCATCAACAAAAAGTGCTGCTGTCTATCAAAAATCAATCTTTCCAACTCATGTGTATCAGCATGCAGTAATACCTAAGTAAATTTCAAGGCAAAAATCTCTTCACAGGGAACTGAATAAATTTTCCATTATTTGGAATTTATAATCTACAATAAACACAGATACTAACATGTAAAACCATGATAATGGGTGACCAAGAAAAACAGATATTGCAAAAACAGGAGAAAAAAAGGGGTAGTTCAACTTCCAAGTTCCAGATGAGAAGGGTGATGCACTCAACAACTTTTTTGCCTCATTCTTCAGTGGCACCCTCTGTTCCCACACCTTTCAAATGGATGGAGAGCAGGATGGGGACTAGGGGAGCAAAGTGCTTCCCAATGTAAGTAAAAATCAGGTTCATGACCACCTGAGGAGCCCAAATGTACTTAAGTCTGTGGGACCCATGAGATGCCCCCCAGAGTCCTGAGACAATTGGCTGATGGAGCTGCCAAGCCTCTCTCCATGATATTTGGAAAGTCACGGAGCCAGGCGAAGTCCCAGGTGAGGGGAAAAAGGGAAACATTGTACGCATCTTTAAAGATAGAAAGGAGGACCCTGGCAACTCTGACCTGTCATTGTCACCTCTGCGCTGGGAAGGTGATGGAACAGATCCTCAGAGAGGCTGTGCTGGGGCCCGTGGAGGACAGGGAGGTGATTTGGGACAGCCAGCATGGTTTCACCAAGCACCAGTCCTGTCTGACCTACCCAGTGGCCTCCTGTGATGGGGTGACTGCAGCAGGGCACGAGAGAAGGGCTACGGACTTTCGTAAAGCCTTTGGCACAGTCCCCACAACACCCTAAACCAGAGAGAGAAGGGTTTGACACGTGGACTGTCAGATGGAGATGAAAGAGGTTGGGCAGTTACATCCAGAGCGTTGTGGTCAATGCCTCAGAGTCACTACGGACATCAGTGACAAATGTGTCCTGGCCCATACTGGGACTGGTGTTCTTTAATGCCTTCATTAATAGCACAGATGAAGGGATCGAGTTTGCAGGTGACACCAAGCT
>VZRL01003425.1:580761-611712 GCA_013397895.1 Origma solitaria | reverse complement strand
CCCATCCCTGGCAGTGTCCAAGGCCACGCTGGACAGGGCTTGGAGCAGCCTGGGACAGTGGAAAGTGTCCCTACCCGTGGCAGGGGGTGGAATTGGATGAGATTTAAGATCCCTTGCTACCCAAACCATTCCATGGTTTGAGGGGCCTAAAGTGGCATCTCCAAATGTCCCTGCCTTGTCTGAGAATTCCAGGTAAAACCTGGGCTAGCAGGAGCTCTCAGGCTGAGCATGGGGTGTTTCTACCTGGAAACACCTCATGGTTCCATCCCTCCCCTTGGGCTGGTGAAGGGAGGGTTTGTGAGCAGAGCAACCTCGGGAGAGCTCTGGGATCTGCTGGGATGCTCCAGAACTTTCCTTCGGCTTATTGGTTGCATCCATACACTTTGATCCCTGGAGAGTCAAACCATGTGCCCAGTGCCTGTGAGTTCAGGAGCATCCTGGCTCGCTCCTGCCCCATCCCAGCCTGCTCCTGTCCATCCCAGCCTGCTCCTGCCCATCCCAGCCCGCTCCTGCCCATCCCAGCCCGCTCCTGTCCCATCCCAGCTTGCTCCTGTCCCATCCCAGCCTGCTCCTGTCCATCCCAGCCTGCTTCTGCCCCATCCCAGCCCGCTCCTGCCCCATCCCAGCTTGTCACAGGATACCCCAGCTTGTTCTGTGGCATCCCAACTCTCTCTGGAGCCTTGGCATTTCCACTGACACAGCTGTCCCTGTGTTGGGCTCTCATCCCTGAGCCAGGTGTGAACATTTCTGCTCCCATTTCTCTTCCAGGTTTGTCATTCAAGTATCCCTCATCCTTGGTGCTGCCTCTGGAATGTTTAGGCTGTCTGCCTACTGTGTTCTCCCTGTTTTCCTTAGAGATCTCTGCCTCAGTTCCCCAGAGCCAACCCCGAGTCCTCTCAGCTTCCACACAAGCCAGGATTTGTCCCCTTGATCGGTTCCTGGGGGACAAGAAGCCTTTGGAGAGGCAGGAATTCTCTCCTGGGAGATTTGATGGCTTTTGCCCCCATCAAGTGGGAGCAGTGCCTGCCTGTTCCCACTAAAATCCCCTGCTGCTGCTCCTCTGAGGAGACTGAGTCAATTCAAAGCTATTTGTGCAGCAGGCAGCTATTTTAGGGAATCACGGAGCGTGTTCCGGGCTGGAATGATCTGCTGGGCTGGCAGATCAGAAGAAGGAACAGCTGCTCCCTGCTTTCCTCAGCCACACTTAACCCCTTGTTCCTTCTCTTCCAGCTTGCCACGGTGGAGCCTGGGATGAAATTCCACATGTACACGAAAGAGGAGCTTGAGGAGGTCATCAAGGATATTTGAAAATGAGGGAAGGACCCCCAAAAGCTCACACCCCTCCCCCGACCAAAGGAACTGGTCCAGTTCACCCAGTTCCTGGGACTTCCCTCCCCACAGCACCTGTATCTGCTGCTCCTGCCAACTCCACAGGTTTTTTACCATTTCTGGACAGAACTGAGCTTTGCCTGAGGAGGGAATGAAATAAATCATTTTGTTACTGTCTTTGGGCCCCTCGGCACGGGGGGAAAAGGTGGGAAGGGGGGGTTTGGAGCTAAAATTGGGGGTGGATTGGGACAGCAGCTGTGCCAAGGGCACTGCCAGGTCTGCTGTAGCAGTGAGTCTCCCTCTCGTGGTGCTGTCCATGGGGAAATCTAGGTGTCATTCCATGCTTCTTTTTAAAAAATGAGATTTTTTAATCTGTTCAGTGCATTCCTCCCTCCTTCTCCAGTGTTTTTTATCTGTAAAAACCTCCCTGGAACTCCTATCTCCTTCCCTGCAAATTACAATCAGCCTTGGGGTTTGTGTTTCCTAGTAGGGCTTGAAAAAAAATCTATAAAAACAGATAGATCAGAGCCCACCAAGCAGAAACAGGAATAATGGGCTGGGACAGCCCCTCACCTCTAAAATCCTGCAGGTACCACTGAGTTTTGATAGGTAACCCTATTTTTCACCAGAGAATTTCTGCTTATCCCACTGGTTTTTGTTCTCCAGCAAAAATCTCTCTCTGTGTCCTCAAAACAGTGTCTGGGAGTCAAAGATGGGTCTGATAAGGGAATAAACTAAAGGAGTATTTTCCTATAAAATCATGGTTGAGGGGAAAGCCAACTCTGCCTCAGTCTTGGCAGCTGGTGCTGTGCTCCCCTCGGAAGGGCAGAGGCCTGGAAATCAAATTCCAGGATAAATTATAATTTTAAATTACAATTTCAGGATAGATTATGATTTCACCCTGAACCAAACAGTGTTGGCTGGTGTGGAAGAGCTGGATATAGCTGGGACGGGGGTTATCCTGGGAAATAAGGATATTTCCCCCCTCATAATGCTGGAAATGAGGAATTTCCCTCATATTTCATCAGCTGGCAAAGCCAAATCTCCCCTCACCTCCAGCCTCTGCTTTTTCCAGAAGGAGAAACGCTCATCCTGTTGCTTTTCCCCTCTTATGCCATTGCCAGATGGATTCAGGAAGGGAAGCAAGGTCTGGAAAATCAGTCCTTGGATAACCTCAGTTTCAGCATAGCCCAACGCCCTCCTCTTGGAATCCCTGTGAGCATCTCCTCTTTCAGAGCAATTTAAAGGGAACAAATTGGAGTATCAGGTGCTCCTGCCTGAGGCCCTGGTCATGGTTGGATCCAACACCTGTCCCTGCAGGTGGAATCAAATTTTTAGTGGATGGACTTTTCTCCTCTGGGAAGATATTCGTTGGAGCCTGGGTGTGGGGAGTCAGCCTGGCTCTGGCTCAGTTTTGGGGTGCTGTGCCACTCCTCATCCTGCACCCATTTTGGGGTGGCTCTGGAATGGGACCTGGCCCATCCTGAACGGCAGGCCAGGAATGAGCGCCAGGACACCTCCCCAAGCAAAACTGGGGCTTGGACCTCCCACCGCCCCCCTTAATGCCAATTCATCATCCCAGAGCTCAGCCACGGTCCTTTCCCCAGGGCTGTCCCGGCGGTTGCTCCAGGATGGAATGCTCCGCAGGGCTTTCTGTCCCGGGGAACACAAAACCTGGTTCTTCCCACGGTGGCACTCGCGCAGAAACGGCCCCTTGTGCCCTGTCCTGTCCCAGGGCCAGTCCCGGCCGTGCACGCCGCTGTCCCCTCCCCTCCCAGCCAGGCACTGACCCCTCGGTGTCCCCCGGCCCGGGACGCCCATCCCACCGGGGCCCCTCCCGCACGGTGTGAATGGGGCGGGCGGGGCGGGCGGGCCCCCCGCGCCTCCGGCTCCCCATGGCTTCGGCCAATCAAAAAATCGCTCTCCGCCAATCAGAGGCTGTCTCTGGGCAGATTAGACACCGGCGCGTGGGGAGGGGCCGGGCTGGCATTCGCCGTGCGAACGCCGCCGGCCAATCACGGGAGGGAGTGGGCGATGATGGACAAAGGAACGAACCAATCAGAGCTGGTGAGGCGGTGCAGGTGGGGAGGAGGCGTGACCGCATTTTGAGTGACATCTCCTACAGCCAGTCGCCACCGCCCTCCACTCGTCAATGACAGCCGGGACACGCCCCCCGCCCTGGCCCCGCCCTGTGGGCGGACCGACCGACAGACGGACAGAGCGATGGACAGACGGACTGAACAATAAACAGAACGACAAACAGACGGACGGACAGAAAGCCCGATAGACAGATCGACAGACAGGTCCGCGCCCCCTGCCCTCCCGGTGCCAGCAGATGGAGGCGGGGGGACGGATGGACAGAAAGACATCCCTACTTGCATCCCCTGGGACGGACAGACAGAAAGATACCCCTCCCTGCATCCCCCAGGATGGACAGACAGACAGACATCTGCCCTGCATCCCCCGGGATGGACAGACAGACCGACAGACATCCGCCCTGCATCCCCTGGGATGGACAGACAGACAGACAGACTTCCGCCCTGCATCCCCCAGGATGGACAGACAGACATCTGCCCTGCATCCCCCGGGATGGACAGACAGACAGACATCCACCCTGCATCCCCTGGGATGGGCAGACAGACAGACAGACAGGCAGACAGACATCCCCCACTGCATCTCCCAGGACCGATGGACACATGGACTTCTCTGGACTTCTCTGGCACCGCTCTCCTGAAAGCATAAATAAATAAAGGCAAATCACAGGCAGCACTGTCTCCCAAGCAGGCACTTCTAAATTACTTGGAATCACAGAATATCCTGAACTGGGAGGGGTCCACAAGGATCACCGAGTTCAGCTTCTCCAGTTTGGGGGGTCTCATGTAGGTGATTTCCCTCCCCAGTTGGGGTTCAGGGGCTTTATGAGCCACCCAGACACAGTTTGGGGGTGTTGTCACAGGAAGAGTGAAAGCTTCAGACCAAGCCCTGCCTTAGCCTCAAATTTTGGCAGGAGTTAAGTTGATCCACAAGTTCTAATGATGGCAAATCTGATTCATAAAAGTGAATAATTTATTAAATGGACAAAGATAAACAGAGGAAAGATCTTAATCAGAATTACTACACAGTATAAAACTAAAGAACTACAAATAGGTTGCAGCATAACATAAACAGGGCACTATAGCAAGGTACCTGTATTAAAGCTGGCAAAAGGAATAAGATTGATCAGGAGTTGAATGGAATTTACCACCAAAACAACACTAGTGCACACAGATTCCTTCACTGAATCCCTGTGGAGTACCCGTGAAGTGGCGTCTCCACTCACAGGAGAAACTCCACACATTTCCAGGAAAACATGTAGAAGATTTCTGCTTTGTGAAAGTTTGCTGTGGATTTTACAGTTGTAAAGTGAGTGTCTATCAGTCCCAAATCCAGCTTATCTTGCCAGATCTCACTTTAACAGTGAGATTTTTATTGCCATTTGGGAGATGTTAACCCCATGGCTCCAGAATTGCTCCCTACAAGACAGCTGGTCCTGTTTGGGTGATCTGACTGGTTAACAAACAACAGGTAAGCTCTTTTTGGGGGTGGGATGCCCTGCTACAACAATCAAGTGGCATCATCTTTGGTCACTGCAAGGCTGTACATATGGTGATGCTCACAGCTGAGAAGGAGTGTGCAAAACACCGTAATGGGAAAGTAATTTACAGGCTGTAAAGGAAAGAGGACTGCTACTTGATTGTGGTGCAGATAAAAGTTTCCATGTGTAAGAGGCAAGGTCTGAGAAGGCTTCTTGTCCTGGCACTGTTGTCTGTGCAAGAGGCAGCTGAGAACTTTATTAGACTGCAAGAGTGACAGAATGTGATGGTGTTGAAAGGAACAAGAGGGAGATGTTTTTATGAACTATGAGGCCTGCTGGCAGATAAGGCCTGATACTGATAGGTGAAAGAAGCAACAGGAGGAACGATAAATTCCATCGGAATTCCATTGACACAGACTGTTACTCACCCAAGGGTGTATTAAATCCCTGGATTTAGACAAAAAGAGCAGAGACACAAAGAAAACAAAAGGTGGGGGAGGAATGTACATTAGAAGGAGGTCTGTATTAGGTGATTCAGAAAGTCTGTACCTCTCGAGTACTTCAGCCAATGGGGAAAGAGAGAGGGAATCTGTGGCTGGGAAATGAGGATAAAAAGAGGCTCCATCCTCTAGCAATTTGTGAGACCCCATGGCAAATACCCATGACCTCTCCCTTTATTCATGAATAAAGTTACAGGACTCCTCTGTCTCCTTTTTGGACATAAATCTCTGGTGTTTGTGGATTAATTTTTCCTGACAGTGCTTAGAGCTGAGAAGGAAAGTGCACGGCACTGGTGCGTTTCAACCGAAGCACAGATTGCTTCTGTGGTGGCACAGTGTTCTGTGCAAGAAATACATGTACATTTTGGGTCTGAGAGAAGGAAAGGGTGTGATGCTGCATAAGGTTGTGTCTTGGTTTGATAGGTGTCTTGCTAAGGAAGGTGGGAGCCTCCCTTAGAATGGATAATGTGACCCCCTTCCCTCCGAATTATTATGACTTTGGAATCAAGGGCTTTCAGGCAAAGATATGGGAGAAGGAATAACAGTTCTACACTAATACTTAGAGCAAGGCAATAATACAGAAACAACTGTTTAGATAGACAAAGTCAGAATACAACCTGCACCCTGTTAGGGCAGTGCTGGCAGTGCAGTTCAATGGTGGCTGCAGTCCCGTTGGAGTGATGGATGTGCTCTTGTTGAAGTGGTGATCCTGTAGAAAGATCTCTTCGGTCTCCGGAGGTCCAGCGGTGGCTCTTGAGCTCTTCTCCTCTGGGAATCCAGTGGGAGAGGTAGTCCAGTGTTCCAGAGTCTCTCTCTTACATGCAGGTAGAAGTGTTCAGTTCCTCCCCTCTGGGTGGAGTATCTCACAATGTGCTGATGTAATCCTATGAGTCACTCCCAGAGCCCCCGATGGCCATGAGCAGAGATAGCCCCGATGGCGTTAGCAGGGCTGGGTTACTTCCACAGACCTTGATGGCCCATGAGCAGAGATAGCCCTGATGGTGTCAGCAGGACTGGGTCATGCTGAACACAAAGAATACTGCCCCACCTGTTTTAACAGCTTATGAGATGGTAATAGAATACAGACTTTTTGGTTACACCTTCCATGTAACCTAGAACAGGTTGAGAATGCACCTGCAGAGCACCATGACTGTGTGTGCAGTGTAAAGGCTGCAGGAGGAGTGTGACTGCCACTTGATTGCCTTCTGAATCCAAGTTATCAATGGCAACAGGGAAAGTCAGTGAAAGCTACCTGTGCTGCTGTATTTTCCTATACAAGCCCTACGTGGAAACAATTCCATTTAGCTTTAGACTCCGAGATTCAGAGAACTTTATGGTCCATGTAGCTGACAAGGAAAGTACAGAGTGCAGTGGTGAGTTTGATGTAGCTTACATGCAGCAAGGGGAAGGGGTAGAGCAGCACTGGCTTTTTCTTCTAGAGCCATTTTTATGGGAGCAGCTGCTGGGCATTTGAAAGAGACCTTTCCACCTGTGAGAGTGGAAAAATGTGACGGTACATATATGTGAGAAGGAAGATGCAAAGCCAAAGTGTGTTGTGGGCAGTTCGATGGCTGCTAGGAGAAGGAAGTAATAAAGAAAGCCTTCTGTCCTGAGATTTACTTCTCTGTCAGATATAGCTGGACACGATGGACTCTGCCACACTGAAGGTGTGTGAAAGAGTTTGCTCTATGAATATCAGTTTTCACAGGTAAGTGGGAAGGTCAGCAAACGCGTTCCTTCCTGGTACATTTACCAGATGAAAGTGTATCCGAAATGCTTCGCTTTGGCAGTGGACTCTGCTACTTTATATTATGGCAGCTTATGTGATGCTTTTTAGAGTTGAGAAAGAAATTGCGAATCCCCATTGTGTTTAAACCAGTTTAGAGTCTGAAAGGAGAAGTGAAGTGCAGCACTGTCCTTTTGTTCTGTAACTTTTCATGTAGGAGTAACTGCTGGATGTTTTGAAAGTGTTTGGAATCTGCAAAAGACTAGGATGGTTCAATAGAGCTTGAGGGAAAGTGCGTATCTCTGGAGAGTTTGATGCAGTTCAAGAGATGAAAGTTATGTATTAAGACAGCAAGAGTGTTCTCAGCAGACACTGACTGTGAATGAGCTTTTTGCTGGACTGTTGCAATTTTGTGCCTGGGTTTCGAATGTGACTGTGAATTATTAAAATGCAGATATAGATCTAATATCGATATCCACCTGAGATAGACAAGGACTGTCTAATTTGTTGAGGTTAGAAAGTGTATGTTTATTTCAGCGCCAGAGAGCTGCAGGGATAAATGCCAAACATACAGCTCTGCAGTAACAATGCAACACAGAACTTATTTATCTATAACAATAATGCATATTTAAAATACAGATACATATTCATAGCATAAGCGCCTCCCATTCCCCGCTTCGGATGGAAATTACCAAAAAGTCATTAGGCATGTGCAGTTCCTGCAATGGAATTGGATCGGTGGTCGTTAATTTGGGTCTGAGGGCTGCTTTTGAGGAAGTAATATGGGTCTTCCTCACTGTGACCTTCTTACTTCATTGATTTTTGACAATACATTTGACCCTGGAAAACTCCCAATGCTCTCTTCTATTGCTTCTAAATAGGTTGCATCTGCGCAAAATTTGTAACTGTCTAGGCTCTCCTTTGAAGCTCTTTTCTTAAGATTATTAATTGTCTATTCTAAGCACAGCTGAGTAAATATCAAATAATCAAAGGGCTACTCTGCATTTAATCATGAATTTCTTTCTAGCTGAGTTCTGCGTCTTTTTCTATTCTAGTTAATTTTAATAAAACTAACTTTTACCTAAAATCTCTACATTGAAGTGTCTAAAAGAAAACCCTATGTTTCAGCTGTACAAATAGCTGGGAATGAACACATGTGTGTGGTGCTTAGTTGAAAAGCTGGAAGGACAAGGAGTAATCCAGCAACTGTTTCTTTCCTGGCACATTAATTCATCATGCCCCTTCACTGTGGTGCAAATTAAGAGTTTCAAATGAAAGCTGAAGCTGCATGTTGAATCCTCTCCTTTCGGTCTCTCATAGAGACCCTCAGGACCCACTGCAGTAAAAAAAAGTCCTATAATAAAAGAGGCAGTGCAGGGCATCACTTTTCCTCTGCAGCCTTAAACACACATGGATATTATGCTTTTTCATTTCAGTTGCATGCACCTCTACATTTTCAGCCTCTCGCTGAGCCCTGCTCCATAATTTTAATCTGGAAACTAAAAGGAGAAAGTATGTTTGATATTCACTTCAAAGGATATCAATACCTTGTAAACCAGGGTTATGAGCTTACCTTTCAAACTATCACAGTCTTTCAATCACACAGAGCTCCTGAACCTAAACTAACTGTATTAAGTGTAAATATTGGTCGCAAATGCCCATTCGGCAAGCTATTGCTCTCTCCGCATTTTAATTAGTATCCTGTGAAAAGCAACACACCCCCTGGAGTTATGTGCTTTCCTGTTTTCAAACTAAATGTACCATCTTATTCTTTACTCTTGCAGAGTCCAGCTTCAAATCTTAACACATCCAGCAATTAATCCTAATTGAAAGGTCCTAGAACATAAAAGTAAGTGCCGGCCTTCACTTTCCCCTTACAGCTCACAAAGTGCATTGCACAGAGGTCTGTGCGCTCAGCTCTGTGTCCCCACATGCACTTCCCATCTCACAGAGTCCAATTACAAACTTAAGATCATTCAGCAGCTGGTCCAAAGAAAAGATTCTAGAAGAAAGGGGCAGTCCTGGAATACACTGCTCTTTTGCAGCTATAAACTGGACAGCCAACAATGACACCACTCATCTTCCTTCCCAGCTATATGCACCATCGCATTTTTTCAGTCTCCAAGAGCCAGGATCCCCCTCGGGGCTCTTCCACGAACTGCTGCTCACACACAAACGGGCCAGACCAGGAAAGCGTTCAGCTTTTTCCTGGGCTCTGTTAGTGCTCAGGGAAACAACCACACGATGGCAATGCCGACTTGAAGATGAAGGAACTGCACCGAGCCTGGCTCGACACCACCCCAAGAGCAGAGCCAAATTGGAAACGTCCCTGCTCCCCAATCAACTGTGTCAGCACCAAAAGATTGCACTGATCTTCCCCTTCCAGGTGCAACCTCCTATTTGCACCACACTCATATGGTAACACAAGATTATTTCTGCTAATGAATTTTTACACTCTCACAGAGTCCGGCTACAAACTTGTAAAAATCAGGCAAAATGAGAGCTCACGAAAGTGTCAGCTGAGAAGGCTCTTGCTGCCTGCAGCATCCAGCTGTACCCCTTGAACTGCACCACTCCCCCTGCTCTCTGCACTTGCTTTCTCACGTCTAGGTACCATCATTCATAATCCTTCAGTCTCACAGGATCAGGACCCAAAACTGAATACAGCCCCTGACTGCTCAGGCCCTAAAGGGAGCAGGACAAAAAGCTCAACAGTTTGGCTTTTGCATTTGCACTGTAACAGTTCAACAGCTCTAACCAATAGAACTGTATACTAGAAAATGCAATTAATAATCATCAAGATCACCCAATGTGCGGATTCAAAATTATTTTCTTTGCCAATGAATGGAACTATGAGCCCCTCTCAAAAGAAATGGGATCACCTCCTCCAAAACAGAAAATATCCTTGAACTGATTTCATTTAAAGGCGCCAGAACACTGTTACACTCTTGCATTACTTTCCCTGGACACTGTATCAGCTGCACAGCAAGAATGAAGATTGTCCAAAATCAATGTATGGCCAAAAATTTCAGAAGACCACCTCTGAAAAGTGGAAACGACATGCCAAGGTGAATCTTTCAGAAGACCACCTTAAATATGGATACCAACTCCATAATTATACAAGTCTACGGAATGCATCCATACCAAATATGCAGGGATAGAAAGTTGATGCCCTCCTTTACCTCCACTAGGCACCTTGCCTTGCTTTGCCTTGCCTTGCCTTGCCTTGCTTTGCTTTGCATGCAGGCCATGCAGTGCAATCCAAGTGTAGGCAATTCTAGGCAAGTTGAGGGAGAGGTAGGGAAGGCAAGAGCAGTGAGGGGAGAGCAAATGAAATGTTGGGTGAGAGAAGGTTCAGGAACTGGAGGCAAGGCTGGGCATAGGAAGGTGTCTTAGGGATGATTTTTTATCCCATACCGTGTTTGGTTTTTTTTTGTGTCCAGGATGGTCGCTGCCCCCCGCCCACCTCCGGGAGTATCGCTACGGGTGAGACCCGGCCCCAGGTTTCCTGCAAGAATTGGGGCGGGGGGCACGGGGCAGCCCCTCCCTTCCCTGCATGCAGCACGGTCTCTGTTGCTTCGTGTGGTTTGCCTGTTTATTTTTGTTTCTTTTCCTTCGGCACTGTGGCTGGACTCGCTGGCTTGCTTCTCTGCTTCTCTGCTGTTTGGGAGCCCAGAGCCAGTGTGGCTGCACGGGACCCAGGAGCACCCATCCCTGCCGGGGCCATCCCAAATCTAAACAGGACCTCTGGGGAGCCCTCTGGGTTTTTCTGCCCCTGCTCACTCAGCCCCCCGGGTTTTTCTGCCACTGGGGCACCCCGCGGCTCTTGTTACAGCCGTGGAGTTTCTGTGATGCCCCAAAAGATAGGCTGGAAACAAAACCCCACAGACCCGTGTCTGTAGAGCAGGTATTTGTTTATAGCAGTGCTGGAGATGAGGGGGATTCCTCCGCCTAACTCACCCACCTTTGTCAGGTGTTTTGGTTTATTTATACAGTAAATTTTGCTTAGTGTTACTATGTCACTATAACATCATCATATACATGCCGGAACTAATTTACATAATGTGATCCCTTGGTTATAAATAGTTCTTTTGCACTGCGCTTGTGCTGCCCCAATTCTGTGGTCGTGGGGGTGTCCCTGATGAAGGCTTCCAGGATCTTCTTTGCATCTGAACTTTTCAGCTTTGTCTTTGGAGCATGCTCAGTTGTGGTGTTCCTTGGTCTCTCTGGTCCTAAGTGGTCTAAATTCTGTATTCTGTGGCTAAGTGGCTTTACATTTGCCAATTTCTCATTAGTCCTATACTTGTCCACCTTTGAAGCCATCCACCTGCTGAGGTTTTTTGTCTATTCAGCATTAAGTACCTAGTTAACCATATAATAGCCATTACATTGTATAGAAAGTTGTGATTGAAGTTATATCAGTATAAAATGTTATGATTCAGGTTATATAGGTATAGGAAGCTATAATTCCAATTATACTGATATAGAAAGTTATTATTCAGGTTATACAGGTGTTAAAGCTATGATTCAGGTTATGTTGATATAGAAAAGTTATAATTCAGGTTATGTCGATATCTTATAACTAATGCTGTATAAGCACCTTGTAGCTCTGACTCAAGTTATATAAGCATCATCTGCTACCTGTTGTTGACACTCGTGGGGTGAGCCAGCCCCTGCTGTCCTAGCCGCTGCCCCGAGGCTCCTGCTACAGCCCACCTCACCATCTGGACGGGCACTGGGATCGCCCACCCCGGTGAGGCTGTAAAGGAAGCCCCTTTGCCATCCCTTTAGCCATCTCACCACCATTACCCACATGAAGAGACGGCTGAGCTCGCACCACAGCACCCCCTGCAGCCGTGGGGGAATCATCGCACCTGCCTTGCCCGTCCGGAAGCCAACAGTGCCCTTGGTGGCTGTGACTGTAAGTGCACCGAAGGGGAGGGTGTGTGACAGCCCAGAGAAGGCTGCTAATGGGTTTCTGGTTTGGTTGTTGTTGCTGTTGTTGTTGTTTATTTGTCTCATTATACATATATATACCAGTAAAGAACTGTTATTCCACTTTCCCACATCTTTGCCTGAAAGCCCCTTAATTTCAAAGTTACAATAATTTGGAGGGAAAGGGGTCATATTTTCCATTCCAAGGGAGGTTCCTGCCTTCCTTGGCAGACACCCGTCTTTCAAACCAAGACAGAAGGTAAGTACAGTGATGGGTAGGCCAGGCAGGGACAGGGAGAGCTAGGCATGGCAAGGCCAGGTGTGAAAGGGGCAGGCAAGTCAAGGCAGGGAATAGGTATACAAGGCAATGCAACTTACCTTCCTATGCCCAGTCTTGCATACAACTTTGGGGCCTTTTCTTCCCTAACACTCCATTTGCTTTCACCTCACTGGGCTTGCCTTCCCTAACTCCCCCTTGACTTGCCTAGAATTGTCTACACTTACACAGACGGCAAGGCAAGGCAAAGCAAAGCAAAGTCGTTGGCAGGGCAGAGCAAGGCAGACGGAGGCAAGGGAAGGCAAAGCAAGGCTAGGCTAGGAAAAACTGGGCAATGGTACTGAGGGCAAGGCACAGCCAAATGACTCAGAGTGCCTTTCCTTGCGAAGCAAGGGATGTAGTCCCAGTGTCAGTGGAGCAGATGTTGAGGCACCATGGGGAGGTAAACTCCAGCAAGACTTTTCTGACCAGGCACCTTCTGTGTAGGAGCAATTGTTGAATGTATTCAATACTGGAGGGGGTATCCAACTTTTGGTTGGTATGTTCCTGAATGCTGATGGCAATGCTTTTCCATGGAAAGGAAAGCACATAGCCTGAGGGTTTCAGGTGCAGCTAAGAAGCTGCCTAGTGGAAGTCAAGGGTGGCAGCAACTTTCTTTCCTGGCATATTTGGTGTGGGTGCACTCCCTCCATTTCTACAGTTACGGAGTTGGTATCCATCTTTTGAAGGTAGTCTCCTGAAAGGGTCAATTTGGCATGTGGTTTCCACTTCTCAGAGGTGGTTTCCTGAAATTCTGGCAGTACACTTATTTTGGTAAGCAGCTATACTCGGTGTGCAGCTGATGTGGTACCCAGGGCAGGTAATGCCCAGGGACAATGTTTTGAAGCCTTTGAATGGGATCAGTTCCTGGATGTTTTCTGTTTTAGAGGAGTGGAGCACATTTCTTTTGAGATAGGTTCATACTTCCTCTCTTTGTTGGGTGCAGCTCGATGGGTGCAGTTGAAATTGTTGGCAGCAACAGCTTTCTCAGCTGGCACTTTTGTGAGCTCTGTTTTTGCCTGATGTTTACAAGTTTGTAGCCAGATTCTGCGAAGAGTGAAGACATTAGTGCAATGGAGACCTTGTTGCTATTTGAGTGTGGTGCAAATAAGAGGTTGCACCTGGCAGGGGAAGATCAGCGCAATCTTTTGGTGCTGACACAGTCATTGGAGAGCAGGGACATTTCCAACTCGGCTCTGCTCTTGGGGTGGTGTCGAGCCGGGCTCAGTGTGGTTCCTTCATTTGCAAGTCGACATTGCCATCGTGTGGTTGTCTCCCTGAGCACTAACAGAGTCCAGGGAAAAGCTGAATGCTTTTCTGGTCCGACCCCGTTTGTGTGTGAGCAGCAGTTCGTGGAAGAGCCCCGAGGGGGATCCTGGCTCTTGGAGATTGAAAAAATGGGATGGTGCATACAGCTTGGAAGACGAATGGTTTCATTGTTGGCTATGTTGTTTGTCAACTGCAAAAGAAAAGGCAATTCCAGCACTGCTTCTTTATTTTAGAACCTTTTCTGTGGGACCAGCTGCGGAATATTTCTAGTTTTGTAAGTGGACTCTGTGAGACTGAAAGTGCATGAGGGTCCATAGAGCTCTTAGATTTTATTTGATGATGAAAGCAACTCAAGAGTTACACTGAGGTGCAGCACTTGTTTTAACCTCAGGTCCCACCGCATCTTTTCCCAGGCTGTCACATAAAGGAAGGGAGACATCAAACAAACACCATAAATGTATCCTGCACCTTTCTTTATTTGGCCTGGAATGACAGTGCATGATCCTGCTGGGCCATCTCCGCCACTCTGTGTGGGAACAAAGGTGGTATCTTTACATTCCAGGATAAGGATTTTGTTATTTTTTGAAGTGACTTTGGATCCGCCTTAAGGCAGGCTGTGATAAACTGGTTTACTGGACAGCTAGCTGAAGGGAGGAAAACAGCAACCTCCTCTATCTCCTCTGGTGTTTTCTCATTCGTGTGTAGCTCATTCAAGTCATATTCTCATAATCCAGCAAGCAGAATCTATCACTTAAGTCTGGGCTTCGGTCTAATACTCATGACTATCAACATTGAAAGTCTTTCTGAGGTTCGGCTCAGGGCCCTACATGCATTTTTAAAAACTGCGTCTGGCCACTGTTCAAATTTACTTTTTTCCCTGCCTCATTTTTCTTGAATGTTGAGACTCTGAAAGGGCCTATGGGTTGTCCTCCCTCCATTTGCTCCCTCCTTTGTGGGGTATGGTTATGTTTGCTTCTTGGCTTTACAGAGGAGAAGTTCCATTAACACGCCACCAGACTTGCACTGCTCTTGTTGGAAACCAACTAAAATCTTCCTGCTGCCTGATCTTGCAGGTGCCCATCTGGTTCTTGTTGCATGGGCAGCCTGTCAGTTTGTCAAATTACTCTCTAGAACCTAAAGTTACCCAAAGCAGTTCTGCTGGTATGAAAAGCTGACGTACTTCCCACCTGGGGTTCTGTGTCCAGCTCTGGGGCCCCCAACACACGAAGGATGTTGACCTGTTGGAATGAGCACAGGGCTGGAACCTCTGTACTCTGGAGATGGGCTGAGAGATGCGGCTGCTCAGCCTGGAGAAGAGAAAGCTCTGGAGAGATCTTAGAGGCCCTTCCAGTGTCTAAAGGGGTCTTACAAGAAAGCTGCAGAGAGACTTTGGGCAAAGGCTTGGAGTGACAGGACAAGGGGAGAATGGCTTCTCACTGAGAGACGGCAGGGTTAGATGGGATACTGGGAAGGAATTCTTCCCCATGAGAGTGGGGAGGCCCTGGCACAGGGTGCCCAGAGTTGGGGCTGCCCCACCCCTGAAAGTGCCAAAGGGTGGGTTGGGCAGGGCTTGGAGCAACCTGGGATAGTGGAAATGTCCCTGCCCATGGCAGGGGATGGAATGAGGTGATGTTTGTGGTGCCTTCCAACCCAAAGCAATCTGTGATTCTATGATTTATTGCTGATGATTCTGTGCTTTTCACTCTGAAGGCTGGAAATGTGATTTTCAAGTGGGCTGCAGCTTTCCCAATTGAAGGCAAAGCTGCTGCTCTGTGTGTTTGCTTTTCACCCCTTCCCTTATCCTCTCCTCTGCCTTTTCTTGTGTGAGGCTACTTGTGGGGTTCACCTTTTCTGGTGAAACGAGCTGCCACACCAAACTGAGGGAAAGGGAACAGGGGCAAGAGAAGTGTTGCGGTCCTGAATTTGCAGATTTCATCCATAAGCCCTGTGCAGAAAACACAGCATATCTGTAGGGCAGCAGGCCCTGCAGATTTTTATTATCTACAGCTGTTTCCATGAATACAGGACTTCATAGAGAAGACTCACACAGTGCTGTGCTTCTTGTAAATGGAATTTGTTCTATTCATGCTGGGTAGCCAGTGCCAGCTGACAGCGTGAGAAGGAAATCATAAAATCATAGAATCTCCTGAGCTGGAAGAGGCCCACGAGGATCACCAAGAGCAACTCGTGGTCCTGCACAGGACACCCCCAACAACCTCACCCTGTGCCTGAGAGCATTGTCTAAATGCTCCTTGAGCCCTGGCAGCCTTGGGGCTGTGACCACTGCCCTGGGACCACAATCTGGGGTCCAGATTTGATTGATTATTAGTTCAGGTTTACGAGATATAAATTTTTTAGTAAAGGAGGAAAATGTTGATTGATTGCATAGGGTGTTGTACTATGTTTAGCAATTTGATGTTTACAAAAAGATTTTATGGATGTCTATAAAGTTGCAGGTGCTCACATTCTTGTGGAGGAATGCAGCAGCGGAGCTAACTTTTTGTATTTAAATTGAGAGGAGTATGATTTAATTTCACTTAAAATGTGCTCTTTTGCCCATTATACCTTGGAGGGGTGGATTCGAGCCTTTTATATATTTTTTTTTTGAAAAAGCAAAACAAATCTGTGCCTAAGTGTAGGTGGAGCACCTGGCCTGGCGGAAGTCAGATAATCTCTCAGTGATATCCACAATCAGCAGAACAGTTGCAATCAAGACCTAGAAATACAGAGACATTAATATTAAAGACTGGCAGCTCAAGAATCTAGCAGTCAAGACAGAGCATAATTTTCTTCACTAACACATTTTTTCTTTTGCTTTTGCATTTTAAAGTGTGTAATTTAATAAATACAGATATATTTGAAACGCAGGTCATATCCTACCTAGTTTAAGTGTGTGGCAGATAGGACTTTTCTGCTTAAAGAGATGTTGAGCTGTGGTGGAAAAAAGCTTTTATGGAACAAGTGTGAAAGAATAAAAGGGATAAAAGGGGTTATATTCCTTTTTGCCTGTTTAGTGGTATGAAAATTCCAGCAATGACATTCCTTCTGGCTCTGAAGGAGCAGTGAAATTGAAACCTTTATTAAGGTGTATAGTTATGACATAGAGAAGCCTTGCTGGAGCACATTTTTCTCCTGACATGGCTCACCTGTGATCTGTTAGGGTGTGAGGCAAGGATAGCTGCAGGTGCAGGTGAATGTGGCATTGCAGCATCTCCCCTCACAGCTGAGGGGGCAACAGCTTTCCTATGTAATTGCTCAAGAGATGTTCCTGTTTCTGTATCAGAAGAAAACCATCTGGACCAAAGAGCTTTTGAGTGAAGCAAAGGGTGGAAGAAAGACACTTCCTAGAATAGCCAATATCCTGATAGAGATGCAAATTTTTTTACATTTTTTTTTTTTTTTAGAAAGAAGCTTATTTCTGCACTCAGGTGAAAGTTAGCTGGAACTTATACCTGCTGGCCTTCTTCTGTTTAGTTCTTTTTCAGTTCTTTCTCTTCTCTGACTGAAGGCTGATCAAGCCCTAGCCAAGTGAGCTTCTGACCAGCCCAATACTAACCATTTGTTGCTCCCAAACAGATGGGTGTAAACTTCATCCAGAGTAAAAGCTTGAGACTTGAGAAAGTCACGAATCATATCCCACTCTGCAAGTCAAATTCTTGACTGTTTTCTCACTGCTGTTGATTTAACTGTAAATTACTTTAAAATAGCACTTAAAAGGTGTAATTTTTCATACAAGCAAGTTCTTGGTGCCATAAGAGAAACTTCATGCTGAGAAGGCTCTAGAAGCATATGGCAATGTTTGCACATATAGATTTTGTCTTCCTTCACATGAAGTTATCTTTTCATTTCAAAGCTTAGTGGAAGGATTTTTGGGTTTATCATGATCAGGTATACAAGTGTCAGCCCTCTGCTACAGCGGCAGCATGACTCAAGGTCTTTAAGCACTAAATTAAAGTTTTACTTTCCATTGAGCTGTCATTTCCCCCCTCCCTCTTAATTCTTATCTTTCAAATTACAGTTTAAATGTTTGCTTACTTGAGGTAAAAACAGTGCTCTGCTTATCCTGTTAACATAAGCTACTTATTGGAAAGGCAGAAAGCTGAGATGACCAAGAAAATTGTTGGGAGAAAGAGGCCAACAAGAGAGCTGGAGGTGGACTTTGGACAAGGACCTGGACTGACTGGACAAGGGGGAATAGCTTTAAGCTGAAAGATGGTAGATTTAGATTGGATATTAGTAAGAAATTCCTCACTGTGATGGTGGTGAGGCCCTGGCACAGTTTCCCAGAGCAGCTGTGGCTGCCCCATCCCTGAAAGTGTCCAAGGCCAGGTTGGACGGGACTTGGAGCAACCTGGGATAGTGGGAGGTGTCCCTGCCCATGGCAGGGGACGGAATGAGATGCTCTCCCAAGTCTCTTCCAACCCGAACCACTCTGGGGTTCTAGTGTAGGTTCTTCAGCTGGCAAAGCTGAGGAGGGGGAAGAAGAGAGGGAAGCAAAAGAGACCAGCTCCCTAGGGAAGGCTTGTGAGGGTAAGGAAGACCTTTGCAATGATGTTCAGAGTGGACCCCTTGCTTTCTAACCTTCTTACACAGCCTGGATTCACCTAGGTCTAGTCTCAGACTTAGACAATGGTTTATGTTTAATGGAATTATCTATACAAACTTTATAATAGTTAATACTGAACAGCTACTTGGTTTTTTTCTTTTAATTAATTCAGCATGCCACCAGTCACTGAGGATCTGTTGCAACTAAGAGTTCTCTCTGCCTTGGGGGTGGAAGGACCTCTCAGTTTCAGTAAGGGAACTCAAACCGTGAATGGTGCTCCAGTTCAAGGGGAGAGTCACTGGTGTGCAGTCCACTTGCCGCTCAGGGGCAGCTCAAATTTGGCTTACCCTGATCGCAATATTTATAGAGTGAAGTAGTTGGCTCCTAGTCGATAGTATAAAGAAGATAGATGTCTTTGTTTTAGCTCTGTTATCTTCTTCTGTACTTTAATTATCTTGCATTTTTGGGCTTTGAAACCACCTGTCAAAATATTTTTTCCAAGGCACCTTCACTTCCTTGTACATGAGCCAGGTGCTTTCCAGCTCACAGGTGCAGCACATGGTGTGAGCATATTCACTGCCCTGTACCTAAGCCAGGAATTTTCCAGCTCGCAGATCCACCACAGGGTGTGGGACCTGTTGCTCCATAGTCAGCCTGATCCAAAGTACGGCTGTATCCGTAGGAGGCACAACAGCAATATTTATAAAACTGCCTTGGGTCCTCAGTTGCCATCTCTTTCTGTCACTCGTTGTGTTCCTATATTTGCAACTTTTTTTTTTTGTTAGGAAAGATTAATCCACAAACACCAGAGGTTTATGTCCAAAAAGGAGACAGAGGAGTCCTGTAACTTTATTCATGAATAAAGGGACCTTTTCCATGGAGTCTCTCAAATTGCTAGAGGACGCAGCCTCTTTTATCCTAATTTCCCGGTCACAGATTCCCTCTCTCTTTCCCCATTGGCTGAGGTACTCGAGAGGTACAGACTTTCCGAATCACTTAATACAGACCTCCTTCTAATGTGCATTCCCCCTCCACCTTTTGTTTTCTTTGTGTCTCTGTTCTTTTTCTCTAAGTCCAGGGATTTAACATGTCCTTGGGTGAGTAACAGTCTGTGTCAATTAATGGAATTCCTATGGAATTTGTGGTTCCTCCCATTGCTTCTTTCACCTATCAGTATCTGACCTTATCTACCAACAGGCCTCACAGTTTGTTTGTGAAGACATCTCCCTCTTGTTCCTTTCATTTTCAATGGACAGGAGTTTTCTTCTAATAACAAAATTCAGTCAGCACATGACTGGTTCCCAAGCAGTGGCTGGAGTTACTAAGCAGATAGGCAGAAGTGACAGCTCTTACTGGCTTGAGGCAAAGGACTTGGGTTTCCATCTGGCTTTTTTGTCCTTTCTTTGGTTATGTAAGACTATGGTGCATATATAAGCATATTTTGTTGGACACGCCATCAGAAATGCCTGATGGGTCTGTTCCACCTACGGTGGTTGCGTTCGGCAAAGCCTGGTCCTCTCTTTCTCCCTGCAGGTTTATTTATTAATAGGAGCTGGGTGAAGGGAGCTCCTTTCTTGCCAGCTTACCTTCCTGCACATCTCCTTTGCTTTTTGGCTTCCCTTACAGCAGCACTGTCAGTCGGTGCTGAGGGTTCCGGGGCTGTCCTTCGCCCTCCGTGAATCCAATCCCTTTTAGAGCAGGTTAAAGTAACTTGCAAGGGAAAGGGAGGCAACACAGGCCATGTCTTTGTGGTTTCCTTTTCTTGGAGAACAAAAGGGATCCTGCATGCAATGCCAGGTCGGAGCAGGGTGGTATTTCCCAGGCTATAAATCAGACATGAAAAACCTCTCAATGCAACTGAGGGTAAGCTGGGAGGTGGAAAAGGAGAAGAAATGAGATGCTGAGGATGTTCTATTATGGCAGGAAACAAGATGAATGCAATGGCACTATTTGTGCATCCACTCTCTCTGGTAATCATTTCAGCACTATGATCAGACCCAGTCTGGCAGAAGTTAGAAGTCCTGGAGATAATAAATTTCTCACAACTTGGGAGTGCAGCAGGAACAATTGGGTAGAGGAAACAAGCTCAAGTTAATACTTCTGTCCAGCAAAGACAACAGCAACCAACTTTGATAGATAACAGAAATAGACAGGGAAGGCGTGATTGTTCCAACCACAAAATAGCCTCTGAGTTAGGCACTGGGCACCAAAAGTCTGTCTTTCACACACAAAGCTGTAAGAAACTGCGCTTCACACTCTCCAGGGTGTGAGGTTCCATTACTGTAAGGTGAATAGGCCCCAGCTCATGGCCTCAGGGGCAGCCTCCCTTCCTGAGCCTGCCCAGGGAACGAGTCCCTGGCAGCACTGGTGCTGCTGAAGCTGAATCCTAATAACCCCAGAGGTCAGACATGCGTGGTCCTGCAGCATCCTTCCAATCCAAACCATCCTGTAACTGCATGATGATTCTGTGACTCCTGTCCCTCTTCAAGCACCCTTTGCTTGTTTATATAAAACTTACCAGTCAGGTGGTGGGGTGAACCATCTGACCTTAAGGCAGTCCTCCCAGCACCGCATTTTGCAGAACAAAATGGGGATGCACAGTTGCTGCATGGCTGTTGCTCTGGGCACCCCAACAGTCAAAGCAGAGCCACCACGGCTGTGAGGTCAGAGTAACTGCCTGCACAGCCCTGTGGCCTGGGGACAGAAGCCACAGTTGCTGTGGGGCTGAGCAGACATCACCTCTTGCTGGAGCTGAGGAGGTAGAGCTGAGTGCGGAGCCCGCGTTTGCCCAGGGATGGGGAGGAAAAAGGCTCAGCCGAGAGGACATTGCGAGTCTTCCAAACGGTACTTGGAGCATAAGCTGATCAGCCACTGGCAGAGGTGACTGTGGAGCTCAGCAGCTGCCCAGTGAGCTGGTAGAAATAGGCTGCTCCTGCCCAGGGTGTCAGGTTGGAGCTGTAGGATGGATGTTGACGTAACAAGGTCAGTGGGCTTGGAGAAGCCTGGGGAGGCTGAGAGGTTTTCTGAAGGCCAGCCCTGTGATCAGTCCCCTTTCTGTGGGGATGGGTCCCAGCTGAAGAAAAGAAGACTCGAGAGACAGGCACAATTTTTCTCTGTTTTCTTTTCCAAGGGATGCTCTTCAGGCTTATTTGGCAGCTGGCAGGTGGCCTTGTTTCCTTGGGGAGAAATCTTCTGAGCACATGCCATCCTCACAGAGTACATCCTACATTGTTCTACTGCGGACAGGGGCAGGATGGGAATATCTGAGGGCCAGTGCAAGCAAAGGGGAGAGGAGAGCAGAGGGTGTTTCCTAGCCAGCAGCCCAGGGCTCTCACTTGAACAATGAAGCTTGAGCACTGCTTGTGCTGTGGCCAGTCTCAGGCAGAGCCAAGAGCAAAGCCCCTTGGCAGTGTCACTGGCACAGCAGAGCCAGAGCCTCCAGCTTTGGCTGCCGTGGGACAAACTGCTGCACAGCCAGGTGCTTGGGGAAGAGCCAAGCATCTGCAGGGAAGAGTTTTCCTCAGCTCTGGCAAGAGACTGTGCAGGTGTGGGAGAGCTCTGGGACCAAAGTCAGGCAAAGCTCCTGTGCTTCCTTGCTGTGAAGGGGTTTGCCTAAGGATTGAGTAACTGACAGCCACAGGACCTCCTCTCTTTCAGGCAAAAGATGGTCCAGACGGAGAAGAGCTTTAAAGTCTTCATCCTGTTGCTCTCAGTGGCTTTTGGTGAGTTTTCATGAGCAAACAACTGAGAGTGACAGCCTGGCTGTGCTGGATACCAGCTTTCCTTCAGGGCCATTATGTGTGGCCCAAGTGCTTCCTGAGTGTGCCCCTGACTGGGATTGGCTTTTGGACCACCAGTACAGCTTCCAGGTAGTCTCACAGCCATGCTACTGCTCTGGCCACTGGACTTGGGCTTGCTGCAAGGTTGAGAGAGAAGGGCATAGATATTTCCAAAGCTGAACTGGGGATGCCCAGAGGGGAGGGGCTGTGCAAGGGGACAGATGGGGAGGTGCCTCCCCAGGCCTGTACAGCCTGGTCTGGGTGCTCACCGAGTGAGGGGAAACAGGGAGTAGATCTGGAGCAAAAGCCCACCTGAAGACCACTCTGTGGTGTCCCCTGAAGCCTGGGCTGATGGCCCTGGTCAGAGGCACATCCTCTCTCTGCACCCCACATCCCACATGCCTCAGCTAACCTACTGCCTGGCCCCCAGGGCAGCAGGGAGGAGACGATGAGCCCTGAGGGTTTGCTGCAAACCCCAGTCCAGTAAGTGTCTCTTGGTGATGTGAATTGCAGCTGCTGTTTTCTGCGGGAGCACAATGCCAACATGGATACTGTGGACAAAGAGACTGGTGGAGGTTAGTGACTGTTGTGGGGCAGGCACCTCCTGCAAGGGAGTGTTGCTGACGGTGGCTGGACAAATCTCGGGCTCTTGTGCTTCCACATGGCATGACCCGAAGAAGGAGCAGATTCCCTGGGAAGCCATGGTGGCTCTGGCAGTAGGTGTTCTAATGGAGAATTTTCTCTTTCAGGAGCTGTTAAGTGCAGTTCTAGCAGGACTGAAAATCCTCTGGTAAGAGAGATTCCCTGAACTGGAACTGTGTCTGTGCAGAAGTGTCTGCTGACCTTGTGATACCTGTGCTCAGTTTCCGAACAGTAAAGGCTCCCATACTTCCGTCCTATCTTTGCTTTTTGCTCAACTTGGGATGGAAGGAAGCACTGGCAAAGCATGGAAAGCACATGTGTGTCTCCTCACTGAGCTCAGGTGCTTCACAGAAGGAATGGACTGCTCTGACAAGATCTGCTTTTCTGTTCCTGCAGGAATTCATACACATTGATTGAAACCCTAAAGTTGCACAATCTGCTGGAAGAGATCACTCAACTGAGGGCAGAGATCAGTAGTTTGAAGGTGACCCTGCCATTCTGGGGAAAGAGGCTTGGCTGGGCAGAACCCCCAAGAAAGCGTTCCTTGGTGTTGTTGGTGGGGTCAGAATGTTGTGGCCACAGATGCTGTTCCTCAGTCCTGGTGGCTCACGCCAGCAGGACAGAGTTTCTCAGCTCTGTGGGCATGGCTGACACCAAATTTTGTCCCTGTGGGTGATGGCAGCATGCTGAACTGTCCACTGATGTGGTCCTTTCCTGTGTTTGCTCGTGGCTTTCCCAGGAACTGACCCAGGTGGCTTTGGAATCCTGTGTCAAGATGGACTGGGCCCTTAAGAGCTCTGGTAAGGACACAAGCAGCCCGGGCTCCTTGCCTTGCATAGGTGAGTCCTGTCCACAGCCTCCACAAAGGATGACTGGGGTTGCCCCCACACGCATTCCTGCGGTGATGGCACAGAAATGACATTTCTGTGCAGATGGAGGGGCTCTCTTCCTCTCCGCTGCATCTGGAAATGGCTGGGTTGTCCTTTGCTGCCTCGCAGCGCTCTTAGCCCTGTGGGAGAAGCAGTCACCAGGCATGTGGCTGCTGTCATTGCCCTGTGCAGCTGGGCACCCCCAGGGCAGGGTGATGCAGACAGGACAGGTGGGCACGGAGCTGGCCAGTGGCATCAGAAATGGTGTCTGAGCACCAAGCCCTCCCAGTCTGTAGCCGCTTGCAGCCGTTTGCTCTCCCTTCCTTACAGGAGCCACCATTGACACACAGAGAACTTCCCAGACCTATGACTGCAAAGATAGTTCTCTCTGCAGGATATTTCGCTTCTTCTGGACTGCCAGCCCTCCTGATACTATTCTGCAGGTATCTTAGCTGAAATTATCAGTTTTCTTCCCTCCTGTGAACTTGGGAGACATTCTCAGGGGCTATCCCTTTAGCCCAGTGGTACTGCTCAAGCCCACAGCATAGACTGGATTCCTGAAACCAAGGGTGGAACACGGGGCTGGGCTTGCTGAGAAGCAGTGATTCCTGTCCGGAGGGGAGTGGGGCCAAACTGAGCTGTACTGCTGCATTCTGCCCACAGTCCCTGGCCACAGCTGGGTAAAAGGCTTCCTTTCTCCCTTTCTGTCTCCACTGTCAACCCTAAGAACTGCTTTTCAGGGTGGGAGGCGGGAGGAGGGGGGATGCCCTACAGAGTCCCTGGGCAGAGGTGCTTCTGCTTGTCCGTGACTAGGATGGTTTCATAACCAGTATTCTCTGTTCTGCCATGGTGAGCCCACTTTGGCAGGCAGGGAAGCCCTTCTGCTCAGCCCATTTCCACACATGCCCCTTATTTTCAGGCTGAAATAGAGCCCACAGACATCTCAGCCCCAACACTTCAAGCTACACGGGCAGTTGTGCTGGCCCACACGTCATTGCTCTTGCGTTCTGGTTGCAGCCAAATATTTTCCCAGGAAACTGCTGGCCTTTCAAAGGGAATCAGGGCCAGGTGGTCATCAGGTTGCCAGTACGAGTCCACCTGACTGCCATCACAGTGCAACACATCACCAAAGAAGCCTCTCCAAGTGGGACCATCATCAGTGCCCCCAAAGACATTGCTGTCTTTGTAAGTCTGCTGGGCACTTGTGGTGGGGATCTGGCCCTGGAGGGAAGTCAGGCCAGGGTCGTGCTTGCTTTGTGCATCCTCTGAGCTTTGTGTCCTGCACTGTCCTGAGCACTGCCGTGCCCCAGCATGACACTTCAAGGGCTCGAGACATCCATCCTTCTTAAGACTTGTTCTGGCCAAGCACCTAAGGGTTCTTGACCAAAGCACAGGCAGAGACTGAGCTCTACCCTAACCAATGCCTGACTACTGCTGGAGCCCTGGGAGAGGCTGGGTACATAAGAGGGCTGATCTAGCCCGCACATTCCCTCTGTTGGGATGAGCCCAACTTGCTCTCCCTGTGCTTTGCCCCTGAGGGAGTGGATGCAGACAGAGAAGAGGAAACTCTCCTGGGGATGTTCACCTATGATGTGGAAAAATGGCCCGTGCAGACTTTCCCTCTGAAGGTATGCTCTACCCATGGGGGCCAGATGCCAGGGAGTAAACCAGGTTTGCTTGCAAGTCCATGGCAAGAAGGGTGTGAATGTTTCCTCCGTGGGCAGAGGGTCCTGGATCACTACTGAAAGAGATCTGGTGGGGCTTGGAGGGCTGTGTGGCACATGGTTATGGTAGCCAAAGAATAGGGTCAGGTCCGTGGCAATACAGCTCCTGGGAGATCCCTGGCTGCAGCCACTGCCTTGAGAAAAGCCAGATGCACATGCAGCCACTCCACCCAAACAACAAATGGACCTTGTGCCATGGAGAAATGGGAACAAGTGGTGGCAAAAGCTGTCAGGCACCACTGTTGCTGCACTCTGTGCCCTGCTGACAAGCTGGACAGTGCAGTTCCAGCACAGCATGTCCCTTCTCTCCTGGTGCTCTCAGCCTGCCAGGACGGAGGCAGGCAGAGGGGATGGTGGGAGCTCAGTGGGGTGACACACCAGCCCCATACACAAGAGCACGTCCCCAGCCCCTCTGTCAGCACAGAGCAAGGGCCAGAGAGAAAGGAAACACAGCCCCAGCCGGGCCAGCATGCAGAGGATGCCAACTGCCTTCCCTCGTCCCCCGCCTCCCCAGCAACCCCAGTACCAGCAGCGAGCTTCAGATCTCTATTGCTTCTCCCACCTACTTTGGGGGAGCTTGTTCCTCAGCAGAAGCAGAGCTGGCAGGGCAAGACATGTTGATTTCACTGCTGCTTTCAATGCCCTACTTTTCCCTCTTCACAGAACATGCTGCTTCCCAGAGCCTTTTCACATGTCAAACTTCTTGTGAAGAGCAACTGGGGAAACCCGTGGTATACCTGCATTTACCGAGTGCAGGTTCATGGAAAGATGGAAAACCAGAAAGCCTCAACCAAGGGCTGAGATAAATAAAGAAGAAAACGAAAACGCAAAAGAAGAAAGGTGTTGGAGGTTAGGATTTTACCTTTTTTTTTTCTTTCTCTCAGGGAATTTTCTCCCCTTTGTTGCCTAAGAGATGGTAACAATGGTACTTATGAGACAAAAGATGTGGCCGGGAGGAGGAGGAGGGGGAAGGGTGCGTTTGGCTACCTTCTTAGCTGGGGGGCTTTCTCTTGGGAAGTGCAGAGATACCATGAGATTTTGGTTGGGGGTGAGGGGCTGAGCTCAGCTCCTCGTTCTCTCTCTCTCGGGATCGGAGGTGAGACGGTTGGGCTGCAGCTGTTGCTGTGGAGAGAATTTGCTGCTACCGCGGAGTTCCATCCTTTACTGCTTCTCCTGCCGTGAGTGAGGCTTTGCTCGTAAGAGCAGCCATTGAACTGGGACCTTATCAATACCCGATCTCACTGGAAAGAATCCTCAACATCTCCTTGGGTGCCTCAGGGGAAAACCTGTGACCCCGAGACCCTCCCCTCTCCAGAGGGAGCATCTCCCGGCTGTTTGCAGGAGCCTGGCTGCTGCTGTCCAGCCCTGCAGTTTCCTGTGGCTGCTTCCAGCTGTTTGCTACGCTTTACCCCAACACCCTGCGTCCACCCAGACTCCTGCGGCTTTTCTGCTATGGCTTCAGAATTTTTGCAACACTTTGTCACCCTGAGTGTGCTCACCTCTGCTGTTCCAGTTTGCAGCTCTGGAGTCTCTTCTACAGCCCATCTCGCCACCCCGAGTGGTACCAGGACTGGCTGCCCCTCCCATGAGTTTGCAAAAAAAGCCCATTTTTTATCTCTTCCTCTGGGGAGCTGCCATTGGCCACGCGCAGAGATGGCTGAGCTCGCCCCACAGCGCCCCCTGCAGCCGTGGGGGAATCATCACACCTGCCCTGCACCCCTGGTGGCTGTGACTGTAACTGCGCCAAAGGGGAGGGTGTGTGACAGCCCAGAGCAGGCTGGTAATGGGTTTCTGGTTTGTTTGTTGTTGCTGCTGTTGTTGTTTGTTTGTCTTGTTATACATACATATACCAGTAAAGAACTGTTATTCCATTTTCCCACATCTTTGCCTGAAAGCCCTGTAATTTTGAAGTTATAATAATCTGGAGGGAAGTGGGTCATATTTTCCATTCCAAGGGAGGTTCCTGCCTTCCTTGGCAGACACCTGCCCCTTAAACCAGGACACCATGCAAAAAAACACAACTCAGAGAACAAATATTCTTCCACATGACCAAGAAATGGAAGTAGCTCACTCAGGTAAGCTTCAAGTCTAAGATGCTATGGAAGCCTCTGGCAGCAAAAGCTCTAACAAGTGTAATTGACACTCCTCATGGATCAGACAAGTGAAACAATCCTACATGGATGCACCAGCAAGTAGTAAGGAAGCCAACTTCAAACTATGGCAGAGAATGAGCAGCTGAGCAGTGAACTCTGCTGCTACTAAAAGCTATTCAGGTGTCACGTTTTCCCAAAGAATTCCCACTGTTCCTTCAAGTAATGTAGGAAAGCTATTGTTGGAAATGTGAAGCTCCTTTTTTTATTTTGTAAAAGATTTCAAGTTTAAATCTTAACTGACAGTTGAATCTCAAGTCACAAAGTTGTGCAAAACCTTGTTTAGAAAGTCCAACCTTCTATACAAAGTGGGTCTTGGAAACAAATTCTGCACTATACAAGGGTAAACAAAATAGCAAATACATATTTAATAATTATTTACAAATTTTATAATACCTGTCACTCATTTCAGAAACATTTACTCAATTGTAAAGCCAAGCACAGAAGTTTTACACTAAACAAACTGTCTCCAGGCAACGCTTTCTAAAAGTGCCTTAGTAAAGGAGATCCCTTTCCCAGAAAGAATAAAAACTTGCCTAGAATAAACCACAGTCATAGAAAACTAGGCAAAAGCAACCACCAATACAGGATTTACTATACCTTAAAAAACCCCACACACTTCAGGCTCTAAACCACCCAGAAATAAAAACAAAAATTAAAAATTGACCACATTGATATTTATCACAAATAGCTTTGTACACATCTGCTGCCCTTTAGGAGAGAGAATGATGAGATCTACTAGAATATGAGGTCACCACGTCAAAGAATGGCAAACCTCAGCCAACTGACACCATTTAAAACCAAACTGGAAATCCTCTGTGGAAGACTAAAAAGCCTTCCTGCACTGGCACAAAGCTCAATTGAATACGAGATCCTTCCTGTGAGATAGCACAGCTCTCACCACTATAAAACATGGTTTAAATCCCACCAGCACCTGGGTTACTCAGGGCACAGATCACCTGAAATCCTAACACATTATCCCAAGCCCACAGAAGTTTTTCTGATCAGGCTGAGGAAAACGTCCCCCATCCATACCCCACGCACACTTCTTTATCTGGAGCAATGATCACTTTTCAAGGGTGCTCACTCCCACCCCAAAGATTAACCTCTCACAGACACCACGCTATGAAAAGAGCCTGATCTTAACTGATAATTAACAGTCATTAGACTGAGCCTTTCAGAAGTGGATAAATTCTATGCTATAAACTTTACCTTATTTTCATTCCTTTAAACTACCCCAAAAACTCTACCTTCCACAGCAAATTATTGCTGCTCTGAGAGCACCTGGGCTGGTTTAGCTTTAATTACACACAGTTGCACTACAGCATTAAAACCAGGGTGAGCAAGAATTTTCTTAACTCCAACCAAATTATAAAAATGAGCAGTATCAGGACACCAAGCCAGGGCTTTTAAATCGTGCTTTCTTGCTTATTCCTTTTTTTTTTTTTTCTTTAAATCAGTTTAAGACTTGAGTTATAGCTAAGCAGTTCCTCATCTTCTGTGTCAGATATGTGTTCTGTCACATGGCATCTACATGCTCACTCACTCCCTTGCCAGAAAGATGAGGGAGAAAGTCAGAAAGGTAAAAGCTGGAAAATTCATGGGTTGAGATAAAGACAGTTTAATATGGAAAGCAAAGGCCAGACATGCAAACAAAGCAAACCCAGAAATTCATTCTCTGCTTCCCATGGGCAGGCAGGTGTTTAGCCATCCCCTGGAGATTAAGGTTCTGTGACATGTAACAGTGCCTTGGGAAGACAAACACCATCACTCCAAACATCCCTCCCCCTTCTTCCTTATACTGAGCATGATGTCAGATGGTCTGGAACATGCCTTTGATCAGTTTGGGTCATGCGTCCCAGCTATGTCTGCTCCCATCATTGCACTGTGGAGGGGGAACAAGGCTGTCTGTGCCCTGCAGGTACACTGTCTGGGTGAGTGGCACAGGCAGAGTGCAGGAACAGCCACAAACCATCGGGAAATTGCAAAGAGTCGATTTATGTTTGTTACCTGGCCAGCTGGAGGATCCCCAAAGCAGCCCCCAGGCATCTGTGGGATGTCAGCATCGTGGAGCTCAGTCCCTGACAGAGCATCACCAAACCTGCTGCTTTCATCTGTTCAGAGATTCACACAGGTGCAGGTTACCACTGTGTGCCTTTTTCACAAATCCAAGGCCTGTTTTGGAGGATCTGTAGGGATACACTTTTATCAGTGGAAGCAGAATGATGCTGTTCCCCTTGGAAGAGGTGCAAGAGGACCCCCATAAGCACTCCACTGAGCAAGAGGGTTGTAGAGGCATGGACTCCTTTCTTCTCTGGAGTTTGGGGCGAAGGTGAAGCCTTTGCACCATTTCCTCCAACATAGGTGTGATATCAGTTGGCATAATAGTCCACAAAGAGACCAATGAAATTATTTCTCCTGCCAATGTCATCTATGACTGCTAGAGAAGAAAAAAGCTCTTCCATTCAACACCTCATCCACAACCCTCTCCCAAAAATATTCTGTTTGCCCTCAATCCTTCCTTCTTCAAAGCTATATAGCAGCAATGCTAGGATGAAAGGATAAAGAGCTTGTTTTGGAGCTGGAGGAGAAAATAAGCCATAGAGGACTTGCAAGTCCTCTTTCACGGATGGAGAAACATGAAAACATGGAGAGGGAACATAATTCCTGCATCCTGAGTTTGTCAGGCAATGTTGTGGTTTAGCCCCAGCCAGCCACCAAGCCCCACACAGCCATTCACTCACTCGCTTGCCAGAAGGATCAGGGAGAAAGTCAGAAAGGTAAAAGCTGAAAAAATCATGGGTTGAGATAAACACAGTTTAATATGGAAAGCAAGAGCCACACATGCAAACAAAGCAAACCCAGGGATTCATTCTCTGCTTCCCATGGGCAGGCAGGTGTTCAGCCATCCCCTGGAGATTAGGGTTCTGTGACACATAACAGTGCCTTGGGAAGACAAACACCATCACTCCAAACATCCCTCCCCCTTCTTCTTCCGCCTTCCACTTCAGACACTGAGCATGATATCAGATGATCTGGAATGTGCCTTCTATCTGTTTGGGTCATGCATCCCAGCTATGTCTCCTCCCAATTTCCCATGCACCCCCAGCTTCCGTGCCAGCATGGCAGCATGAAAAGCAGAAAAGACCTTGGCTCTATGTGACCACTGCTCAGCAATAACAAAAACATCTCCATTATCATCCCTACATTCTGCACAAATCCAAAACACAGCCCCATGCCAGCCACTGGGAAGGAAATTACCTCAGTCAAACCCAGCATAGTCACCTTTTGCTGTTTCTTCTTTGGATGCACCAATATGAGACACTTGTGCAATTCAGGTGTGACATATCTTCTTAGGTTTATGTCTTTGATAACCATTGCCTCTTCTTATTTTTACCTTTCAAGGTTTTTTCTTGTCTTAGTTTGAAAGACAGGTGTCTGCTAAGGAAGGTGGGAACCTCCCTTAGAATAGAGAGTGTAACCCCCCTTCGCTCTGAATTAGTATAACTTTGGAATCAAGGGCTTTCAGTCAAAGATATGGGAAAAGGAATAACAGGTCTTTACTAGTATCTATAACGAGGCGAACAAGCAC
>VZRL01003425.1:522699-571769 GCA_013397895.1 Origma solitaria | reverse complement strand
TGGGGGCGGGAGCGGGCGGGGGAGGGGGGCAGAGGGGGGCGGGGAGCGGCGTGAGGAGAGGGGCAGAGTGTGGCCGGGAGCGGCGTGAGGAGAGGGGCAGAGTGTGGCCGGGAGCGGCGTGAGGAGAGGGGCAGAGTGTGGCCGGGAGCGACGGAACGAGCCGGAGAGCGGCGTGCGGCAGCTTGTGGCTCGGTTCGGCACGGCACGGCGGCAGGAGATGCACCTGCGGGAGTCTGACCCCCATCACGGCCCAGCTCCCTTTGGGATCCTTCCCAAGGCCAGTGCGGTGATGGAGCGGGAGAGCGACGTGAAGGCCCAGAAAGTGTGCTTGGAAGAGGAGCATGGCTGCGAAGAGGTTTCCCGAGGAAGGAGTCTCTCCCTGCCGAGCCGGTAGGAAAGGCTCCGTCGGACGAAGCGCTGTGGGGTGTGGTGAAGCCGAGCCGGGTCGGTGCGGGCCCTGTGCCCTGAGCTCACGGCCGGGCCGGGGCGGCTCACGGCGATCCTCTGCACAGCCCTTGCCGTCCTCCTCCCCGACTTCCCAGGGAGATGTTCCTGCTGGAGATCCCCGCTAGATGGGCCCCGCGGCCTTGCGGTCCCTGGACAGGCTCTTCTGCACAGGCAGCAGCGGGAGTACGGCTCCTGGCTTTCATTTAGGATTTAGGGAAGGGGGATGACGGCTAGGTGAGAAGAGGGATCTGCCTCAGACGGAGACGGGGCTGGACTTCGCGGCAGAAATGATTTGACTCTGATTTGCACAAAATGCAACAGAGTGGTGTAGAAGGGGGCAGATTGCTAATTTAGCACTAGCGGAAGGTGCCCCTGGCGCGGCAGGGGTGTTGGGACGAAATGATCTATAAGGTCTCTTCCAACCCAAGCCATTCCGTGATTCTATAAACCCCTTTACAACCGAGGACACCCTCCTCCAAACTACATCAAAACCGGCTGGAGCAGCTGCAGGAGTTGCGCTCCCATGCGGTCTTCCTGCCGTGGGCTTGCACACCTGGCAAGCATTTCCCTCCCGAGTAGAATGACCCCACAAAGCAAAGGAGAGGAAGCTGTGAGCAAGGCAGCACAGTACCGTGGGTAGAGGGGCACCCTGGGATGCATGAGGTGGGGCACAGCTGGTCAGTCACACCAACTGTAACATCTGTAGAACACGGGTACCATTTGCTCTGGGGCATGAAGTAATTAGATTTTTGCAGTTATTTTGCTGACAGTCTAGAAACCCCCAGAAAACCCCCATGAATAACACTTCTGGTGCCTCAGTCCTGTGCTGTAGAAGGTGCTGATAACCTGCCTCTCTCCTTTCCTCAACTCAGAAGCTACCATACTGTTCATCCAGTTTGGCTTTCCCAAGCCCAGCTGGACTTGGCAGGACACAGTCCAGCCTAGGCTTGTTGGATTCCTGCATCCCCAGACATCCTCCACACCCTGCATTCAGGACTTACCTGAGCAAGTGGTTTGTTGAGTGACCGGTGCCAGTCAAGGATTTCCTCTGTGCCTCCAGAAAAGCAAGCCAGATCACTTATTGGACTCACCATCATTCCCCGGAGCTCTGAGATTGGGGTCTCCAGTCAGTGAAATGGACCCAGCCTCAAAGACCCTACAGCCCCAGTATCACATGGTCCAGGGCACAGGTGAGCAGCGTGCCCCAGCTGAAGGTGAAATCCTGCAGAAAAGGGGCTGATTGGATGAAGGGAGGAAACTGTCTCTGGGAACTGGCCAGAGCTGGCTTCTCCATCTCACCCTGAATAATGTGATTCAGCAAATGCACGTTGCCCTGGGCAGCCTGGCTGCTTCCCAGTGCAGGTGGGGAAGGTGGGGAGAGAGCTGACTTGGGATACAGGCGCTTCTCTTTTGGGGACAGTGTGCCCAGCACTGGGCAGTCTGTCCCACCCCCAGCCCAGACAGTGGCACGCAAGGCACTCGCCCAACTCCCCATGTGCTGGGTAAAGAGGGAACAGCTGCAGGGGCCCTTCTGCTGCCTCAGGAGCTGGGACAGCACCCAGAGTCAGGCCGGGATCTAAATTTAAACTGATGCTTTGTGTGTTTGTACATGCGACTGCAGGCTCCAGCCCTCACTCCCCCACTGCCTCCTCCGTTGCACGGAGGAGACAGAGACCCAGAGGAGCTCCATCTGGCTGGGACCTGGGGGAGGGGGGCTCAACTGCAGGGCAGGAGGGGAAGAGACAGCTAGGGGAGCAACACCATGGAGCCTGCTTCTCCCCAGAGTGATGTGAAGAAGAGGCAACAGAAGGAGAAGTCCAAGAAGCCGGTACCACCAGTAGCTCCTCGTCCAGCCAGGGCTCTCTTCTGCTTAACCCTGGAAAACCCTCTGCGGAAGGCGTGCATCAGCATCGTGGAGTGGAAGTATCCTCTGGCTGCAGGGGCTTGGGAGCAGTGTGTGTGTGCCTGTGAGCCGCATGTTCGGCATGGGTGCTGGGGAGCAGGAGAGCTGTCAGCCTGTTTCTATCTAGTGCTGTCTCATCACGCAGTGAGGAGCTCAGGGAGCACCGGTAGGATACATTGGCAAAGGCAATGGCTGTGCAAACTGGTGTGTGAATAGGCTGGTGGGGAAAGCTGGGGCTGAAGAGTGGGTCAGACCATGGGCCCTTTGGTGGGGTGGGACAGGGACAGGCAGGGACAGCCTGGGGGCAAGGAACTTGTGGGAATGGATGTGTTGTGTGCTGGTGAGAAATGGGGGACAGACCGTTGAGAGGGGAGGGGGTTTGGTGTGTCAGAAGGGGGCACAGTGCCCATCCTGGGGTGGGGATGGTGCCAGGCTGGGGGAGTGTGGGCTGGGGACAACATGACACCCTGGGGAAGATGTTTGGGGGTGGGTAGCAAGACCATGGTGTGTTGCTTGGGATGGCTCTTTGTGTGTATCACCATTTGCCTGATCCCACAGCTGTGCTCTGCCCTTTTGGGGGGACTCCCCCAAATCCTTGCTGATGCCATTGTCCTCTCAGCTCCCTTTCCCATTCCTCCATGGTACTGCTGTCACAGGTGAAGGCTTTTGTGGGCGATACTATTCAGAGGGATAGTCTTTCTTTGTGCCTTTGGCTTAGTGTTGTAGTTTGGGTGTTGCTCTTTGACCTTTTCATTAGGGCATGGTAGCTCAGAAATGCCAAAATGCCATGTTTCTGCCATGCAACAAGGAACTATCACTTTGTTCATATTTTGTGTAAGGGAAGAGAGTGGGAGATGAAACATTTCGCTTTGATGTCAGCAAAACATTTAGGCTCTAGCAGAAATGATGGGCTGGGAAACACAATCAAGTTCTTCCACCACAACTTTTCTCATTTCAGTTGCTGAACCTTATCTGTGTGATGATCCCAGCCCTGGCCAGGCCTTATTCCTCTAGGAGGTGGCTTGGTCACATTAGGCTGGCTGTGTTGCTGTGGGGATACCAAAACCATGCCCAGAGATGCTGCTTTGTCCGAAGCCCTGTTGGCAGGCAGGAGGGCATGCTCACAGCTCCGGTGGTGCTGGAGTTTGAGACCTCATTCCTTTGCTGCAAAGGGTCTCTCTGTCCTTCATGGTGTGGGAGCAGAGCCAAAATTGGGGAATTCTCATTGTCTGTGTCTCTAGCAAGAGAAATTATGGTTCTGTGGGCACATAGAAGGGAAATGTGCCCGTGTCTTAAACAGCACTGAATAGGGAAGAAACTTGTGTTTACACCCAAGTGGCAGGGGAAGAGCTGGAAATAGGACTTACATCTTCCAGCGTGCTCAAACACATTCTTCCTCCTGGGCCAGCACATGCCAGAGCAAGTGCATAGCACCAGGGGGGGTCTGTCCTACATCGGTGCTCTGGAAGGGGAGAGGGGTGGGGAGGAGTGGGTGCCCCACCAGAAAGGTGGCATGTGCAGGTGGTTCTGACCTGTGCAGGACAAATGATCCAGGGCATCGGGTTTCTCCAGTGCCTGGCTGTATTTATACCCAGAGGCACCTGGCTGCCCTCACTCAAGGATCAGGATATGTGAGGCGTGACAGGGTCGGGTCGTTCCAGTTCCTGTGGATTATTATGGTCTGCAGGGCCATGCAGGCTGCCAAAGGGAGATTAGCTGTGACGCTCTTCTGTGGAGACTCCTGGGCTGTAGGTTCAGCGTGGCAGTATGTATTCCTGTTCCTTGGGCTCATCACTGCTTTATAGCTACTTCTATGAGTACTGTCAGAGTACAAAACTGAACCTCATGAGTGGGACAGGGTCTTTTTCAAGCAGTTGGAGGGTCGGGACAATCACTCCACTCAGCCCAGGGTGGATGAAAGTCAGGCTGACTTGAGGCAGAGGGGGTTTTATGCTGAAATTTGCTCACATCTCAAAAAACATGTTCATTATAACAAGGAAATCTGAATGTTCTGCAACTTACTCGGTGTTGTGTGAATGACAGCTGGTCCAACAGCTTGGTAGTTGTTGGGACATGTCTCACTTTGTGACGTCACTCTGGTATTTCAGGTCATTTTGTAGCCAGGAGAACTTCAAGGCAGATGGGTGAGGAGTCTGGGGACCCTGGAGGACCACAGAGCTGCAAGACACCAAGGCCTAATTCATGCTGCAAGGCAGATGGGGGGACCCTTGGATGCTGTGTGGTGGGAGCATGCTGGAGAAATAGAAGTTAGATTGCAAGCCAAGGAGATGAGGAGGATGCTGAGGCTCTGGGTCAGTGGCAGGTGGCACAGACACTGTACCTGGTTACACTATGTGTGTTATTGGTTCAATCTGTCCCAGGCATTTCTGCCTCATAACTGTGTCATACTCGCAGAATCACAAACAGAAGTGGATTCCAGCTCCAGTTACAGGAGCTCCAGTTGAGGTCACCCTTCAAAGGGGGCTCGTCTTACCCTGCCCAAGCAGGCAGGGAAGCCTTCAAACCCTGGGCTCTGCCTCATTACCTGGACACAAAGGGGAGCAGCTTTTCCAGCTGACTTCAGTTTTTAAAGTGTCATCAGGTTGATGGCTAGAAAGGTTCAGAGAAGGAAAAAAAGCCTGTGATGAGTCCAGGACACACCTGACAGCACTCAGCCAGCTCTGCAGGCCAGTATGGATAGCACGCTCCCCAGGTGCCCCTTGCTCTGCAATACTGGATTTGGACAGGGTTATGGCTGCCAGAGCCCAAGGCAGCCCTCAAGGGAGAATGCTGGGGGAAACAGAGAGTGGGGGACCCTGGAGGGAGAGCCTGGCAGCAAATGAGGCCCTGGAGCCAGAGTTTGAGCTCTTTGGAGGCTTCAGGAGGAGCCTGAAGCTAAAGCTTGTCCAAGGGGTTTCAGTGGCCCAAGCAGGGCAGTGGTAGCAGCAGGAGCCTGGGAGTGGCCAAGTGCCTGTCCCAGGGTCTTCATGGGGAAATAATAAATCACCCCTTTCGTTCTGAGATGTCATAGGGCCCAAACAGCACAGCTTCTACCTTGAAGGGGATGGGACAGTCCTCAGGCTGAGCACTCTGTTCACTCCCAGCCCCTGGCACTCCTGGGGACAGCCACAGGAGTACTGCCTTTACTGGGGCACTGAGGCTGTGAGGACACCTGGGGATGTTCTGCTAGAGGAGACCCTGGATGAGCTATCTTGCCCCTAGGTACCTTCCAGTTAGGGTCACATGGCCCACATGAGAGCTGAGCAGCAGGGAGGTGACTCCCTCTTGAATGCTGAATGCAGAGGGAGCCAGTGCCCACCTGCTCTGGTGGGGGATGCTTAGTTGCAGTGCCTCCATTATGCAAAAGGGTCCTGACCCTTCAGGGTGATTCACTGAAGGATGAGGAGGGGGAAACTTTCAGCTCTCCCATCCCTTTGTTCCTCCACTGCAGCCTTTTAATTTGTGCCCCCTCCCCACATGTCCTGTGCCAAAGCTGACCCTGTGCAGCAGCCATGTCCTGAGTGTCCAGGCCCTGCAGCACCTGAGGGTGTGCCGAGGCTGAGCTCTGGCTGCTCTCCCTGTGCTCTGTCCCCATGAGGGGCTGGTTCTCCACACCCACCCAGGCAGAACAAGTCAGGGGCAGGGTTATACCTGTTTGTCTTTCCTATCTCCACTCCTTAACACCTCCTCTTAGACCCTTTGAGATCATCATCCTCCTCACCATCTTTGCCAACTGTGTTGCTCTGGCCATCTACCTGCCCATGCCTGAAGATGACACCAACGTGGCCAACTCCAGTCTGGTAAGGAGCAGTCCTTCCCGCGGTCCCGGGCAGCTGAGGGCTCTGTGGAGCTGGGTGTTTGGTGTTACACAGGTACAAGGTGGCAATACCTGTCCTGGGGACATCTGTTGCCCCAGGGGTGAAGTCAGGCAGTACTGGTCCAGCCAAAGCTGCTGCAGTCAAAAGGAGGCAGGGGTGGGAAGAAGTGACTGCAAAGTGGGTTTTCAGAGGGGCTGAAACCACATCTGTTGAGATCAAAGGCAGCAGATCAGTGTGTGAAGTACACATGAAGGAAGAATGGATGACAATAAAATAAAAAATTCCCTCTTTTTTTAAATCACACTTTCAACAGGAAACATCCTGTTCCAGAAAGGCTCAAATGGTTTGTTTCAGCATTTTGGAATAAATTTTTCTGACCTTTCCTTTTAAAACTGTAGTTTAATTTTGTTACTTTTTATTTAAGAGGGAAAAAACCTGTTTTTGTTAGGCAGAAAGGTCACTCCTTTCCAATCATTATTCCATTTTCTTCCTCAGTTACTCCCATTTTCCTGGAATATGATGTTTTGATGTAACCCAAATCAATAGTTTGCACTATTTTTAGTTTGCCACTCCTTTCTACTCTTCAGATCCCCACTGTGGTTCAATCCATATTGATTTCCATTGAGAGACTGAGCATGATGACTGAATCAAAACATCTAAATGCCTCTTTTTAATGAAATGTTCTCTCCTGCTGGTTTTGGGACTTCTCATGGTAAATGCCCGTGGAGGGTTGGTTGGTTCCTGGGGGGTTCCTTCAGCCTCCTGGCTGGTCTGACCAGCTTCCCTAACCCCTCAGACTGGTTTTGGTTTCTGCCCTGGCTGAGGGGTCACAGCATGGTTTGGTAGGTGCAGTTAGGTGAGAGGTTAAAGAGGCAAAGCAAAGCTGGGGCAGGTTGACCATGGGAAGCAGGAGATGAGGACAGTGGGGACAGGGGCTTCCCTCTGGGACAGGGCTTGGAATGTGGCTGAGAGCAGTCACCTGTGAGGGCAGAGTTGGGACAAGCCCAGCTGTGTGTGGCACCATGGCATGGTCAGGGGGTGGAGTGGCACCAGCCTCACAGGGCTGCCCGATGGGCTGGTGCTGCCCAAGGACCAGCAGCCTTGGAGCAAGAAGCAGGTGGGCAAGGACCAAGTGATGTAAATTCATTGCATCAATGAAATTCCATCTATTTTTCTTTATTGTCTATTAGATTACTTATGCTATACCCTACCGGGGGATTTTTCAGCCTGTTGCCATGCCAGCAGCCCTTGGTATCAGGAGCCAGGTAGCCCTAGGCTGCTGTTCTTTCATTCCTGCTTGCTGTCCCTTTGTCATGATGGTCTGAAAATAATGAAATAACCCATAAATTTTCTAAGAATCCATTTTGCTTTATCCTGGAAGAAGTACAGTTGTTTAATTTGAACACATTTCATTATTATTCTTTCTATATTAGATTCCTTTTGATCCAGAAGGTTTTTTTAATCCTGTTTTTATCTGATTTTGTCTTTTTCTAATGGAATCAAAATATTTCCTTCAACCCTGATGAAATGATTTTGACTTTTCAACTTGTTCAATAATTCACAGCATTTATTTTCACCTTTACTTGAGTTTCCAGAGTTTCAAATCCCATTGTTTTTCACTGGAAACCTTACTGCAGGAGCAAGCAGCTTCAGAGTGTGTTTAGCAAGACAGGTTATTCACAGGGTTTCAACCAAGAAAATACAGATGGCTGTATGTGACTTTGGCTGCCTGACCTCTGTTTCTGAGCAGTGAAGAAATAAAGTCAAATTTAGAGTACAGTTCATCTCCCAGGGCAGTTGAGCCATTTCTGCAGTTCCAGTGGGTGGTGTTTGACATGCTGCACATGCTGAAATACCTGTTTTTCATTGAACCATAGAAGTGTGGTATGGTTTGGGTCAGGAGGATCATCCCACCCCCTGCCATGGGCAGGGACACCTTCCACTGTCCCAGGTTGCTCCAAGCCCTCTCCAAGCCTGCCTTGGACATTTTCAGGGATGGGGCAGACACAGCTGCTCTGGGCACCCTGTGCCAGAGCCTCACCACCCTCCTGGGCAAGACTTTTTTCCTAATATTTAAATCTACTCTCTGTCAATTTAAAGCCAACTCTCTTTTCCATCTAAAGTTTTCCCCCCACTAGTGGGACTCAAGGGTGACTGCTCTCAGAGGGAGGTTACCCTTCCAGCAGCTGTTCTGAGTCCTGTGGGCTTTGTAGGAGTATCAGGTAGGACCTGGGGCCCAGAGAGTGGGGGACAGAGCTGGAGCTCAAACTATCAAGGAGACAATTTAAATAGCACAGATAATGACCTCTGTGCAGGCATGCTGCTGGTGTCACAGATAATGGCTTTAGGTACTGTTTAGGTAGAATGAATGTTTGATGTCAAGGAGTATGCTTCTGAAAATCCCACCATTTTGGGTTATATCTCAGCCCTGGGATTAGGGAATTCCTGTGTTTTTAAAGCCTGAACATAGCCCCAGGTACGATTCAGTGAGGAATATGGGAGTCTGATGCAGTTGCAGGAGTCCCAGCTTTTCATCTGCTCTGGGGAGCTGTAATTGTGAGTCCTGCATAGTGTCTGTCACCCCAGGACTGTGTCATGGGCATCTCCAGAACACTGAAACAGTTGCATTTGGGCAGCTGCCTTGTGTCCCACAGTCCCTGAGCAGAGTTTGCTGGTCCATTGCTGGTTTTGAAGAGCTATTGGGGCCTGTGCCTGGAGGTTGGCATGGGTTACTTGCTGCAGGAGAGTCATGATTGAATGTGGCTTTCCTGGAGCTTGGGGTCACCCTTGATCTCCTGGAGCCTTCCAACAGCTGTGACAATAAGCAGCACGCCTGCATGTCTGCATGCACAGAGTCGGTGACTGAGCTGCAGAAACTGCTGCTGCTCTGGTACCTGGCACCTGGAGGGGTGCTCACGCAGCTGTATCAGCTACCCCTGCCTCCATCCTGCCCCTCTCTCTGGCCTGGGGCCACTGGCAAGGGCTGGCACCCTGCCCAGCTTGTGGCTTGGCCACCTCTGTGGTCATCCTGGGGTTTTGGGTAGGCAGATGAGCCAGGCCCCTCTCATCTCACCCTCCAGGTGGGCCAGATGAATGACCCCTCACTCATCATGAATGCGCCTAATGACACCGCAGCCTCCTTACCCTGCTGCACCACTCAGAGGTCCTCATGCCCTGTGGTCCCCAGCTCCACAGCAAGGCTTCCTTGGAAGGGACCTCTGCTCCCAGCCCTAGAGAAGGCCAGGTTGGCTGCAAATTCTTGAGATTTCTGTTCTTCCAGCTGGGCTCTCCATCAGAGAGCTGGTGACCCCAGGTCTGACAGGCATCACTGAGCCCTTGCCCATATTCTGGTCAAATCCTTCTCCTGGTTTTGGTGACTGAGCTGGTAGCACCCACCAAAGCCTTTTCAAAGCAAGCAGGCCTAAGACGTCTAGTCCAGGGAGAACCCTCAGGACTGCCACCAAGGTGTCTCACAGACATCAGAACAGATGTGGACAGCTGGTGTGGCGTGAAGCAATGAGGAGCTCTGGATAGCCAGCGAGGGAGATGCAGTGGGGAACAACTTGTAGGACCTGGCCACTCTGTGCTCTCATAGCTGCTCTAGGGGGGTTATGGCTTTCCTGGTTCCTATCTCTGCAGTCCTGGCCTGCCTCTTGCTTGTGGGAAAGGAGGAGCTGTGGCTGGAGAATGTGGGAGGAAAATCACAGCATTGGGGAGCAGCTAGGGATGGAGTGACCTCTTGAGATGATCTACTCCAACTACCTGCTTTGAAAAATCTGTGCAAAGAATCCAAACACTCTCCCAGATTCTTTCCTGCACATCTTCCCATCCTGAGTACTTCCTGTGCTGTGACAGAGGCCATTGTGGAGAGCAGAAGTGTTTCTCTTGATGTCTCTTCTTGGCTGTGGTCTGCAGCAGTCCCAAACCCTTCCACTGTGCCCTTCCCAAGTTGGGTGCCAGGGTTTCCCACCACTCAGGGAAGACTTCCTTGGCTCCAGCCCTCATTTTCATCTTGTTTTCCAAAGGAAGGGGATTCTATGAGATTGCTGTAAATGTATTCCCATATATTACCTGTCCTGCCCCCTTCTCTGTCTCAAATCTGCAGGGTTTTGTTCACCTCCGTTCAGGAGAATGGGAGAAGGACACTGAGCTGCTCTGTTTTGGAGAGGATGATTGCTGCGAGCCTCTGGGGAACAGCTTTATGGATGTTTGATGTTTACAAAGGGCTTAGAAAGACTTCAGCAGCACAGCTCCCTGTTCTGCATGTCCTGGTGCTGGCAGTCCATGTGTGTGTCCTGGTCAACCCATTGGTGCACCTACAAAAAATGTTTTTATTAGGGTTGGCTGGAGCTGCAGGGGAGGAGGGGAGCAGGGCCCAGCTGGGACTGGGAGCCTCAAGGGGAGGTGCAGAGCTGATGGTACAAGAGCAAAAGGCATGGAGAAGGGCAGAAGGCTGGGGACAGTTTGGAGGAGTCAAGGGGGAGTGTGAGGGCTGTGAGGTCTTGCTTCAGGTGGATGTCTTCTGCTGAGAAGCAGGGGTAGCTATCCATCTGTGTTGTGGTCATGCTGTGCCCTCACCACCTATCCCCCAGTTTGCCCAGCTAGGAGACTTCATTCAAACCCTGCTTCCCCTACTCCCTGAGAGAGGGCACCAGGGACATAAAGGTGGGACTCATTCCAGAGAGGCCCATGTGGATGTCAGGACTGGGAGCTGACAATGCTGGGCAGGCTGGGGCTGTTGCATCACATCAGCGTGGTGTACACTTACCCTGCTGCTCCATGGCTCATCCAGCACCATGGGCTGGGTTACTGTGTGCCCAGACATGTGTGGAGCATGTATGTGTGTAGAAGCCCAGTGTGTTACAGAGACCTGGATCTTTTCCTAGTGCCTTCTTCATACCCCCAATACCAGCTCTGCCAGACAGCCCTGTGCCCTGCCCTAAGCATCCCGCAGTGGGGAGCCAGCTCTGAATTCTGGGGTGAGGAGGGGACAGTGGGTGGCACACAGTGGGTCCCCAGCTGCTCAAAGCTGGCCTTTGCTTCAGTGAAGTCAGCAGGGCTGTGTCTGTCCACGGTGTGTGCCTGTTGTGCCGGGTCTGCAGTGTGGCCCTCCTGGCATGGGCACGGGGTGACAACTGGGCCATGAGTGCTCGGTCCCTGTGCTGACCTGCAGTGTGGGCAGCACCAGGGCTGGAGGAAGCATGTGGCTGATTTCTTCTCAAATCAGTGTGGGCACAGGAAGTGGGGTCTGCACCGGTGCAGGACATATGGTCCCTGACGTGGTGTAAAGCCTGCAAGGATGAAATATCCTTCAGCTTCTTCCTGCTGGTCTCTGGAGACTGCACTAGGTTTGCCCTGGCTCAGGCCATTGCACTGTAGCCACATAAGTTTAATTGTCAGTACTCTACTTGATCACAGCCCAAAATGCTGTGAGCTCACCCCCAGAGCAGGTGAGGGAAGCAGGTGGTGGTGGGGATTCTGCCCCTCTGCTCTGCTCAGGTGAGACCCCACCTGCAGAGCTGCCTCCAGCTCTGAGGTCTCAGCCCAGGAAAGACATGGAGCAGTTGGAGCAGGTCCAAAGAAGGCCACAAAGATGCTCCAAAGGCTGGAGTCCCTCTGCTCTGGAGCCAGGCTGGGAAGCTGGATGTGTTCACCTGGGGAAGAGAAGTCTCTGAGAAGACCTCATTGCAGCCCTCCTGTACTTGAAGGGGGCTTATGAAAGACTGAGAAAAACTTTTTAGCCGAGTCTGTTGCAGTAGGACAGAGGGTGATGGTTTTAAACTGAAGGAGTGTAGATTTAGATTAGTTATAAGAAAAAAATTTTATACATTGAGGGTGTTGAGGCCCTGTCACAGGGTGGCCAGGGGAGCTGTGGCTGCCCCATCCTTGGAAGTGTCCAAGGGCAGGTTGGACAGGGCTTGGAGCAACCTGGACTAATGGAAAGTGTCTCTGCCCATGGCAGAGGTTGGACTAGATGACCTTTAGAGGTTCCTTCTAACACAAACTATTCTGTGTGGCCTGCAGATACAGCTGCCACTTGGAGAATCCAGGGAGTGTTTGCCATGACCTGCCCCACTGAAAGTCTGCACCACCTCAGCCCACTGACAAAGATGCGAGTGGCCTGTTTTCATAGCCAGGGGCCTGGCTCCTCTTGCTTTGCTGACATCAGCACTTGCCCAATTTACACCCAGATGAGCTGGGGGAACTGGACCCACAACTGCATAACCAGCCAGCAGTAATTTCTGCATGTAACCTTCCTACAGGCCATGTCAAGGCTTTTCCTTGTACTAGAGGGGTTACTCCAGCAGGACAGATCAGGATGATTCAGCTCCAGATGTGTGGCTGTGTCTGCAGGGCACAGCAGCGAGCTGGTGCTGTGAGGGAATTTGCCATTATGTCCCTCCCAGGCTGGGGGAAGGTGGCTGGGGGCAGGGGGCTGCCTGCTGCATCTTCCTTGGCCAAGGTTTGAACCTTGCTGCTCAGTGGCTGGACCTGGTGGGCAAATACCCTTGAAGCTGTCCAAAGCACTGCTCATCTGCTCTGGGCTTTTCAAAGGGACCTCTGAAGGAATAGCAAGTCACCTTTTGATTCTGGGCAAGGGGTTTGCAGAGGACAATCCCTTCTAGTGAGAGACTGTGGAGCCCGAGTCTGTTCTTCTGGAAAATCAGGGCGTGGAATTGACTTTTGCAGTGCTGGATTCTGACACTCATCAGCCTCAGCAGCTGCAGGGCTGCTGTTGCTTGCAGGGGGCTTTCTTGTTTTCCCTCTGCAGCTGGGGAGACACCCCACCGCACCTCTGGCTGCTGGCATGGCTCTGCAGCCCCTCTACCTGCAATGATCCTCATGGCAGTTGTATTTGCACGGGATTGCAAGGACAGGCTTTGGGGGACAGTCTAGGGTACATTTGTCCCCTAAGGGTGGGAGGTCAGCAGTGTTAAGTTGCACAATCTAAAACCTTGAAGAGAGAGGCAATGCCAAGATCTCTGCTCTTATGCCAGCTGCCCTCAGATCCAACAAGAAACTGGCACTCGTATGGGTGACAGTCATTTGGGGACACAGCACGGTCACTGCTTTTGGATGTGTTAATTGGGCGAGCAATGCTTCTGTCTTGAGCTCTAGCCCTGGCTTCGTAAAAGGGGAGGATTCTCCATTTGGTGAGGCATGGGGACCTTGGGAGGAAGCACTTCAGCATTCCCCAGTGAAGACCCACTCCCAGTTTGGTCTCAGAGAGAGGTTTCTGCCTCCCTGAGGGCAATTCCCTGGAGATCCTAAGCAGGGATGCTCCTTGCCCTTCAGGGGATATAGGCTGAGGAGAGGGACCATGGAACATCAGAAATATAAATAGCCCCATCCACCTGGCTGCTTCAGAAAGCTTTTAATCCCAGTCTGGAAGGGACATTGTCAGCAAGGGCAGTGACAGGCAGAGCCAGGTGGGCACAGGCAGCTCTTGGCTGTGCTCCAGGGACAGATGAGCTATCCTGGCCCAGCAGCGGCAGGGCTGTGCCAAGCCCCTGCAGTGGGGTGCCAGGTCCCGCCTGGGAGGGGGTGCAGCACCTCTGCTCTGTGAGTCCCAGGCCCATTTCTAGCAGGTCACTTTGCCAGGCAAATGTCTGGCATTAGGCAGGAGGTCTAGAGCCCAAGGCCTCCCCTCCCTGGGAGCTTGCTTATCATCCCAGCAAAAGGGAAGCCATGATACAGCTGGCTTGTCCTACAGTGACTGTGTGGGGTCTCCAGGACAGACCCAGCAAGCCCTCAGCTGGAGAGGATGAGGAGGAGGTGTCAGTGCTTCCTATAGGAGGGAGGCTGTGGGGGAATAGGAGGATGAGCAGGAAGGAGAGAGACAGAGGAGCCCTGGGCCAGGCACCTTTGGGTGCTGCCTTGAGAAGTGGTGGCTTTCTTTGATGGAGCTGTTTCTAGGAACAGGTACCCACAGCCCCAGGGCAGGGTCCTGGCAGGGGGCCATTAAAGGGATGGGGGGGATCATGCTGCAGGCCAGAGAGGGGCATGTGGTGCCTCAGCGTGCTGCCCCTTCTCCCCAGGGTGCTGCTTGGTGTGTATGGGGCAGCACAGATGGGATGGCAGCAGGGGCTGATCCAGAGTCACGGGGGGGTGGCTGTGCATGGGGAGGATACCAGGGGAAGTGATAGTCTGTTCTAATGAAGCATTCTTTCCTCCTTGCCTTTGCCATCCCCAGGAGAAGATCGAATATGCCTTCCTTATCTTCTTTGCCATTGAGGCGATGCTCAAGATAATTGCCTACGGCTTTCTTTTCCATACGGATGCCTATCTCCGAAACGGCTGGAACGTGCTTGACTTTTCCATTGTGACTCTAGGGTAAGGAAAAGTGGGAAGGCTGCTGCTGTTCAGCTTGCGCCAGGCCTGCTCCACCGCCAACCAGGGACTAGTTTTTCTAGTGATTGCAATGTGTTTGGGGACAACTCCTCAACTAAGTTCATGGCCTTCTCCCATGGGCCCCCTTTCTCTGCTCTGACATCCAGTGGGATCTTAACTCCTATTTCTTCCTGTCTTGACTCCTTCATGCCTCTTAGGTCTCCTTGCCCTGGAGAGAGGGGGTGGCATGGGGTCCTGCAGGGTTTGCACATAGGGAGTGGGTGGTCCCGGCTGTCAGCAGTGGAGCTGTGCCCAGGAGCTGGACTTGCCAAGAGCTGCCCCTGGGTGAGGCTGAGCATGGCTGGCAGCCCTGGCCTCGCTTTTCTGCCTGCAGAGCTCTGAATCCTTAGGTCAGGTCTCCATTCTCATGCCCTTCTCTTTTCCCCTGTCCTTCCTTCTGCTTCTCCTCCTTCCTTCCCTGTGCCCTGGCTCTTTCAGGCTCATCACCATGACCCTGGAGCAGGTCAATGCAAAGCAGGGAGGGACTTCGGGGGGAAAAGGCGGCTTTGACGTGAAGGCCCTGCGAGCGTTTCGTGTGCTGAGACCCCTGCGCCTGGTGTCTGGAGTGCCGAGTGGGTGCTGGGTGCCCTGCCATCAGGAAGGGCTGGTGGGTGGATGGGGCCCCTGGGCCTGGCCAGGGTGGGGAGCCATGGGACAGGTTTCTTGTTGTTGCTGGATCAAGCCCAGCTACAAAGTAGGTGTAGAGGAGGCACAGGTTCTTGCATGTTCCTCCGGCTCGTAGCTGTCAATGCTGGGGATCTGCAGGTTGGCACACATCTGGCTGCCTCCATGGCTCAGGGTCAGTACCTTTGGGTGGCCAGGGTGAAGGGGGCCAGGACCTTGGTCCAGTTTCTCAGAGCGGGGATCTCGTTCTTCCATAAGTCATGTGAATACAGCCTGAATGAGAGCAGCAGAACAAATGGAGAGGCATGAAGCAGCCTCCAGCTGCTCCAGCTCCTTCTGCTGTGCTCTTCCACATGCTTTCATGGTGGGTAGAAGAAAGGATTTCTTGCTTCAGAGATTTCAGTCCCACCCCATCCGTGCCCCTCTTCCCTTGGCAAGGGGCATTTCAAAGGCTGCTTGTTGGTGGGCTGGCAGGGATGCAAGGTGCACCCGAAGCTGTTTAGGAAGTGGTTGACCTCCTCTCCTTTCATCTTTGTGCAGGCCTTCAGGTCGTCCTGAACTCCATCATCAAGGCCATGGTGCCCCTGCTCCACATCGCCTTGCTGGTCCTCTTCATGATCATTATCTATGCCATTGTGGGGCAGGAGCTCTTCAAGGGCAGGATGCACAAGACCTGCTACTACCTTGGGACAGGTGGAGCTATGGTTGGGGGATGCAGCAGAGTTGTCTCTGTGTGACTGCGGTGACACCACAGGGGTTCTGGGTTTAGCAGAAAGTGTGCTCTTGCCAGCATCAGGCCTGGGAGTGTGGCAGGACTGAGGGATTTTGAAAGAACGCACAGCTGGGTGTGAGGGGTGGTGAAAGGGACCCCATTTGGAAGGCTTCTGCAGGAGATGTGGAGGGGGGGAAGTGTGGGCTGCTGTGTGTGGCCCGACCTGCTGCTCACACCATGGTTTTGCTCCTCAGATGTGATTGCCACAGTGGGATCAGAGAAGCCAGCCCCGTGCACCAACTCTGGCCATGGGCGACACTGCGCCCTCAATGGCACTGAGTGCCGCGGGGGCTGGCCAGGGCCCAACAACGGCATCACCCACTTTGATAACTTCGGCTTTGCCATGCTGACTGTCTACCAGTGCATCACCATGGAGGGCTGGACTGAAGTTCTCTACTGGGTAGGCTTCAGCACTTTGTCCCGTTTGGTGGAGGTGATGCTGGTCTTGCCTCAGGGCAGGGAATTTCCTCCTGGAGACAGGAGCCCATGGCAGGGCTCAGTCTCTGCTAGTGAAAGACATCCTGCCCCTACCACCCTTCTTACTGTGATACACATCCCATAACACACCAGTCAGGTCTCTGCATCCCTGCAAGCATTGCCTAAGCTGTCCTTGCTCTCCAGGTAGACAGGAGATTGCTCCAGCTCCCACCTTCATGAAGGGGCATGGTCCAGGCACAGCAATGGCTGGTGGATGCTCCTCCAGCAAAGCCCCATGTTTTACAGACCTTGGGAGACAGCTATGCTGAAGCTTAGGCTTGGGGCTGATGTTTAAATCTGCTCCCAAAATGCTTGGGTCTGGCCGTAAACCAGATACAGAGTTCTAGGCAGCCAGGGCTTGCAGCCAGGTTTATCTGCCACCATCCCAAGCACTCCCTTTGGAGGGGGCAAAGATCCCAGAGGCCATTGAGGGGCCCTAAGGGGAAACAGACAGCAGACAGTGCCTTCAGAATATTTCACCTGCATCTCTCCCTGCCAGGTAAATGATGCCATGGGGAATGAGTGGCCCTGGATCTACTTTGTCAGCCTTATCTTACTTGGCTCCTTCTTCGTGCTCAACCTGGTGCTGGGGGTGCTCAGTGGGTAAGTGCCACCCTTTCTGCCAGCAGAGAAGTTTTAACTGGTTTGAACTATACAAGAAAAAAGCCTGGAAAAGTTATCTTCTTTTTCCTCTCTCATTCCTCACCCTTTTTTTGTTTTGCATGCTCAGAAACACTGAGCCGCGAGTTACTTTTTGTGTTAGTGTCCATGGCTTTCTCAGGTTTTAGCTCAACTCTCAACACAGAAATCTTTTCCCTGTGGCACAAGCAGCTGTCAGCAAGCCCAGCCTTGCAGCACATGGGTTGTGGTGTGTTCTGCCAGCACACACAGCAAATGGGGCTGAGCAGGGAGCAGTTGTCACTCCATGGGTGTGGGTCTGGGCTCTCCTCCCTGGTACCTCCAGCTGCCCTCCTGCTGTGAGCACACACAGTTTTTGCATGGCCAGCCTAAGGAGAACATCTTGGATACGAGTGCAAGTGATCCAAGAGAATAATTGTTAGTCTAATTACTGCTTCAATAGTCTTGTCCAAATACACCAATGAGCTGTCATCAGTCTGTTATGACAATCTAGGCCAAATTCAATTAGTGTTAATTCCCCCAGTAGTACAGTTACACTCAACCTACCATGCATTGCTGTGGGACTACCATCCCAGTTTTGTTGCAGGGAAATATGTGTTGTCTTGGGGAGTGAGGGGGGCTTTCCTCCTCAGATCTGTGTAGAGTCATGGTCTTTTTTATATGTTCAATCCTTGTTTGTGGAAGTGGCTCACACTCCTCATCTCCATTAGTTCACAGGGTTAGTTATATTCTAATCACCTGGATTTGTAAGACCTCTTTTATGACAAGAATCATGTCACTGCAACGTTAAAACAAATTGGGTATTAATATAACTAGAACAAATTTAAAAGTACAAGATAAATCACATGAACCTGACTCTTGGGTAGAATTGGCTGTAAGAGGAAGGTAAGCTGGGCTATAGTCGTCTGATCCTTGAGTAAGTTGCAGGCACAGTAAAAGTTCTGAAATATTTTTGCAAATACAGCTAAATTATGTTTGAGATCAGGAAAATTATTCTTATAGTGTATGAGACCTGTTACTAACACATGGCAACACCAGCATAGCTGGGCAGCAGGTCTACAGTTCTTCCAGATACCACGAGAGAAAAAAAATTAATTGAAACAGAACAAGAAGAGTGGGCAAGGACATTGGCAGACCTGTCCTTTCCATGTTACTGTGAAAAGAGTGTCCTGTTTACCTGCCATGTGATGAGCTCACCTTCTCCATATGGAGAGCCTGGGGCAGGTTTTTGCCTCCCAGATGGGCGACACCCCATTCTGATCCTTAGCGGTGCTGGGAAACTGCCCTGGCCTCCAACATCTGGTGTCATTTGGCCTGTCCAGCTGCACACCCTGCAGTGAGAATCTCCCAAAGAGCAGCAGTGGTGGGGCAGGAGCCCTGCTTCCCATCAGGCATCAGGTGATGGGCCCCCACGGTCTTGCATTGTGGGCCAAGAAATAGGAAAGGCTGGAGCAGTGCAGTGGCAGTGCTGGTGGCAGGGTATTTCAGCTTTCTGCAAGGCCTGACCTGCAGAGCTGTGGTACCTGAGCTCCACACCACCCCCGCCTGAGTCACTGCTGCTTGTCTTGTCCCAGCGAGTTCACCAAGGAGCGTGAGAAGGCCAAGTCGCGGGGCACGTTCCAGAAGCTGCGGGAGAAGCAGCAGCTGGAGGAGGATCTGAAGGGCTACATGGACTGGATCACCCACGCTGAGGTCATGGACAGTGTTCGGGCCAGGGGAGAAGGTACCAGCTCTGCTTGGTCAGACCCTTAGCGTGAGGGTTGGGTTCCTAATGCTGACCACCTAGAGAGGCAAGGTGGAAATCCTTGGAGAAGCCACAAAGACTAATTTTGCCTGAAAACCCATGAAACAAAATGCTTTGACTTCTGCAAAACAGTTTATTTCGTCTTTTTTTTTTTTTTTAATTTATTTCCTGAATAATTTTGTTGAATCGGACCCAAACTAGCAATAATTTATCCCTGATGCTAAATCTCCACCTCAACCACAGTATTTAATATTTGCAGACCACAAGCAAGGCCTGGGTCTCCTTTGGCAAGAGGCACTTGAAATGGCCCTGAGGAGCTTGTGCCCTTGGTGTGCCAGGGTACAGTGCAGGGTCACAAGCTCTCACACTAGCACATGCATGAATTTCTTGCCATCACTTGACAATTTCAAGGGATTAGAAGTGGCTCAGGGAAGGAGGTGGCTATACAGGCATCTAGCCAAAAGCTCAGCAAAGCCTGGGGAGCTCTGCCACAGAGCCACAGCATCTGCTGTGCCACCTTGCCTGCTGAAAGCACTTTTGATGCCTCAAGCTGAGTGATGCGTGTGTGCAAAGAGCCTTGGGAAACAGTGGGACAGACAAAACACCTTTTCCAGAGCTGTGGCCTCTCTTCAGCCTTTGCTCAGATCCCAACTGGCCTCAGATTTCTCCATGCTGGGGTACCTGCTGCTGTCCCTCTCTGGGCTGCAGCTGCTCTTCCTGCAAGGCAGGAGTTCCTGGTGCCTCAATCTTGGTTTGCTTCTGACCCCCAAAGCCTTCTGCCCAAACTTTAATTGCTGACTCCCTGGGATGGCATTGTTTGAGTTCACTTCTGATGGGGAAGCTCTTCCTGGTGCACTTCTGGAAGATGTTCCCTCCCACGTGTTCTTCCCAAGGGTTCCAAGAAAAGACCTTAATGTCATTGCCTCCTAGGTATGATGCCATCAGATGAAGGAGGGTCAGAGACAGAGAGCTTGTATGAAATTGAGGGCATGAACAAGTGGATTCTCTTCTTGTAAGTATGCTCTGGCTGAACCACCTGCCTGCATGTGGGCTTCCACTGTCTCTTGCTTGCTGGCCCAGCTGGGCCAGGCTTTTCTGGTCAGGCTCCAGTTTCTGGGAGAGAGACGGGGTGGGTGCTTGGGGGAAGATGCAAACATTGGGGCTGCAAACAGGGAATTTGGCTATGGTACTGGCAAAAGGCTCTTCAGGTGAACAATGTCTTTGCTGTGGGACCAGGCTCCAAGCACCCCTCCATGGCCTGTGCAGTCATTCAGGAGCTGTGTCTGCAGCCCCCAGCCAGAGGTGCTGGAGGCTGAAATTAAGCCAGGAGGGTTAATGAATTGCAGTGCCTGAGTAAATGTAGTGAGTTGCAGGGGCAGGGTATGATCCTCATGCCTTTTCAGGGAAGGCCCCCAGAAAAGGGAGCAGGGGTGGCTTTGCCCTTTAGGCACAGCCCAAGGACCTGGGTGTGGCTCGCTGGCCAGCTCTGCTGATCCTTTGCCATCTCTCCAGCCGTCAGTGGAGGCGTTGGAACCGAATGTTTCGTAGGAAGTGCAGGGATGTGGTGAAGTCCAAGTTCTTCTACTGGCTTGTCATCCTGATGGTGGCACTGAACACCCTCTCCATCGCCTCTGAGCACCACTTCCAGCCAGAATGGCTGACACAAGTGCAAGGTAAGCGAAGAATCAAAGAGAGAAGGAGGGCCCAGGACTCCCTGCTGCCCCAGAGACTTGTGTGAACTCCTGCTGTGAGTGCACAGCCACACTGGCATTGCACAGAGGCTCTCTCACACACACACACACAGAGCCTGCACTCGGTGTGTGTGTCACACACACACAGGAGGGGAGAGTTCCTGCTCTTCCCTCCTCTCATTGTCACACAGCTCACACTGATCATGCACAGCACATGTGCTCTTAGGGACATGATCTTGCAAGGTGAACTCACATACAGTGTGTACATTGGCACTCTACACATAAACGCTTGTGGCATATACTCGAGCAGTGCAGCCACACCCATTTATGCATGCAGCCCCACTGACTGCACCTCTGCTCACCCCCCCTCACACACAGTGGCACACGGAGTGCAGGTGTGCACACACACATAGAGCTCAGCCCCACGCACACACAGAAGCACATGGAGTGCAGGTGTGCACACACAGAGCTCAGCCCCACTCACACACAGAGGCACACAGAGTGCAGGTGTGCACAGACACACAGAGCTCAGCCCCATGCACACAGAGGCACATGGGGTGCAGGTGTGCACACAGACACATAGAGCTCAGCCCCACTCACACACACACACAGAGCTCAGCCTCACTCACACACAGAGGCACACGGAGTGCAGGTGTGCACACACACACAGAGCTCAGCCCCACTCACACACAGTGGCACACGGAGTGCAGGTGTGCACACACACACACAGAGCTCAGCCCCACTCACACACAGTGGCACACAGAGTGCAGGTGTGCACAGACACACACACACAGAGCTCAGCCCCATGCATACACATGCACAGCCCAGGACACATGCCCACCCTGCATGGACTCGCATACACTGGACAGCTTGTGTGCTCACACATACAAACATGCAGTTGCACATCACCCTCTCATCTTCCTCCCCTTTGTGGTCCCCAAAAAGCAGCAGCTCAGGGGTTGGTGGGCCAGAGGAGGGTGAGTAGCACTGCCCTCCTTCTCTGCCTGCCCAGCCATGCTGGGATTGAGGTCCCTGCTCTGACGGGCTGGATCTCCCACCCCAGACAATGCCAACCGGTTGCTGCTTGCTCTCTTTGTGGCCGAGATGCTGCTGAAGATGTATGCGCTGGGGCTGCGCCAGTACTTCATGTCGCTCTTCAATCGCTTCGACTGCTTCGTGGTGTGTTCGGGGGTCCTGGAGATCATCCTTGTGGAGCTGGGCACCTTGTCCCCTCTGGGCATCTCTGTGCTGCGCTGCATCAGGCTCCTCCGCATCTTCAAGATCACCAGGTTAGGGATGGAGCTGGGTGGGTGCTGCCAGCTCACAGTCCCCAGGCGTCACTCACAGTCCCCAGGCATCACTCACAGTCTCCAGACATCACTGGCCCTGTCCCTGGAGAAGGCTGCAGCATCAGCAGAGCTGGTAGCTGCTGGGTGGAGGAACAAGGCCAAGCTGAGGATTCGTCTCCAGGACATGGTTTGACTGGGAGTGGCGAGTAGGACAGCGCTGAGGCCCCACTCTAGCTCTGGGTTCCAGGGTGTTGTGAATGGGGATGCTGTGGGCCAGGACTCCTAGCCCTTCTTTGTGGTCCCAACCCACTGTGTGTTCACCCATCTTCCCCATCCTGCTTGCTGGTGCCCTGTGCAGGCACCGGTGTATCTTGCCTGTCACACCATTCCTGCAGCTTCATTTCTTCCTCCTGGAGCCTGCCTGGAGCAGTCCCAGAGCCCAGCCTGGGTCCAGAGTCCAACTTGTTAGGCTGCTGGGACATCACCTTGGTCTGTTCGGCTAGGTTCCCTGTGCCTGCCTGCTCCTGCCCACAGCCTTTCCCACTCTTTCACTTCCCACATGCCCCTGTCTCTCCTCTCCCCAGGTACTGGACATCTTTGAGCAACCTGGTGGCCTCGTTGCTCAACTCGGTCCGCTCCATTGCCTCCCTGCTCCTCCTCCTCTTCCTCTTCATCATAGTTTTTGCCCTGCTGGGCATGCAGCTCTTTGGGGGCAAGTTTGATTTTGAGGACATGGAAGTGCGGCGCAGCACGTTCGACAACTTTCCCCAGGCCCTCATCAGTGTCTTCCAGGTTTGGGGCTGTGGGAAGGGCAGCAGGGGGCTGGGGCGCAGGGGTCTGTGAGTCTCGCCAGGGCTGTGGGTCTCCGGGCAGGAGTTGGGTCTCAGGGGCTGTGGGTTTGTGGGGGTGATGTGGGTTTGAGTCAGGAACAGGGAAATGAAACTGGAATCATGAGCAGTAGTTCAGGTTCAGGGCTGAGCAGAGAGGAGGGTTTGACCGTGAGGCTGGAGGGGCTGTGAGGGTGTGGGGCTGGAGCCAGAAGGATAGGATCAGTCTGTGGGGTTCTGCCATGCTCTGCTTTGGATGCTCTTGAGCCTTTTATTACTGCTCTGCTCCCAGATCCTGACCGGAGAGGACTGGAATTCAATCATGTATGATGGGATCATGGCCTACGGGGGCCCATCCTTTCCTGGCATGCTGGTCTGCATCTACTTCATCATCCTCTTTGTTTGTGGGAACTGTATCCTCTGCCTGCAAAGCCAGGCCCAGGTCCCTGCACCCAGCCCCGCAGCATCAACAGGACTGGGAAGGAGGGAAGCAGGGGCTTCCATCTGTGTTTCAGTGCTTGCCTTAAGCTTTTTGTTCTGAACAGCAGTGGAACAAACTATGGGCTTCACGGCTTGCACTGGTGGTGCCTGGAGGCTGGGGTCTGGAGGAAAGCATGACTGGAGCAGGTCTGGATGTCTGGCAGGCAGATTCAGCCAGACTGAGGGCAGCCAGCTCAGAGCTCAGTGCTCACAAGGGATGGATGCTGGTTAGGGATCACCAGCCAGGGTTATCACAAGGGCTAAGCTCCAGGAAGGTTTCTAAGGGCACCCTGGAGACCATGGATGGCTCTGGTCACATTCTCCAGACAGGAACCAAGTCCATGTCCTTAGCACTGTTCTTCAGATATCCTCCTCAATGTTTTCCTGGCCATTGCAGTCGATAACCTGGCTGAGGCTGAGAGCCTGACTTTAGCCCAGAAGGCCAAAGCAGAGGAACGCAAACGGCGGAAGATGTCCAGGTGAGCGCTGCCGTCCTTGGCCATGGGAGCTCCCAAACAAAGTGCTTTGGTATGAGGGGATTTGGCCCCTGCCCAGACTTCAGTTCCTGCTCTTCCCTCCTCTCTGCTCAGAGGTTACCCAGAGAAGTCTGAAGAGGAGAAGCAGATGCTGGCAAAGAAACTAGAGCAGAAAGCAAAGGGAGAAGGGATTCCCACAACAGCCAAGGTCAGTTCTGGTGGAGGTGAGCCCTTGAGAGCTCCTGGAGAGGGTCCAGGCTCCTCCTCCCACCAGCCAGGATAGACAGAGGCTTGGAGCCAGCCTGGGTCTGGACTCTTGACCACAATCACTCCTCACCATAGCATCCACTGATGATGGGTGCTCTCGGTGATGGGGGCTCTCTGGGCCCAGGCAAGACATGTTGCCTGGTGGAACAGCCCCATTGCTGGGGATCCTTTTTCTCCGATTCATTTCCTTGGCCACAGCCAGTTGTCAGAGGCTGAGATGGTCTGGTGCACACCAGTGTGGAGTGGAGCAGAGCAAGTCAGCAGCATCCCAGATCTCCCTTATGTCCACACCAGCACCCCCCATATGCAAACCCCTCTGTCCAGCTGTGCTGAGTGTGTGCTGAGCTGCCTCTGAGAAGCACCTGGCCAGCAGCTACTTCCTTATCCACTTCCCAGAAATGCTCTTGGACACTCACCTAGGAGTTGCTCTGTATTTTATTCCACCCCAGCATATTTGCATGGCTCCAGGCTCTTTCCCGGCACACATTCCCATTTCCCACCCTCTTTGCTTTGATTGCAGCATTCCTTCACCTGGCTCCAACCTGAGCCAGCACTCCATATGCTTGGTGCTGTATGGGCCAAATGCAGAGATGCTGCTTATCCCACTTGGCTTCCAAGATGAGAGGGTCTGGCCAGCTGGCACATGCAGCTGCACATCCTTCTCTCTGTCTCTCCCTTGTTTCAGTTGAAAGTGGACGAATTTGAATCCAATGTCAATGAGATCAAAGACCCCTACCCTTCTGCAGACTTCCCAGGTAAGGCTTGTCCCTGGTAGGGCAGCAGGAAGGCTGAGGAGGCACTGCAGAGGGATGGTGTGAGGAGCAAAGGATGTGGTGACCTTTCACCAGCCTTGGGGTACTGAGGTCCTTCTGGCCTGCATGCCAAATCAGGATCATGGGATAGGAAGATTGTCTGTAAGGTCACATTCCCTCTCCCTCTCTGGATAATTCTTTTCTTTTCCCTTCTCATGGTCACCCTGCAGGTGATGATGAGGAAGATGAGCCTGAAATCCCTCTGAGTCCTCGGCCACGTCCCCTTGCAGAGCTACAGCTGAAAGAGAAGGCTGTGCCCATGCCAGAAGCCAGCTCCTTCTTCATCTTCAGCCCAACCAACAAGTAGGCACTGCCCCTTCTCCCTGTCCTGAGGAGCCAGGCATGGTCCAGGTGCCTCTGGCACCAGCTGTTCACAGCAGAGTCCTGTTTGTGCATGACAGCCAGTTCTGAAGGGAACCAGCTCATGGGGAAAAGCTTTCTGTGTGAAAGGACTGGTACAGACATCCTTCCATGCCCAGGGCCTTCCTGTCCTCAGGGTTTGGCAATAACCTTCTGTCAGGCTGCCATCACTCTGTCTGATGTCCTTCTGGCCCCTTGCAGCATCTCGTGGCATTTCTGTCCCTGGCAGGTTTCGGGTCCTGTGCCACAGAACAGTTAATGCCACTTGGTTCACCAACTTCATCCTGCTCTTCATCCTGCTCAGCAGCATCTCCCTGGCAGCTGAGGATCCCATCCGGGCCGAGTCCTTCCGCAACAAGGTACCCATGGAGATACAGAGGGTTGGGATGGGTGGGGGAGAACTCATGGAGACTCCCAGCTCCCCAGTAAGCAGGGACTTACTTGCCAGATGCTGTGGCTAGTCTGGGATTCCAACCCTGCCTGTGGGAGGGCGGTGTGCCCTGGCAGGAGAGGCTGGATGTGCTTTCCATTCAGGGTGCAACTGGGACAAGTTTTTACTGCTCTGTGCCTCAGTTTACTTCTGGGTGAAGAGATCCACCTGACAGGGTGTGCAAGATTATTTTGGTTTGAAACTGTGGTGATTTACTGGGGATAGAGACATCCTGTGAGGCAGCAAAGTGGATCTCTGGTGTGTGCAGTGCCCTCAAATGCTGCTGGCATGGTGGGAGCCACGGCTCCTGTCCTGCAAGGTATCAGTGAGTCTGGCAGGGACTGGGGGATCTCACATGACACAGCTTCCCAGGGCACTTGGTGTTTTTGGGGATCAAGCCTAACTCAGCTGGAAAGGGAGAGCTTTGTCCCAGCTGCAGGTTGGATCATGCACTGGAGAAAATCAGCAACACTGGGGACAGTTCAGCAGTCTTTTTGGTACTGGGTTTACAGACTCTGTTGAGCTAGATGGGCTCCCCAGTCCACAGAGTGGGCAGTTCCAGGATGTTTGAACCCACTGAAGCATTTCCCATGTCACCCAAATCTCATCCAGTACTGGTGTCTCTGTCCCCAGATTCTCGGATACTTTGACATTGGTTTCACCTCTGTCTTCACAGTTGAAATCGTCTTGAAGGTGAGTCCTTCACCCTATGGTCGTGCCGTGAGCATGGCCTGGTTCATAGGTCTAGACTGTTGTGGCCATGGACTCACACACTCTTTAGGGATTCATGCTCCTGAAGGTCTCAGTGAGGAGGAACAGCTGATCCTCCGAGAGTTCATTCACGCAGTCTGGGCAGTGCATGACCTGTCCCAGAGGCCATGTGTCCTCTCCAGTGAGGTCAGGCAGCTATGTCAGCTGTGCTGTGACATGAGGACACATCAGCCATGGCACCAGCATTTTCATTCTGACGTGCCATTAAGAAAAAGAAAGAGAAAGCAGTGAAAATCTGTGGACAAAAGACGCAATCCAAGCTGCTGCCACATGTTCTTTCACTCCGAATGTCTTTACTATTCTCTTCTTTAATTTGCTGGCTGACTTGGGAGAGTTTTGTCTCCAGCCAGTGCTGCACAGAGGATTTCCACCTGAAGTCAGCTTCCTGCCTGGCTGCAGGGCTCTGAGAAGGACAGGGTCCCCAGGCCACGGAGCTGTGAGAAGTCCCTTGTGCCTTGTCCACTTATGTCCCTATGGAGTGACCATGCCCCTGAGCCCTGCCCGGCCTCTTTCCTAACTCCTTCTGCTCCCCAGATGACAACCTACGGTGCTTTCCTGCACAAAGGCTCCTTCTGCAGGAACTCCTTCAATATCCTTGACTTACTGGTGGTCGCTGTCTCCCTCATCTCCATGGGAATCGAGTAAGCACCTCCGTGTGCCACGGAGTGGGCACTGGTCTGTTCAGGCTGGTGGGGCAGCTGGGGCTGGTGGGTGGAGAAGGAGCAGCTGGCCCAGTGGCTGCCCATGTGTCCATAATGTCATGTTTAGGGGACATGGACATGGACAACTGGGAGGCAGGCCAACCTCCCTGAGTGTCAAAGGGGAAGGTCTGGTTAGAAATTAAATTTGAATCTGCTTTCTCCAGCTGCCAGTGTCACTTGGCCTTATGTGCAGTGATGGCCTGTGACATCTGCATGTCTCTGCCATCCCTTGTCCCTCACTGCTGGCCCCAGCCTGCCCTCCATGGCTGCTTGGTGGGGCTGTGCCAGCCTGCCCTGGGCAGGGAAATTGCCCCATCTCAGCCATGCCTTCCTCCCCAGGTCCAGTACTATCTCTGTGGTGAAGATCCTCCGGGTGCTGAGGGTGCTGAGGCCTCTGCGAGCCATTAACAGGGCGAAAGGGCTGAAGGTAAGCGAGAGGCTGGGACTGGGGGACTTCATCCCATGGCAGTCCTACCAGGAGGTTAAGTGGCAGGCATCATGCCCTGCTCCCAATTCCCACTACTCATCTGTGGAAGGGATCTGCCCAATCCCTCTGTTCTTGGCAGTCTCCCACTCTTCTTGGAGCCTGTCCCTGCAGTGGGAGGGTGTGGGACACAGAGCAGGGGCTTGCCTCAAACATGGTCACATGTGCACTGTCCTCCCCCTCTGCAGCACGTGGTCCAGTGTGTGTTTGTGGCCATCAAGACGATTGGTAACATCGTGGTTGTCACGACATTGCTGCAGTTCATGTTTGCCTGCATCGGAGTTCAGCTCTTCAAGGTGAGCAGTGTCTCAGGTGGGCAGGAGGGACCTTCTGCTTGAGCACATCCTGGACAGGCTCTCCTAGACAGCACTTTGGTGTTTGCCAGTGGTGGGGTCAGCACAGGCTGTGCTCTCTGTGCTCTGTGAGGAGATCTGCTTGTTCCAGACCTGGCAGAAGAGCCTGCAGTGAGAGGAGGGCAGGAAGCACCCAGGGTACTGTCAAGCCCAGACAGCACCTGTAACAGGGCTAACTGCCTCACCTTACTTCATGCCTCAGTTTCCTCTTTCTAAGGCAGCGGGTGCTTCTGACTGATTTCCTCCATGCTTTGATTGTAAAGGGTTTCCTTTCTCACAGCACCACTCCTGCTCTCTGGGCCTCAGCTGCTCTAAGGCAGAGCTGGCCCTGGCTGAGCTCAGTTTTGTTCTAATAACTGAGCTTAAATTCTGAGCTGATGTGGAAAGAGCTTTCAGGACACCCTGCAGAGTGAGCAGACCTTTCAGCATACCTTGGCTTTAAATTAATTCTCTGGTTACTGCCTACTTCCCTATTTTCCAAGTCGTTGATTCCCAGATTGAGTGAGCTAGGTAGGCCTCAGCTCAGGGCCATGGAAGGTTTGTTCCCATCACTAGGCAGTGTTTCTTGATCGCAGCCTGGGATTGACCCCAGGTCTGCCATGACTCCTGAAACGCCTCGTGAACTGGGTTGTGTTGGCAGGCACAGTGGGGAGGCCAGCGGTGGTGGGAGGCCAGGACCAGAGCCTGCATGGAGGTGGTGGGGCAGGGACTGACTGTGGGCTGGGAAAAAGTAAAAACTCCCCAGTGCTTCTGCAGTCAAAGAAACACCATGGCCATTTCTGGTCTCTGTTAAATGCAGGGCAAGTTCTATTGGTGCTCAGACCCATCCAAGCTGACAGAGAAGGAGTGCAGGTAAGAGCTCTCTGCAACTCCCAGGTGGGCGGTGGCCTGGGATGGGAGCTGGGGGGGATGTGGTGGGGGAATGCTTGTGTTCCTGCATGGGAATGCTGCATCCAAAAAGGGACCTGAGGTGTCATCCTGTTCTCCCTCACCCTGGGGTAAATCAGGAGCAAGCACAGGGCTCTCCTCCCTTCCCAGGGAGGCCCAGGCCAGTCCTGCAGCCTGTGGGCTGAGGGGGCCCTGCCAGCAAGCACTGTGTCCCTTCTGCTGCAGGGGTCAGTTCATCAACTATGTGGACGCGGACCCCACGCAGATTGAGGTGCGGGAGCGTATCTGGCAGCACAACGACTTCCACTTTGACAATGTCTTCTCAGCCATGATGTCGCTTTTCACGGTCTCCACCTTCGAGGGCTGGCCACAGTGAGTCTCTGCTGAGGGACAGTCTCTGCTGGGAGCAGGGCACTGCCATGGGCCTTGGCCAGGGTAAAGAAAGAAGAGCTGTCCAGGTTGAGAAGCAGGACCAGTCACCATGGCAGTGGCTGTGGAGTTGGCAAGGTTACCCAAGCAGCCCTGTCCCACTGTTGTTGGATGTCTCCAAAGCTCTCCTTAACATTCTAGAGGAGATATGGTCTTTCCCACCTAATTAGGATTTCTGTTGCCTCCATTTCCCTCCTGTAGGCTGCTCTACATGGCGATTGACACCAATGCTGAGGATGCAGGCCCTATCTACAACTACCGGGTGGAAATTGCAATGTTCTTCATCATCTACATCATCCTCATTGCCTTCTTCATGATGAACATCTTTGTGGGATTTGTCATCGTCACCTTCCAGGAGCAAGGGGAGAATGAGTACAAGAACTGTGAGCTGGACAAGAACCAGGTAATGAGACTGCTGGGACAGGGCAAGGAGGACCAGCCCTGGATCTGGCACTGATTTGGATCAACCCTTTGGATCAACCCATTCGGGGCCAGCTGATTTGGATCAGCCCTTCTTTGTGGTGACACTGCTGACACAGATGGGTTGAACCTGCCCCAGGTCTGTTTGCTGCTGGGGCAGGGCCAGCTGGACCCATATCTAGCACAAAACAAGTCTTCTGAGGGAAGGGCAGAGGGGACCAGAACTGCGACTGGGCCTCCCTGGACAGGTAGGGTGCCCAGAGTGAGCTGGAGCAGATGGTTGTGCCCAGTTCTGGGCTCCCCAGTACCAAAGCAACATGGATGTACTGGAGTGAGTCCAGCAAAGGGCCACCGAGATGACTGAGGGTCTCTGGAGCATGTGTCATATAAGGAGGGTCTGGGATTCAAGTCTGGTGTTGAGAAGGCTCATAGGAATCTTACCCATGGCTATAAACACCTGATGGGAAGGTATAGAGGAGATGAAGCCAGGCTCTTTTCAGTTGTGCCCAGTGACAGGAAAAAATGCAATGGACACAAACTGAAGAAAACAAGAAATTCCATTTAAAAATTTTAAAAGCCATTTTTTTAATGGTGATGGTGGTCAAGCACTGGAACCTGTTGCCCAGAGGGGCTGTGAAGTCTCCATCTTTGGAGCTATTCAGAAGCCAACTGTCCTGGGCAGCATGCTGCAGTTGGCCCTGCTTTGGGCAGGAAACTATGACTAGACCATCTCCAGAGGCACCTTCCACTGCCAGCCCTTCTGTGATGCTGTCTTGCTGTCATTCTGGCTGCGGACACCAAGGCTGAAAGCAGCAGAGGCATTGGTAGAGGATGTGGGACACACTGGGGGGGACATTGGACAGGGGTGGCTGCTGGCCCAGGAGTGCTGTCATACTCCTGCACTGACACAGCACGGGCAGCTCGAGCTGGGGGTGCCAACCTGATGTGAACCACACAGAAACCCAGCAGAGATGGCCCTGGGCTGCTGGGGAGGGACAGGCTTGTGCAGCCATCTCAGCGCCCCTGTCACCCCTGGTTCATGTAATGTCTTCAGGGTGCTCTAAGCTGATCCAGAGAGACCCTGGGGAAGTGCTGGGATAAGCAGGCAGGCTCTGGGCTGAAGGGCTTGGGCTGAGGGCAGCATGGCCATCTTTGGAGGCAAAAGATGGCTTTGGGAACTTGTCCCATGTGGATGCTCTGGGGATGTTTTTGGGGGAAGCACAGCTGTTTCGTGACCTTCTGCTGTACCTGGCTCATATGGTTGGGCTGGGAGAGAAGGGTGATCCAGCTTGGGTGGGTGGGGATGTGCAGCAGGGCTGAGTCTGTGCCCTGCAGTGGGATCACAGCTGCCCTCCCTCCCTCCCTCCCTCTCTCCCTTCCTCTCTCTCTTCCCCAGCGCCAGTGCGTGCAGTACGCGCTGAAGGCTCGCCCGCTGCGCCGCTACATCCCCAAGAACCCCTACCAGTACCAGATCTGGTACGTGGTCACCTCCTCCTACTTTGAGTACCTCATGTTCTTCCTGATCCTGCTGAACACCATCTGCCTGGGCATGCAGGTAAGGGGCATGGGGTGGTGGAGGGGTGTCTGGGGAAGTGCACAGGCTGGCTCAGCCCTGCAATCCCCAAGAGAGCCTCTGGATAGGAGGTATTTGCTTATAGTAGGATGGGGTGAAATGGGACTGCTGGGATGTGGGGAGCCCAGGGAAGGGGCTGCAGGGGGAGATTTCCTTTCTGCTGAGCCACAGGTCTGACTGTGGGAGGGGGCTCTTCATCCAGCACACACCTCTAAGCTCACAATGGGGGCTGGATCTGCCATCAGCTAATGGCTCCTTCTGCCTTATCCTCAGCATTACAACCAATCTGAAGAAATGAACCACATCTCAGACATCCTCAACGTGGCCTTCACCATCCTTTTCACCCTGGAGATGGTCCTCAAGATCATGGCCTTTAAAGTCAAGGTGAGAGAAAAGCCTGATAAGCATGGAAAGCAGGCCAAGCCAGGGGTCATTTATCCTGCATTTGGCATCTCCTGAGTACAAGCACCCCCAGCCCTGCAGCTCCACAGAACTTCTTGCAAGACCCTTAGGGACCCCCATGCACAGGACCTTGGAGTTTCTGGAAGGACTACTGCTTGTCAGCACCTGCTAGCCAAATCCCACCCAGTCCAGTTGGCCACTGTTCCATCTTCAGGACAATGTCACTAGTGGGGTCATAGCTCTGGCCACCCTGATCCACCCTCCTCGTTTCACTCCATTGCAAGACAGGGCCAAATAACTGAGCAGAGGGTGCAAGGTTTGACCACCATGCAGTCTTCTGAGGGTCACAGTCACTGAAGAACCTTCTGGTATCCCTTCCTCTGGGCTCCAGCATCTGTCTCCTCCCTGAATTATACCCTTAGATGTTCACTCTTCTTTGGCTTCTCCCTGACAGGGCTACTTCGGAGACCCCTGGAATGTCTTTGACTTCCTCATAGTGATTGGCAGCATCATTGATGTCATCCTCAGCGAGATTGATGTAAGTGTCAGGGGGCTCAGGCACGACAGTGTCCCCACCTAAGGCTGCACTGTAGCACCTGCCCGGGGAATGAGGCAGGGGTGCTGGGATGGTGTCCATCTCTGTAGAGGGATGGTGTCCATCTCTGCAGAGGGATGGTGTCCATCTCTGCAGGGGGATGGTGTCCATCTCTGCAGGGGGATGGTGTCCTCTCATCTCTCCCTCCTCTGCTTGGTTCTGAGGAGGGACAAGCCTCAGGATCAGCACATGGCATAGAGAGTACAGCTGTGGCCCTTTGAGCATTAAAGCACTATTTAAACATCCTCAACTGCCCAGCGTGTCACACTGCCCCCGCCCCTCTGGTCTATTTTGTGGAAAACAGTCACTCAGGACTAGCCCATAAGCAGCAGGCTGTGTGCCAGCCCCTGCCCTGTTCATCCTGTGCATACCTGGACAGCTACCCACACATCCAGCCCCAGATCAGTGCAGGTGGAAGTAAAAGGGTTCCCACAGCTCCCTGACGCACAGGACTCTGCTCGCCCATGGGAAGGATCAGACACATCAGATTCCAAGGCCTTTGCTTTGTGTGTGTCCCTTTCCACAGCAGCCTGTACACAAACACACACTGGTGGTGTTGTGTGCCTGTGTGTATCTGGACACCACTGCAGGAGCTCTGCAGTACAGAGCCTGTGGCTGCTGCCTCAGGCAGTGCCTATGTGATGAGCACTCTGCTGGGAGCATTTTCAAAGCAGTGCTAGGGAGCTTTCCTGGCCCGCACAGCCCTGCCCCAAATGTGTGTGTCACAGCAGGTGAAGTACAGCAGGGCACAGAGGGTGAGTCCCTCATGGCCTGTGTGTTTCCTTGCTCACCCAGATGCTGCCTCTGCCTATCAACAGTCACATTACCTTGTCCTTGAGCCCAAGGGATGATGGGGCTCTGCCTGCCTTTCCCCTATGCCCCTCCTCCCCAGTTTCCATCTTACTCTTTCTTCTGTGTCTGTGTCACCTTCTTGTGTAACCACCCCTCCCTCTCTCCCTCTCCTTCCTGCCTCACTTCTGCTGACTCTCTTGTTCTCTTGACAGACTATTCTTGCACCCAGTGGTGGACTGTACTGCCTTGGCGGAGGCTGTGATGGCACTGTAAGTGTCACCTGCATGTTCCTGCAGTGCATCCTGCTCCCTCCCTGGCCTGTGGCCAGCATTTGCATGTGCCCTGCAGGTCATTGAGGCACAGCAGACCCTCTCTGGGGTGTAACTCGAGAGGCATTTGGGGTGACACACCACTCACACAGACACCCCTTCCCACCCTGAGAGGTGCAAAGCTGTTCCCCAGCCCTCCTGGGCCCATATGAAATCCCAGCTCTGCCCTTCACCATCCCATTCCCTGGAACTGCCATATCGGAGGACCTTCCCAGCTGTAGGGCAGGAAAGCTGGCCTGGTCCTTCTGCCCATCACCCTGGCTGCCTAAGGCCTGAAGAGATGCAGCCTCTGACAGCCAGAGAAATTGCTAGAGGGTGATCCCTTCACTGTGCCTTCCCCCAGAGCTGGCTATGTCCTGTGGGTGCAGCCCATGTCCTGGGGGGCTGAGTGGGTCAAGCCCTGCACTGGTGGCCAAGCCCACCAAGGGGGTGCAGTGGCAATGGGGTGTCCTGGGTTGGTCTGAAAATGTGGGGGGAGCTGACTGCAGCATACCACGTGCTGGAGCCTCTTCCCAAGGACCACAGGGCCCTGGTGCTGGGAGCTGCAGAGTGCAAGCTGGTCTCCACTGGGCACTGCCCAGATCCCAGTGGTGGGGATATGGTGCACTGGGGCTGATGGGATGTTCCTGACCACTGCACTCACTGGACGGGCACAAGGCACTGGGAGAGTGAAAGGCAAAAGAAAGAGGTGGGAGAGGAGATGGAGTTTTTCCGTGCAGCCCTGGGAACTCAGAAGTGGGATACTGAGGAAAGTGATGCTGCTGGGAGGGGTATTCGCAGCGGGATTTTGCTGCCCTGAAATAGTTGGGAGTGGGTGGCCTGGGAGATGGGAGCGAGAGGGATCCAGTGGCAGCAGTAAAGCTCTGGTAGGCTAAGTGGGCAGTGGGAAAAGCATCCCGAGCAGTGACAGCGTCCAGATGGACAGTGCCAGGAGGGTCTGTTCATGGCTTCCGCTGGCAGAGACTGTGGCTGAGGCTGAGCCATGCTGGAGCTATCAAGGGCACAGGAGACTCAGCCCCCAGCATCTCCAACTGCCACTGTTAGGTGCTCCCAGACAAAACCTGGGCCTTTCAGGGCAGAGGCTGTGCCCCTTGGCTCACCTCCTGCCTGCCCACTCTGCCCTGAACCCCTGGGAACATATCTGTTCACCCCTTCAAGGGGGATACCCACAGGGAGTAGGCATCGCTGCACGGCTGGGTGACACTGGGCAGGACTCCCCAGAGCCACCTCTCTTCAGTCCCTCCTTTGGTTAAAGTCCTGCTGGAACATTCTCAAAAGAAGCCCTTCTCTGCTTAGACAGCTGTCATTAGCCCTTCCTGTGCCTGGTGCCCACCCCAGAGCTCATCCTACCAATATAGAATGTGCTGGGCAAGAGCCTGGTGGGACTAAGCCTGTCTCTGGTGGCCCTGTGACCCTCACAGCTCTCCCAGTCCATGTGGCAGCATGCCTTCCTTCCTGCAGTGTCCCAGTGTCAAAGGTGTGAGCATGGGGGACTGGGGAGATGAGATCCCTGGGAAGGCTGGGGGGAGAAGTGCCGGCAGAAAAGTGCCAGCACATCTTCTTTGCACTCTGATCCTGTGTGCAGGCAAGGGCTGTGGGGACCATGACTGGTGCCTGGGGTGGGATCTTGTTACCCTTCCTCACCTCAGTACCTGGATCCCCTACCTTGAAAGCCTGGAGGCTTCAGCACTCTGTCCTGCAGCTGTTGTGCTCTGCCTGCAGGACCCTGATGACAATGGCCGCGTCTCCATCACTTTTTTCCGGCTGTTCCGAGTGATGCGTCTGGTGAAGTTGCTGAGCCGGGGTGAAGGTGTCAGGACCCTCCTGTGGACCTTCATCAAATCCTTTCAGGTCTGTCAGGAGCAGTGCTCCCCTCCCAAACACACACATGCCCAGGGCTGGCAGCAGTGGCTGATCCTCAGGCTGGCAGCATGAGCTGCCTGTCCACACCAGGCAGGGAGAAGGCTCCAGTGCTGGCAGGCTGCTGGCCTCAGACTGGGCTGGGGGCTTGTGGTGTGTAGGAGAACATTGCCCATGTGGGTGGGAAGGTGTGTGGGACTCCCTGGCTGACAGCAGTGTGTGTCGGAGCTGGGCCAGCTGCTGGCAGTACCTGCCTGGGCCCATTTGGCTGGGATCTGTGCCAGGTGGATACCTCAGGAGAGGTACAACATCCTCAGGAGAGGACATTATGAGCTGCAGCATCAGCTCCCAGCCCCGACCCGGGCAGTTCCCTCAGGCCTGGGCAGCCCTGGGTGTGCTGAGCCTCTGTTCCAGCCACACAGACCAGTGCTCCCGTGGGGCCTAACATCAGTCTCCCATGTGTGAGAACCACACAGAAGGGGCCAGCAGGAGGGTGGTTAGAGGAAGAAGTGAGCTGTCCCTTCCCCACACAGGGACCTAGACACTGGCCTCGTGCAGCACCTCCAGAGCTGACCCTGTCCCTGGGTTGCCTTGGATGCTGGGCTGGTGTCTCACACAAGCCATGGTCCTTCTGTCATAGGCTCTGCCATACGTGGCCCTGCTGATTGTGATGCTTTTCTTCATCTATGCTGTGATTGGGATGCAGGTGAGAGGCACAGGGGCAGGGGGGTGGGAACTGGTCTTCATCAGATGCCCTGAGCCTGATGGCACTTGGGGAGGTGGGACAGGGAGGGACTGGTTCCTCTGCTAGGCCTGTTCTGGGGCTTTGCATATGATAGGACCTGTTTACCCTGGTCTGCAAGGCTTTTTCCCACCCCAGCAGCCTCCCATCCCTGGGCTTTAGCCAGGACAGCTGAAGCACACAGCAAAGAGCACTTTGGGAGTCAAGGGTACAACAGGTACCACTCCTTGTGCTGGTTCAGGAGACCTTGTCTCCTTGGCCCACATGAAGTGCAGTTGTAGTCAGGGGTGTTCTCAGCACTGGCAGGAATGTCCAAGTAGCTTCTAAGCCCCAGAGCACCCACGCCCCAATCTCAATCTCTTTTGGGGATGCCCAAAGCCAAATAAACAAGAAGAAGTGGAGCTCAGGGACCAGAGTGGCTCTGGAGGGTGGTCAGTGCCTGAGAAAGAGTGGCACACTGGAGACCTCACACTGTGATTGACAGATGTTTGGGAAGATCGCCATGGTGGATGGGACCCAGATCAACCGAAACAACAACTTCCAGACCTTTCCACAAGCTGTGCTGCTGCTCTTCAGGTCAGTCTTGTTCTGTCATGTGAGCAGCTCCAGAAGGGATCTGAGCTCTGAGCCTGTGGGAACACCCAACTTGAGTGAGGGAGGAGCAGCATTTCAGTAGCTCATTTCTTTTTTGTCCCACAGAAAGATCTCCTGCAGCAGTGGGAGCATTTCAGGAGAGACTGTGGGTTTACCTGGTGTGACTGGGCTGCCAGAGAGGGGGGCATTTTGGGGTTGCTATTCTGAATATTTCCTTCCCAGACTGGATTTTAATTTGTGAGTTATGAGGAAACAAGTGGGAAGCGGGAGCTCAGCTCATCCTTTCCTTGACTCCAGACACTTCACTTTGAATCTTTCAGTTGCCTTACAGCAGCAAGGCCAGAATCCTGACTGCTCCTTTCCCAGCAGCTCCCCATTCCCCTGTGCGCTGGGCTGGCCTCAGCCCTCCCTGCATACCCAGCTCCTGCCCAGGACAGGCAGGGATCAGCAGGTCTCCATCTCCTCTCCCCAGGTGTGCAACCGGCGAGGCCTGGCAGGAGATCCTGCTGGGCTGCAGCTACGGCCAGCGCTGTGACCCGGAGTCGGACTATGCTGAGGGCGAGGAGTACACGTGTGGAACCGGCTTTGCCTACTTCTATTTCATCAGCTTCTACATGCTCTGTGCCTTCCTGGTATGCTGGCTCCCACGGGGCTCCTTTGGCAGCCCTGACCTGCCTGGTCAGCCGTGGTGTTGTTAGCCGTGTGTCCCATGGGATGAGCCCACAGCACCTCCTCCTGGGGACATCAGCCCCAGCCCAGCCATGCTGGAAACTGGCACTGCACTCCTGGGGACACAGAATCCCCTTTTAGTTTCTTCCCACAGCCTCCATGTGCTGCCTTCCAGATATGTTTGTGTTGGCCTTTGCCAGGGTGGAGAGGGACAAGATGCTGATGTGCTTGTCCTTCGAACCTCCTGCTTGAGCAGGAGGTTCCTCTCTGTGTAGGAAGACCCTCACTCAGCATCCTCTGATTCCAGGAGATCCTAAGACCCTTCTGCTCCAGAACACATCTGCTCATATCTTTGTGCTGCTGGCCGTCAGCTCTCTTTTCCTTAACTGGATCCTTCTTGTCCATTCCTCTGCCCTCAGATCATTAACCTCTTTGTGGCTGTCATCATGGACAACTTTGACTACCTGACGCGGGACTGGTCCATCCTTGGGCCCCATCACCTGGATGAGTTCAAACGGATCTGGGCTGAGTACGACCCCGAGGCCAAGTGAGTATCGGTGGGTGAGCAGTGTGGAGAGGGTGTTCCATGGAATGGGCTGCCCAGAGATGTGCGTGGCAGAGTAAGCTGTAGCACTGCCCAGGAATTAGATTCCAGCATCTCACAGGTGCATGTGGACTTGCCAGAGTATTCCAGGTCTGATAAAAGCCATCAGGATATTCAGGAACATAAGACTTTCAGTTCCCTTTTCATCCAGCTGTGGTGAGGCTGCCAACTCTTTCCATGCCATTGCACACCTTTACCTGCTCCCCGGTGCCACAGGGAGCAGCTTCTTTCCCCAGGAGGAGCACAGGGAAGAGCAGGGATTTGCCCACTGCAGAAGCATGGGGCAGACCCCAGGGATGAGCCCCCATAGCCCCTCCCCAAGCCACCATCAAGCAGATCTGCTGCCTCACTGCTGAGCTGCTGTGTTTCCTCTGCAGGGGGAGAATCAAACACTTGGATGTGGTGACTCTGCTGAGGCGTATCCAACCTCCCCTGGGCTTTGGGAAGTTCTGTCCACACCGTGTAGCTTGTAAGGTAAGAGCCAAGGGGGTGACAAGGTGCGTGGGCACAGGGACACCTTCCCCAGGCTGTCACTGTGCCCTCCTGGGGGGCTGAGATTGACAGTCCAGCCGGCTTGTCAGTGCCATGGCTGATACTCTGCTCTGACCTGTCCTTTTTAATGAAGGGACATATTCGGGGGCAAGGAGAGGTGCTACAGACCTGCATAGAGCTGATGTGGTTCAGGCTCCTGAAGATCAGGACTAACCTGTGCTCACCTCCTGCCTCAAGGCTATGGCACTGGTGGGCTCTGCCCAGACCCCTCAGTGCCAGGGACTCCCAGGCCACACTGTGGGGCTTCAGCTCTGCAGGTGGTGCAGGAGGGCATTGCAGGGCCTGAGCATGTGGCCAGGCCAGTTGGGCTGTAGAGCTTGTTTCCAAGAGTGGATAGTGCTTAGGGAGCAGGAAACCCCAACTGTCCAGGCAGAAATACACTTTTCCTGGCTTGGCTCATTCTGAACAAATCCAGGGCCTGTGTGAGGCTCATGTGTGACATGCATGGGCAGGAGCACAGGCACTGGTGTAATCCCTCCTGGGTTTTGGGCAAACGCATCAGGAGATTTGATCCCCAGATTCCTCAGAGCAGCCTGAAACATGTTTTGGAGCAGGGAGGGCAATGCAAAGTGACTCCCGTCCCTCTGAAAGCAGCTAGGGGGATTCAGCCTGGAAAAGAGGGGGCTTCTTGCTCTCTACATCTCCCTGACAGGAGGCTGAAGCCAGGTGGGAGTCGGTCTCTTCTCTCAGTTAACAAGTGACAGTACAAGAGGAAACAGTCTCAATTTGCACCATGAGAGCTTTAGGATGGATATTAGGGCAATTCTTTTCAACAAAAGATTGCTTAGGCCCTGGGACAGGCTGTCCAGGGCAGTGGTAGGTTACTGCCCTGGAGGGATTTAAAAGCCATGTGGATGTGCTGCTTTCCTACAAGGTTTTTCTGGTGGCCTTGGCAGTGCTGGGGGAATGGTTGGACTTGATGATCTTACAGATCTTTACCAACCTAAACAATTCTGTGATTGCGTGATTTTCTCCCATGGCACCCATGGACCTGTAGGTTATTTCCTCTAGCTCTGCCCATCACTTGCTCTGGTTCAGCTGGCTGGGACATGGGATGTCACTGCCTCTGGCAGTTGTGGTACCAGGGATGGTGCAGAGCCCCTGGGCCTGGGCAGGGCAGGAAGGGCTGGGAGGACTCCCTGCCCTGGGCAGAGCCTCTGGCCAGGACAGGCACTGAGTGTGGGGGCTGCCAGCCTGCTCTGCCGCCTGGGGTCATAGGTGTTGGTTTGCTGTGCAGCGCCTGGTGTGCATGAACATGCCCCTGAACAGCGATGGCACCGTCACCTTCAATGCCACCCTCTTTGCACTGGTGAGGACAGCCCTCAAGATCAAGACAGAAGGTAAGTAGTGATCTTGTCTGCCTCTATAGCCTGGCAGGGGACCCTCCCTGTGATGCTAGGTAAGGGTTACACACCAGTTCCTCACTGGCCTGGGACCTCAGGGCACTTGTCAGTGGGATCAGACCCTCTGGACAAACCCTCAGCTCTGTGCTTATTAACCATCTCTGTGGAGCAGAGCCCCCCGGTGCATGCATGGCACTGCTCAGGCCGAGCCTGGAGGATGTTATGAGCTGCAGACCCATGTGTTGCAGCCCTGAGGAGTGAACCAGTGCCACCTGTGCCACCCTGAGCAGCTCAGGAGTGGGGCTGGTTCAGCTCCCATCCTTCGAATTCAGCAGTGCTGGGGAGGAGTTGCTTTCCCCCCTTCCTTGCCAGCAGCATGGTTTGCTGAGCCAGGCTGGGGGGAGGTGTCCACCAGCTCCTTTCTGTGCCTGTGCAAGGAGCAGCTCTGGGCTGGGCTGGGTCAGCTGGCTCAGCTGTGGCAGGGCTGAGGCCAGGCAGTGGGGAGCTGCTGGGATCAGTGTGGCATGGTGCATCCCTCTGGCTGGGGTGGGAACATGGCAGCCTGGAAGAAGCACAGGCAGCCTTGGGGATAGACTGGGATTTCAGGAATGGTGAAGCCTGTGGGAGCACCAAAGGGGAGGTCAAAGTCTGTAAAGTATTTTGACTAAATCAAAGCCTTGCTCTTATGAAGCAAATTTTTGTTGGGTGAGGAGACAGAGAGGAGTTGTCCCACCCTTGAGACTGGCCAGGTGTTCACGTTCTTTGTCCTCACTCCTGCTCACATCCCTGAGAATGAGCTGCTCTGTCCTGCTTGCTTTCCTCACAGGTAATTTTGAACAGGCCAATGAGGAGCTCAGAGCTATTATCAAAAAAATCTGGAAGCGAACAAGTATGAAGCTTTTGGACCAGGTCATCCCACCAATTGGAGGTATGTCACCAGGTGGCACTTCCCAGAGGGACAGAGTGGCTCCTAGTCAGGGTGTCACAGCTCCAGCCACTTGGTATCTTGTGGCAGGCAGAATCATCATGTTGGTTTCCTCCCTCCAGATGATGAAGTGACAGTAGGCAAATTCTATGCTACTTTCCTGATCCAAGAACATTTCAGGAAGTTCATGAAGCGCCAGGAGGAATATTATGGGTACCGGCCCAAGAAAAATGCTGTGGAGATCCAGGTTGGTGTGTGGGTGGTGCTGGAGGTGGGCAGGGAGTCCTGCAGGTCAGGGAAGAGGCTTTCCCCAACCTGGGGAAGTGCAGGGTGACTCAGAGAGCTGCAGTGACACACTGGGACCTCTGAGCCTCAGGTCTCTGGAAATGAGGTGACCCCAAGTAAACCAGCACTGAACTGGCCATGAGCCCCCACTACTGAGTGTGACCTTAGTGCCCAGGGTGCAGGTGGCTCAGAAAGCAAAGGAGGGTTGTTGGTTTGAATCTCGTAATATTCGCAGCTGCAGGCAGAGAAAGCTGGCAAGGAAGCAGGCAGAAACCCCCAAGATGGCGAAAGAGTTTTATTTACAGAAACTTCTTTATATATCCATTAATAATCTAGCAACCATTGGTCAGTAAAAAATCCACCTCCCAATGTCATTGGTTATAGCTACACAGCACCTAATACAAACATAGAGATTAAGAAAGTACAGAAAGTGCAGTTTATCTCTATTCTCCATGAGAAAGAACAGAAGGATTTCTAAAACAGTGCAACTACAGGAGGGTTTTGACTCTCTGCTCCACTGACTCCAGTTGTAGAGAGGACTTGGGCAGGATCTGGTGCCTCACCAAGTAGTTTTAAGACCTGGAAACTCCCACCACAGACCATTGTCTGTGCCAAAGGCTGCTCACCCAAGCCCTTACCCACCTGTTCTGCTCCAATCCTGGGGCCTTCCCCCTCTTCTCCCCCTCGCAGTGTCTGGATAATTCCATGTGCCTGGTGTTCTCTATGTTCTCTCAGCCTTATAGAGCATCAGGTGGAGGGGGGATCAATGAGGCTGACTTTGTGTGGGACCACTGCAGTCAGAGAAATCTGCACAGCAGGCCTTAGCAGTGCTGGTGGAGGATCTGTGTGCCTGGCCAGAAGGCTGGGGTGTCCCTAGCCTCTCCTGACTTTATGGGGAGGAAATCACCTGTAGAGATAAAAGACCAGGCCCAAAGGTGCAAAGCAAGGAAAAGAGCCAGGTCCCAGATCAGGGACAGAGGCCCAGCCTGCCCTTGGCTGCCACCAGCCCAACGCTCCATCAGGCTGCCCTTGGCGTTCCCTTTGTGGGACAGCATGAGCTCAGCAGCAGTGTCACCAAGCACAGAGGCAGCTGCAGGGTGTGACCCGTGGCCTGTCCCTGGTAGGACACCTGCAAGGTGAGCATGCCTCATCGTTTCCCTCTCCAAAGACCAAGGTGAGAGGGGTGGTGGGACACGGCCACATCAGCCCTGCCTTCCTGTCCCCTCCAGGCTGGGCTGAGGAGCATTGAAGAAGAAGCTGCTCCTGAAATCCATAGAGCCATTTCTGGGGACTTGACTGCCGAGGAGGAGCTGGAAAGAGCCATGGTGGAGGCTGCCATGGAGGAAGGGATATACAGGGTGAGTTCAGACCTCAGGGCACTACGTGGGTTGGTGGTCCCACCCAGCCCTAATTTCAAAGTGGTGGTGGTGGGTCAGCTTGGCAACTAGCACTGGGTCTGCAGGGTGTGGACCACAAGGACCACCAGCACTTCTTTCCTTTCTCTGAGAGTCTGGTTGTGTCACCTTGGGCGAGCTGCTCTCTGTCTCAGTTTCCCTTCTGTGAAAGGACCCAGCCCCTGTACCTCGTAGGGCTGTGCTGGATGTTTACCTCCTGGTTTGGAGGTTCCCACTCACACCTTCTGCCAGGCTAAGGCAGGACAGCTCTGTGTCACAGGAACTGATTCACTTCCCACTCTCTGGGAGTCTCAGAAACTGCCTGGGCAGCTGTGGGGCTGCAGAGTTGCACCTCCTTCTGTGTCCAGAGGCCACCACCTCAGGCTGTCCCACGGAGGTGACAGGGTTTGTAATGGGCTGGCTTATCCCAGTGCTGCTGCATGGCCATCAACCCTCAGTGCCTCAGTCTTCCCACCTGGGCAGTGAGGCTTTTGGGAGAGACTGTGTGGTCTGCAAGGCCTGAGCAGAGCAATCATTGTTTCAACATGGGGTGGCTCCAGAGCAGCCTGGAGCTCCAGGCTTCCTCTGATTCCCTCCCTATTGGTTGCAGAGGACAGGTGGCTTGTTTGGCCAGGTTGACAGCTTCATGGAGCCCAGCAGCCCTCTGCAGCCCCAGGTGGCCAGCCAGAGGCCCCTGCAGTTCACTGAGGTGGGCAGTGAGGACCTCGACTCTCCCGTGTTCCTTGATGACTTCCCCCAGGAAGGCAACACCAACATCAACAATGCCAACAGCAGCACCTGGCTGGAGGGGTAAGGGCGCTCAGCCTCCGTGGGCAGGCAAGGGGGGCAGTGCTGGCCATGCCACTGTCTCCCCCGGGGCTGTCCTGGCAGCTGGCTGCACCCTGGGCCGCCTGGGGGCTCCCATCCCATCACTCCTTCATCTCAGTGCCATGAGGATGGAGATGGGCAGCAGGGCTCCAGGGATTGCAGGAACCATCCCTCCCCCTTGCCTACCAATCTCTGGGGGCCAAGGCCCAGAGAAGCCTGAGCACAGGTAGAAGGGACAAAGATTGCCAGTGTAAGAGAATGTACTTAGTCCTACTTCTTGGGGTCTCCACCCTGTTCATCCATTCCAGTTGTCCCTACAGATCTGTCCCCCCAGGGTGAGGAAGGTGGGGAGGGCTGCACCCCCAGGTAGAGCTGGGCTCAGGGAGTGGTCCCCACTCAGGCTGACCCACCTGCCTGCCCTTGCCAGGGTGGAGTATGAGGATGAGGTGCTGAGGAAGACGGTACCAGCAGCACGCAGGCATCCAACGTGGGGTAAGTTTGTTGTTCTCCTGGGGGTCTGGGGCCAACCCAGGGGCCAGGGCAGGGGAAGGGTCTGACATTGATGGGTGGGAGGATGAGATGCAGGCCCCAACAAGATGGAGGTTTGCTGAGAGCACTGTGCACAGCAGAACCTGTCTGGAGAGCTCCAGGAGACCCTTCTCCCTCCTGCCCTCTGGGGTGATGAAGCATGGAGACAGTGCCTCAGGCTGGGGGAGCACTGGCCATCCCAGGGCAGCAGGGCCACAAGACCATGTTCATTTCCTCAAACAGGGACTTTGGGTGCTGCTGAACCCCTAAATCCTTTGTTTCCCCCAGTCTAGTGAGCCTGTTCCCAGCTCTGTTTGGCAGTGGTCTCCTTGTTCTTGTAGCCATCCGATGTCGCTACCTTTCCCTCCCACAGAGCTCAACCGCCCCATACCCATGGAGAGGCTGAGCAGGAGGCGAAGGGCCACCTCTGGGGGTCCCTCATCACGAGGGCCACTCCTCCTCCCGCAGGTAAAAGGCGCAATGCATGTCCAGAGGGGGCAGGTAATGTTGGGGACGTGGGTATGCCTCTCTCCCCTCCTGGGAAAGGCTGTCACAGCTGTGCTGGGAAGGAGCCACTCCCTGGGGCTCCTCGTGTGAATCCAGCCTTGCCAGAGCTTCTCCCTTGGATCAGCCTGGACATGGAGCTGGGCTCCCACCCCACTGCTGTAGCAGTCATGGGGAGCTCCTCGAAGCTGGAACAGCTGGAAGCACATTCCTCTGGCTCCCCATCTGCCTCCAGAGCCGTGGCAGGCAGAAGGAGTGTGTCAGATTTGCTCCCATGATGCCCTTACTGCCCTTTGCTGGCCACAGTGCCTCATGCCCAGCATGTGCCAGGGCAGGGGGCCAGGGCTGGTTCCCAGCTCTCTGTTCTCATGGCCCTGCTGGTTCCATTTTGGGGGTGCCCAGGGGCTCCTGCAGGATGGCACTCCCTGTCCTGGCACTGGACAGGGGACAGAACCTGCAGCCCCCAACTAACATGGGAGAGGTCTTCCCTGGGCGGTGTCCCAGCCTAGGCTGCAGCTCTGTGCTGCTCTCACCCAGCTGCCCGTAGAGGATGGCACTGTGACAGGAGCAGCATCCAACTCAAGGTTCCAGCAGGGAGAAACGGACGGGCCAAGCACATCCTCCACCCCAGCCATCACCTTCCTCATCCAGGAGGTAAGGCAAGGGCACAGCCCAGCAGAGGGAACAGCAGGGATGGCAGGAAATTCCAGGGATACCATGCTTATGTCATGATGGGAGACTGGGGGGCAAAGCTTAGCTACAAGGACGGGCAGCAAGTATGTGGCAGCACAGAGGGCAGAAGGGAGAAGAGGGCGGTGCCTGCAGCCAGGGCACCTCTCCAGGCTGGGCACCCAGGCTGGGGCAGTGCCTGCAGCCAGGGCACCTCTCCAGGCTGAGCACCCAGGCTGTGATCTCATCTTCTGCACAGGCTCTGATCTCCGGAGGCCATGGGGCTCTGCCCCATGACTCAGCATTCGTAGGAGTGACCAGGGATGAGATGGCCGCCAGCAGCCAGCTGGAGATGGATGAAGTGGAGAAAGCAGCCGTGGAGCTGCTAAAGGGAAGAGAAACACTGCAGGGCACACAAACTGGCTCTGCCCCACTGGACCCCTCAGCCACACCACCAGCCAGCTCCCCAGGGCTCCGTGCAGCCCCCTCCCAAAAGACTGTCGCTGCCACTTGCCTATGAGCTGCCTGCTGCACTAGCCCGGGGTCCTGTCACAGGGGTGCTGAAGGGGAGCCACCCTGCCCCCTGCTCCTGCCTGTGGCCCTGAGGTACTCTGGCCAGCTGTGGTATTATTTTTGGGACAGGTCTCTGGGATGCTGGTGCAGAACAGGACAATGCTGTTCAAGTGGGGTCTTGGAAGAGCTGGACAGGTCATTAAAGTGTTCCTGCTGTGTGACTCTGGATCCCCCTCCCCTCCTTCCTCTGCCACCCTGCCTGTACACCCTGTGCCCACGGCTGCTTGCTGCCCAGCCAGTGGAGGGGGTCGCAAATGCGAGACCACGTGTAACCAGAGCTGGCAGTGACTCATGTGACAGCCTCCTGTCCAGTCATTTTGAGGTTGCCAACCTCTGGGGGTCTCCTGATATCCCAGCAGCTTGACCCAGCATCTTCATGTCTCTGCTGGAGCCTGCAGTCTCCTGCTTGCAGCCAATCTGACCTGTGAGGAGGAGATGTGCCAGGTGCTGGGCAGCAAAATGGGGCCTGTGGGCTTCTTGGCTTCCTGTCCCAGCTGTGTGTGAAACTGGGGATGGGGAGGAGCTGTGAAATCATGTTCAGGCCGGAGCAACAGCCCTGGGGCTGACCAAGAGGAGAGTTGGACACTGTGATGCCATTTCTGCCCCATCCTCTATCTCCACACCACTCTCTTGGGGTCAGGCATCCATCCCAGTCTCTGGGAAGGTCTCATTCAGCCCATGACATCCATCCCCACAGCTCGGTGGGGCACAGGCCAGGAGAGTGTGGAGCTGTTCCTGCCTGTGCTCCCAGCGCTGCCTGCAATGGTGCCAAGCAGCAGCTGAGGTTATTCCTCTCTGGGGCTGCCCAGGGGGTTGTGTTAGAGACCGCAGTGCCCCCATGGGGTCTGGGTGCTGAGCACTGGGGCAGCCCCATCTCCCAGCCCGGCTCTTTGGTGGGATCTGGCTCCCGAGGGCCCCCAGCCCAGCCTAACTGGGAACTGGGGGGCTCTTCATCACCTAATATATATTAAAATGCAGAGAGAGGATGGGTCCCAGGGGAGCAGCAGATCAATGAGCCAGCCTGCTCCCCAGCATGGCTTTTATTAACTCAATCAAGGGAATTGTCTGAGTTCCAGCTGCAGCCTGAGCACCAGAGCCAGTCTGGTGCCTGGCCATGGCAGTGCAGCTTCCCCCATGCCATGCAGCCTGTGGAGATGGATGGTGTGGGGGAAATTGCTTCATCCCTTCCTCTTGCTTTGCCCTGGGGCAGGACCTACACCCTTCACACTCATATCCTCACACACACACTGCTGAGGAAGGTGCACGGGGGTTGACACTTCAGCTCTGGCAGCTGCTCTGCCAGGGGATGTCAAGGACGCGTTATGGGGTGAGTGGTCATGGTCTCCTGTGGGTCCAGGGAGATGTAGGACAGCATGTATCGCTTGCCAAGACAGGTGAGTGCTCACCGGAGACTCTAAACATGAAGAGTGACACTATGGTGGGGACAGTACCACTGTTGTGGGGCCTCTGCACCCTCTCCTGGGGTCTGGGGCTGCACGGGGGATTATTTGCTCCGTCTGAGGTGTGTGTGGTGTGTCTTTCTTAAGTTGATTCTAGCTGAACTGGGGGACAGATGTGATTCGTGGTACAGCTGGCATGTGGGTGAGAGTAAGAAGAGAGCAATATCACAGCACAATCGCTACCCCTCTCTGCCTGGAGCTTCACTGGGGAAGAGTCCAGCCAGAAAAAACTGCAGCTCAGGGTGGGAACTGCCCCATGGACCAGGTGGCCTTGCAAACATGGGAGAAAAAAAGAGGAATACCAGCTCCTCACATCCTTGCAGGAAGACAGACAGGCCATGTTCTGCTATTCCCCATGATTTTGTACCAGCATACAATGCCCTGGTATTCCCAATCCCAGCAGGAACTGAGGAGTTCCCGCAGGATGCAGAGTCCTGTGCACACATGGCCCATGGTGCAGGCACCTTGGGAGGAGCATGAGTGGATGGGGTGAAGGGACAGTGCTGTTGAGGTGAAGGTACCCAGACTCCAGAGCAGAAGGCAGGTGCTGGACTCTGGGCACAGAACTGACACTGTCACAGCAGTGCTGCTGTGTCCTGGCTATCCCTCTCCCAGGATACAGCCTGGACTCCTCAAAAGAAGCCTCCATGTGCCTCAGTTTGCCCTCATGCTCCATTGCTGTTTGCCCTGACATTGACACCAACCTGCAGAGCTAGGAGAGGTCCCACATCTGCTGCAAGATGCTTTCTTCTGCTGAGCCAGGGCCCAGCTGTGCCAGGCTGCCATCAGCCCCAGCAATGTGTGTGCAACTCAGGAAAGCCATAACAGGGACTGCTTCAGCTCCCCAGTGTTTGCCTGTCTGCAGTCCTGCTCTCTGATGGCCTCTGGATGTGTGTCCCTCACCGGCCTCCCATGATCAGCTCCTAGGATGGAGCCAATGGCCCTGTGGGCATGGCTCTGGGCACTGCCCTCTGCTGTGTGGGTACCCAGCTTGCTGTGTGGACCCCAGCACCCCCTATGGACTGCGCATGCTGGAGAGCTGTATTGGCACCTGGACACCCTCCTGTCATGCCATCAGCCTCATGCCCTGTCCTCCTGAGACAGGCTCTCACCACAGCCTTGGACAGCCCAAAGGGCTACCAGAGCCCAGCCCCAGTGGCTCTGTCAGGGGCACTGAGCTCACCCCTGCCCTGCTTTGCATCCTGCTGCTCCATGGTGTAATCCCCCAAGACCACAGAGGGGACGGGAACCAGTGGAGCCAAGGAGATGTCTGAGTGATGCCAACCATGCCATTCGGTACAGTCCGGATCAGCCCCCGGTACAGCCTGCAGCAGCGCCGGCACAGCCCCAAAAAACCCCAGAAGAGCCCGGAGCAGCCCCGGTACAGCCCCAAAAACCCCAGAGCAGCCCGGAGCAGCACGTGTGCAGGCAGCAGTGGCGCCGCTGGCCCGGCAGGGGGCAGCAAGGACTGCCGAGCGTGAGTGTGAAAGAGGGTGAATGAGTGTGAGTGTGAATGAGTGTGTGAATGAGTGTGCGTGAATGAATGTGAATGAGTGTGAGTGTGAATGAGTATGAGTGTGCGTGAATGAATGTGAATGAGTGTGAGTGTGAATGAGTGTGCGTGAATGAATGTGAATGAGTGTGAGTGTGGATGAGTGTGCGTGAATGAATGTGAGTGTGAGTGTGAATGAGTGTGAGGGTGAATGAATGTGAATGAGTGTGAGGGTGAATGAGTGTAAGTGTGAATGAGTGTGAGGGTGAATGAGTGTGAGGGTGAATGAGTGTGAGGGTGAACGAGTGTAAGTGTGAATGAGTGTGAGGGTGAATGAGTGTGAGGGTGAATGAGTGTGAATGAGTGACGGTGAATGAATGTGAGTGTGAGGATGAATGAGTGTGTGATTGAGTGTGAGTGCGAGTGAGTGTGAATAAGTGTGAGTGTGAATGAGCATGTGAATGAGTGTGAGTACGAATGAGTGCCAATGAGTGTGAGGGTGAATGTGAATGAGTGTGTGAATGAATGTGAGGGTGTGAATAAGTGTGAAGGTGAATGAGTGCCAGTGAGTGTGAGTGTGAATGAGCGTGTGAATGAGTGTGAGTGTGAACTAGCATGTGAATGAGCGTGACTGCAAATGAGTGTGAGGGTGAATAAGTGTGAATGAACGTGTGAATGAGTATGAGGGCGAGTGTGAATGCGAGTGTGAATGAGTGTGAAGGTGAATGAGTGCGCGAACGAGTGTGAGTCCGAGCGGTGTCCGTGGCCGCGCGCACGCCTCGGCTCCGAGCGGGTGCCCGCGCCCTCGGCCGCGTGCTCGCGGATGGCTCTGGGGGCGGCCCCGGCCCGGCCCCGCCCCGCACC
>VZRL01003425.1:475093-522278 GCA_013397895.1 Origma solitaria | reverse complement strand
CTGCAAAGACGGCTGTCGCCCAGCCTGGGCAGCTCCCGGCTGCTGCGCAGGTGGGTTTGGCCGTCCGAAGTGTCACCAGGATGCTGGGGGTTGTGGGGGCTCCCTGCCCGCCCCCCCGCTGGGTGGTGGGAAGCGATGCGGTATCTCGGTGTCCTTTGTGCTGGGAACAATGCGCCTGCAGACCCTCACCTCACAGAGGAGCTGCTGGCGGCCTCTGAGCCCGCCGGGGCTCAGGGGGCTGCGGGAGCTCGGGGGCCGCGGGCCGGGCGAGGCCGAGCCCCGCGGGAGCGGCTGCCACCCCCCTGTGTCACCCTCGCCTTTGTGAGCGCCGTGCCCCGGCCGGTGCGTGCGGTACGCGGCGCGGGGCTCTGCCGCTCCCTGCCCCTCCAGGAGGAAGGAGTCCCCGCGAAAGAGGGGCTCGGAATCCCACGGAGCGGCAAGGCGGGACTCTGCCCGGCTCGGGACGCTGTCGCGGCCGGAGCCATCGGCACGCAGGGGAAGGGCCGGCCGGCCCCACTCACGCCCGTGCCCGTGCCGGAGCAGTCGCATCTGCCGGGCCCGTGGTGTGCGAGAGGATCGGACCCCGTGGGAGCCCGGCCCTGCAGCCCCTCCCGCCCGGCCGGGCACGCCGTGCCTGCCCCCGCTCTGTCCCCTGTCCCCCCGCCGGCACGGACAGGGCGGGTGCTGGTGGCTGCGGGGACTGCGCTGGGGCTCGGAGGGCACTGCCCGTGCCCTGCCTGGTCGGAGCGGGAGCACAAAAGATGCTGCTGGTGCAGCGGCAGTGATGGAGGGAGAGCGGGTGGGTGTGGGGCTGTGTGTGCGTGTGCACGCGGATGTGCAGGGCTGTGTGCGTGTGCACGCGTGTGTGTGCACCACCGCACCTCCCAAATCCCCCTGCCCCTCCAGCCTGCTCGCCCTGGGAGCAGCCGGAGGGGATTTTTTTGCCGTTCTCCTCTCGAGAGGCCGAGGGTCGAGGCCAGGCTTTGGTTGTGAAGGATGGGGGAGCTGCAGGAGTGACGGCAGCCCCTGCTGCGGTTGCTGCTGGGGTGGCTGCACAGGGGCAGGGAGGGCTGTGCCAGGACAGAGTGTCTGTGCCAGGACACTGACCCGGGAACCGAGTTAATGCCGACGCTGGGGGTGGAGATTTCCTCCTCGCCAGACTCTTCCCGTCTCCATCCTGCATTTCTTTCGAGATGATGTCTTTTAACATCATCCTAGAGATGGGGTGGGTACCCCGCGGGATGGCGGCTGTGGAGACGTTTCTGCTGGACTCCCCTAATCCCTCAGGTCCCTTCCAGCAGTGAGGTCCTGCGCTGGCTGGTGCTTGGATAGGTATTGCAGCCGGGAGGTGATTGGGGTGTGCAGCATTGCAGTGGGGCTGGAGTGGTCATGGTGAGGGACCAGGGAGGGGGGAGAGGTCAAACCCTCTTCCACCCCTTCTTGAGGGAGTGAGCCTACATCCCACTCAGTGCAGCTGGTGGGAGCTGGGCAGGTGGGGGGATGTGGTGGTGGAGGTGAGTCGGGAGGACAAAGGAGCGGGGCTGGCAGCAAGGAGGCTGCAAGACAAAGCCGTCAGGTCGTGGCGCCATGCAGGAAGGTGGCTCTGATGCTGAGCTGAGTGTGCAAGGGCTGAGCTGCTCTCCCTGCCGACCACCCACCTTTTCTGCCACAGCAGACCTGGGGGGCTGGGGCTGGGTCCCCTCCTGTCCCGGGCTTGGAGCAGAGCGAGGTTTTCCTTTGTGAGTGCTGGTGACACCCTGCTGGTGGAGCAGCCAGGCTGCAGGATTCTCTAAGACCCTTGAAGTAAACCTGCCCCAGATCCCACCTCTCTCAGCTATCAGAGCATGGAGGAGATTGAATGTTTCTGGGATGCAGCAGGACACGGATCAAAGCTTCCCTTTTGTCCCTTGATAATAACATGAATGGGCCAGCTGTGCTATTTCTTTGGGGTCTCTGTGCTGCTGGTGGGAGTGAGGTGGGACCTGGGGAAGAGCCAAGGACACTGGGAGGTGATGGTGGTGTTGGTGGGATGCACTGTTGTCTGCTGGGGTCAAACAGCTGGGGATGATCCTGCTGATGTCAAGAGGTGCCACAGCCATCAGGACCCATCTCTGGTCCCACAGAGCCTTAGGGTGGGAGGAGTAGAGACAGCTGAACAGAGATGCTGGCTCTGTGCACCTCAATTCTTGCTGCTTGTCTTGGTCTTGCAGGAGAAGGCAGGAGCGATGCTGTGGTGTTTCACTGTCAGCCTCACAGGCTCCCATCTCCCCCCTGAGACTCTCGTCTGCCCCATTTGCACTGGGGTCCAAAGAACCTGAGTGCTGAGCCACCGACTGCAGTGTGGGGACATGATTTCATCTTTCCACGTGCTGGGAGGGAAATGGCTGATACCTGCGGCAGCGCTGCTGTCAGCAGAAGGAAATGCAGGCCCAGCAGCTCCTCCTGGCCCAGGGGCTGATTTGTGCCTGTACCTTGTACCTGCAGCTCAGACCTGCAGTGTCTGCAAGGGCAGGGCTGGATCCTGCCCTGGCCCTCGCCCTCCCTGCCAGCAGGGTCTGCCTTTGCTTGCTCCTTAGCCCCAAGTGTGACTTGCGGCTCCCTGGGTGGGGAGGATCCGCCAGGGCCGAGCTGCCGGCAGCAGTCGGGCTGTGCCTGCGTGCCCTGCGCCAGTGTAGCGGTCTCAGCAGGAAGCTGCCTGGTGCTGAGCGGGGCGGCCTGGGGGCCAACCCTCCTCAGACAGCAGCCGCTGCTTCCTTCTCTAGGTGACCTTCAAATGGGTGTCTGCAATGCAGCCAGCGCAGCAGCTCCCCACTCCTGCCTGTTGTCTAATCAAAGCCTTGATTTGAGGCTTGTGCCAGGAATTTGAAGCTCGTGCCTTGAGGCTCAGCAGCCCCTTTCCCCACGGCCCCCTCCAAGGTTGCAGACAGGTGCTGCCAGCTCCTGCAGCCCCCGTGAGCCTGTGAGTGGGACTCACTGTGCTGGGTGCAGGAAGCAGAGCTCAGCCTGGTAGTTTTGCAGTGTCAGGAAGGGCTGATGGCATGTATTGACCCCAGAAACCATTAAACTCCTTGGCTGGAGGCCTGAGTGGCCTGGCTGGCTGCAGAGCTGCTCCCTGAGGGCACCTCCAAACTGGCTGGCTCATTGAAGAGAGAGTGGCATCCCCTGTGCCAGAGCTGCCCGTGGCACTGAGCATGCCTAGCCGGCTGCGGAGACGCAGGAAACGGAGCTTGTGAAATTGGGGAAGGAAGTTGAGTCGTATTTCAAGTTTATTTAAACTCTGCAACCTCCAGTGCTCTGCTGCTCTCGCAGGCACTCCTGCTGTGATGCTCTGTGCTCCACACCAATAGCCCACTGCTGGCTCCTGCCTTGGGGAGAGACTCCCAACTCCTCCTCGGAGTCTCCCCTCCCCTCATCAGTGTGCACCCTTGGGGATGCTTCGGCCCAGTGACTGAGCTGGCGAAAGCCTGGTGGTGGCATCAGCTGGGCTCCAGCCCTGCCAGCGTCCTGGCATCTCTACTGCCACATGGCTGGGGCTCTCTGCCTGCTGCTTGGATGCTTTCTGTGAATCCAAAGTCTCTGGAACCAGCTGGGGTCAGTCTCCCAGGAAGTGAAGTTGAGGCCCTTCCAAATCAGCTCTTCTGGGATGGATTTGGGTCCAGCAGGAAAGTGCTGTGAAGCCAACTTGTGCCAGTGTCTGTGCTGCCTAAGGGCTCCGGTGGGGAAAGGGAGGGTGCAGCCCTGGTACCTCCTGCCCACCATCACCTCCTGCTGCTGGAGCTTAGAGCCCCTTTGGAGTGGTTCTTTGGGGGGCACTGTCTCCTGCCAGCCTTGGCTGGTGCTGGGCTGGCTTTGCTCAGATGTCACAGGGCCATGCAGGGAGAGATAAGGCAATCAATTCTACCCCAAGGCACGGGATGTGACTGTCTCCTGGTGGGGGAAGGGTAAAGGAAGGGGGGAGGGGAGCAGCCCATCCTGGTGCCGGTCACAGCCCTGGGGTGCTCTATCTCCCATCTGCAGGGTTGGGGAGCAGCCCTGATCCCCGGAAGGAAATATCTCAGGAGGGTGTCCTGAGAGTACTGGGCTGGCAAACACTGGTGTGAGCACCCCAATCCCTTTCTCCACCCTTTTGCCCCTACTGAGAGCAACTCAGCCATGAGCCCCTGCCTCATCCTGAGGCTGTTTTGGTGCTGAGCTGAGCCCATCTGGGTGAGCTTCTGCTCTTCACTTTGGGGCTTCCCAGCCTGCTGGGACTCGGGGGGCTGCGTGTTCCAGGGGGACAGTGCCTCCCCAGGCTGGAGGGAGGTGTTGGGGGCCATGGCAGGCTCTGGGGTAGTGCTGAGCCCAGGTGAGTGGACGCAGGGGTTCTGCGCCTGGCTTCAATCAGGCACTCAATCAGCTTTTACAGCGGAAATGTTAGAGAGGGGATGGAGCTGGTGTGAGGGGGGAGCAGGGCCGCACCCCGCGGTCCCACCAGATGTACCATCGTCCACAGCAAAGCAGCGTGAGGAGGGTTTTGGTGCCTGCACACATCACCCATGGGCAGGGGATTGAACTGAATGACATGGAGCCTCAGGAGCCTGGGAGGCCAGGGTCTCCCAAGGATCAGCCAGAGGACGGAGCCAGCTGCTGCCTCAGCGGTGAAATCGGAGGCAGGAGAAAATTGCAGGAGATGAAGCCCCAAACAAAGCTGTCAGAAACATGGCTCCTGGCCCCAGGAGAGGGAAGGTGATATCCCCTATGAGCCCAATGTGAACCACAGAGCTGGCCCTGGCCGGTGGCTATACTGCTGTTCCTGCTGGGGGTGGGGGGCTGGCCCTGGTGGTCCCACAGGGCTATTTCCTGCTGGAGGCTGTCAAAACACTCCATGCCCCTGGTTAAACAGCCAGCAGATTTGGGATGTGGTGGATTGTGAGGGCAGCTGCCGCTGGGATCTGCTGCTGGAGATCAGACTGCAGGGGGTGACTGCACTCTGGCCAGTTGCTGATGGGTTTTGCTTTGGCTTGGTGGAAGGGACAGTGGCTGCCCACCTGCCTTTCCCTCTCTGGGCAGAGCAGGAGCCAGTCCAGTGCTGCCCTGGGATGTGCTTGTGTCCCCACTGGCACTGAGGTGCCTGATCTTGCCTGGGATGTGCCTCTCTGCTCTCTCCATAGGGATGCCATGCAGTCGTTACTCCCATTTCCAGGTGAGGGTTCAGGGCTGAGGTCTTGGGGATTCCAGAGAAATCCCTTTCCCTGCTCTGCAGCTCTCTGGAGCCTGACATGGGTGGAGAAGGTTTCTTGTCACAACTTGCTGTGTGAAGCCTGGTGCCAAGCTCCCCTGGCCCGTGGTCCATGGAGCTGTGTGGGGCTGGGGACACCTCCCAGTGCCCATGCCCCACTTTGGCACAGTGTCATGTGTCCATCCCTGCTCTGGTCTGGGAGGAGGTGGCTGATGCTGGCAAGGAGCTGAACTCCTGCTCCTCTTCTTCCTCTGCCCTTCAAGTGCTGAGCTCCCTGGCCCACTGCTGCAGGGCTGGAAAGCATAACACAGCCCCAAGAGGGTCTCTCGGTCCGTGGTGCTGTGGTCTCTGCTCATCCATTATTTCAGTCTGCACCTGCCTGAGGGAGACATTAGGGCAAAACATTCCCTGTTCCTTGCCCAGGCAGGGGACTAGGTTTGCTCCTGGCTACTTCACAGCATCCCCCATCCTGCTGGCCAAGGGCTTGGCATTTATCTGTATTTTGGGGAGGGGCTGGAGAGGCACCTCTTTGTGCCACCTGCTGCCATGTCTCGTGGGCAGGTTTGCTCTGATGTTCCCGGTGGGCTCTGGGGCTGCCAAGGTCAGGTTGTTTTTCCTCGGTGGCAATCAGAGTTCACTGGAGGCTGGCAGCATGCTGGCTCTAGGGAAACCTTATCTCCAGTATGGGCACATCATACTGGTACTGGGGTGGAAGTGGGACCTTGCAGGAGGCACCCGGGAAAGGGAGAGATCCTGTGGATGTGATTTACTGACTTGGGAGCGAGTGGGAGCCTCAGTACTGGGGTGCAGAGTTGGGTGGGGAAGTGTTTCCTTCTGTCTCCGTCAGACCTGTGGTATTCCTGTGCCCCTCAGGATCAGGCTGATGGCCTGTCAGGCCCAGGGTCTACTGGTGAACGATGGTTTCCTTTAATTCCCTATTAATTGCTGACACTGCTGCTGAGCCAGTGCTTTTGGGACTGTTCCTGCATGGCTGGAGGGGAGTGGGGGCCCTGCTGGGGCATGTGGCACATGGTGTGTGCTGCCACGCGTGTTTCCCACCCCACCTGGGGTTTCGTGACACTGCACCCCTTTACAGGTGACCATCCTGGGTCTGTTTGCAAACATCCTCATGGTGTTCCTCTTGGGCAGATCCCAGGTGGAGCTGAAGGCATTGGGGGTGAAGGTGGAGTCCAGAGAGATCCCAAACTGGGTTGGCTCCTGCTCCCCTCTAGGCTGAGCAGAGCACAATCCTATGCATCCCCTGGGCCCTGCTGCTCTCTGCCTGCTGCCACGAGCTGGGTGTCCCCAGTGCTGGCCTGTGCAGGCAGCATGTCCTCATCCCTGCCCCACCATGGGTCTCAGCACGGAGCAGATGGTGCAGCTCAGAGCCTTGTGCTCCTGCCAGAGCTAATGAGCAGCACATGGTGCCTGCCAGGGCCTGATTTAAAGGTTTCCCTAAGCCTGGGAAAGTCTGGAGTGGGAGGATTAGGGGAGCCCAGAGGGCTCTGGGGTCCAAGGCAGTGGGGTTTGCCCTGCAGGGGAGCAGGCTGGGTGATATTGGGGTGGCTTCCTTGGGATGAACGTGGTGTGGAGGCATGTCCCCCCTTTGAGCTGTGCCCAGTGGGCCTCTGGGTGCACCCCAGCTCTGTGGGGTGTCCTCAGGCTGCCCAGGAGCTCTGTCTTGCCCCAGTGCTGGTCCAGTCGTGCTGGCTGTGGCACCTGCTGCCTTGGCAGGGTTTGACCGGGGCATGGTGGCATGGGGGGCTCTGTGCTGTGCTTGCTTCTGCTGGGAGGTGCCTGGCTATATCTCTTAATTGGACTGTTTGCTGACCAGACCTGGCAGTCCCCGGGGAGCCTGATTCAATTTGCTCTGATTGCTGAGCCGCTTCCCTGCCGTGGTAATTAAATGCTGAACTTCGTCTTGGTTTGTGTCCAATACAACCTGTGTGCAAAGAGCCAGCCCTTGGCAGCCAGCCTCCTCCTGGGTCCCCCATGCTCAGGGAGAATGGGGCTGGGAGATCCCTTCCCAGGCAAAGGGGCAGATTCCCCTATGGGATCTGGGCCTGGGAAGCCACTGGTGAGGGCGGATAGCCCCATCCATGCTTGTGGTGTTGGCCTGGAGATATGGGAAAACCTGGAGCACTTTGTTCTGATCCTACCCTGGGGAGCTGCTTGGCCAAGCTGAGTGCCCCCCACACTGCCATGCTGCACCCCATGGGCCACACGCTGCCTCACCTCTTGGGTCTGTGGTGCCTGGGCTGTCCTTGACCCGTGAGATGTCCTGGGAGAGCATCAGAGGATGTGAGAGCTGCTCCTCCTGGATGACTTGGGCTGCTTGGTGGAATTACAGGGCAGCAGCAAAGCATGGAAGGCAGGCTTGGGGCAGAGGAGAGCGAAGCAGGTGGGGAGCAGAGAGGACAGCGAGGCTGGCAGGGGGCTGTGTGCAGGCCTGGGCTGCTGCAGCTCTGATGCTGGGGAGGCTGGAGGGAGCCAGTGACACGGGGAGCAGAGGTCATGGGAGGAGTGGGGATGGGAGCAGGGCAAGCACGGGGGATGTGGGGATAGGAGTGGGGTGAATGCAAGGTTGTTTGGGGAGGGGAAATGGGGTGAGCACAAATGATGTGGGGAGTGGGGTGAGCAGAGGTGATGCGGGAACAGGAGCAGAATGAGTGCAGGCGATGTGGGGAGGAGAGCCAGGTGCTGTCAGGGCGTGCCCAGCCCACCTGTCCTGACAGGCTCAGGGCTGGGCTGTGCCGCTCGTGGGGTCTGCCAGCTCCAGCCTCTGCCAGCCCATGGGGGCTGCTGCCTGCGGTTGGGTGAGGGGCAGTGCCTCACCGGCATTGCAGTGGGCAGCCGTGCCCCTCTGCAAACAAGGTGGACAAGAGGTAGTGGCTATGAGCCTCGGGGGCCTGGCACAGAGAGGGAAAATCCCATGGAGCTCTTCTACCCACCCCTCTCCAGCTCTCTGGCTCTGCTCCCTGGGAAACCAGCCCTTCCTGGCTGGGCAGCCTCCTCGGGAGGGAAGAGGAACAGCTCTTTGTAGGGTCTGCAGGCAGCCTGCAGAGAGGTCTTGGAAGGACAGGAGCTCTTTGTGATCCCCCCAGTCTGTGAGTGGCTGCCCTACAGCCCCTGCCAGCACTGGGAAATGCTGGAGGGTGTGAGTGCTCAGGCTCCCTGGGAGGTGGAGCAGCCCCTGTGTGATATGGGTGATCCTGGGTGATGGATCAGGGTCCCTCTGCCCCGTGCCCACCCTCTCTTGTGGGCCATGCTTAGTGGGATGTCCAAGTGAGACGGATGGCTGTTCTGTGCCAGGGCAGCTGTGTCTCAGCAGGATGGTGTGGCCTGGCGTGTGCCTGGCTCTGGGTACAGGCAGTTTGGTGGGGTGGGGGTGTCATTGCTCTGGCTCTGTGCTGGAGGGCTCTGGGAGCGTGCTGCCATGGCTTTGGCAAAGTGCTGGCAGCTGAAGGATGCTCCGACCCCCTTGGGGCTGCCATGGGGGTGGGCTGGGAGACAGGAAGCTGAGACAGTTGGGTGAGAAGGACATGAACACAGCAGTCTATGTCAGCCAAACTGTGCCTTCCTGAGCAAGGAGACAGCCTCCCTTCGGAGTTCAGGAGACTGGTGGTGTCAGTGCTGTGTGCAGCCCTGAAGTGAGGATACTGGCTGTGCCCAGTGTGCTCAACCCCATCCCCTTGCCTCTTGTAGGGCTTGCAATGCTGGGACGGGCAGATCCCTCCCCAGGAGGCTGTGCCTGCTGGGATTAGCGACCCCCAGGCTGACCCTGCCTCTGGAGCTGCCTCACAGTACCCACCTGGCACTTGGCTCTTAGCCCCTCGTCCATTCCCCCAGCCTGGCATGGGGCAGTGGTGCAGAACAGCTCATCCTTTGTGCCTGCCGAGTCTCCTACCCCTCGTGGTGCAGGACCCGCTCCCCCCCTTCTTCCCAGATGCTCGGTCTCCCTGGCAGCTCAGCCGTGGAGACGGTGCTTTCAGAGCCTGCCAGCCTGGCAGGGATGGGAAGGGGAGCAATGGAGACGCTCCAGCTGAGGTCCCCTTTGTGTCCCTGTGTGGCTGCAGCTCTCCTGGCACGCATGGTGCTCGTGCTGAGGCCTTTGGATGCTGATTCTGGATCAGGCTCCTGCTGCGACGCCCATCACCGCCCCATCGAGAGCTGCTGGTTGGGAGGGATGTTCTCCACCCCTGCCTGCCTCTCTGTGTGTTGATCCATCCACCTCCTGCCTGGTGTGCTCCTGCCTGGGAAGGTTTTCTTGGCAGGGGCATTTGGCTGGGACTGTGCAGCTGCTCTGTCCTGGCTCTCCATCCCTTGTCACCGTCCCTTCACAGGGAGCTGAGGGGAGCTGTGGTTGGTGAGGCCGTGGTCCTGCTGGCTCTCTCCTTCCTGGGGTGCTGCCTGTGCTGAGGCAGGTGGGAGGGAGATGAGCACTGAGCACTGCTGGCCTCAGGACAGGCTGTGTCCTTCCCAGGCTGGCTTTGGGCAGAGGTGGTCCCCAGTGCCACTGTGGGGCTGGCTGGGCACAGACTGTCTGGGGCAGCTGGGGCTTGGGTCATGCCTGCCAAGCTAGAGGGTGGAAGGCAGCAACCTGCTGGTGAAGTGCTGGTTGATTTTGGCTGCCACTTTGCAGGTGGGTTCCTAGGTGTCACAGGAGCCTGTGTCATGGCCTCTCAGGAGGCTGCAAGGCTCTCGGTGGGTGTCCCTCTCCTGTAGGCCAGGGCACCCCAACGCGTTTGGCTCTGCTGTGGGTCCCATTGGTTGGCACAAGCTGTCCTCAAGGCTGGTGGCTCAAGAGCAGGTTGGTTGGCTGTGTCCAGGTGCAGGTGAGGGAGCATCTCCATCATTCACGGGTTGGACCCTGACAGCATCACACCCAGTTCTTCTGGACCGATGAACAGACAGGACATGGCCAGGACCTTATTTTGTAGTGGTAGGGACAAGGATTGCCAGGACACACTCAGATGGTGATTTTATGGCCACCAAAGTTGCTCATCTCCCTTGGAGAACATGGGAAACTCATCAGAGGATGGCAAGCTCTGCGAACTCCCGCAGCATTACCAGCAGGGGTTGAGAGCAGGGCCGAGGAGAGAGGCCGGGCTGGCTCTGGAGGTGATTGTCATGTTTGGCTGGAAAGCTGCTGGCAGGAAAGGAGCTGGGGGATGCTGATCAGCAGTGGCTGAACATGGTATGCCCAGGTGGCCAAGAAGGCCAATGGCACATGGCTTGTAGCAGCCACAGGACCAGGGCAGTGCCCATCCCTCTGAGCTGGGCACTGCTGAAGTCACACCTCCAGTCCTGAGGGCAATCTTGGGACCCTCACAACAGGAAAGAAATTGGGGGGTTGGAGCATGTCCAGAGAAGGGAACAGAGCTGGGAAAGGGTCTGGAGCACAAGGAACAACTGAGGGAGCTGGGGGGGCTCAGCCTGGAGAAAAGGAGGCTCAGGGGGGCCTTCTGGCTCTCCACAGCTCCGTGACAGGAGAGTGGAGGCAGGTGGGGGTTGGGTTCTGCTCCCAGGTAAAAAGTGACAGGACAAGAGGAAACAGCCTCAAGTTGTCCTGGGGCTGAGGGGGCAGTTAGGTTGGATATTGGGCAAAATTTCTTCCCTGAAAAGGTGGTCAGGCGCAGACTGTCCAGGGCAATGGTGGAATTGCCATGCCTGGAAGTGTTCAAAAGATGTGTGGGTGTGGCACTTGGGGGCATGGGTTAGTGGTGAATATGGCAGAGCTGAGTTGATGGTTGGACCTGGTGATCTTAGAGGGTATTTTCAACCTAAACAGTTCCATCATTCTGTGTTTGGAGGAGGTGTGATGGTGCCTGGGCATGACTTGGAACTATATGTGACCACCCCCCTGTCCTAACTGGGGTTTTGTGCTGCCCAGTGCCCAGCCTGGTGGGCTTCCTGAGAGGGCAGGGGTGCAACACTGGTGCAGGAAAGCTGGGGCAGATGGACACTGGGGAGCAGGGGAAGCACTGGCCTAGAGGAACCCTCTGCGATGTCTCCTGGTGACTGCAAAAGACCCTCATGATGCTTTGTGGTGTCTCTGTGCTTTCCCACATGAGTTTTGGCAGCTGGTGCCTGTCCTTGCCCTCTTGCTCCACTCCTCCTCTTCTCATAGTGGAGTCTGTAATATTTGTCCATCAGCTGGCAGCAGCTCTCAGGGACATCCCTGGGTGACACTTGGCCAATTGCCTGAAGAGCAGGACATTCCTGGGGGATCCCTGCATCTCTCGTGTCTCTCTCCACTGGGAAAGCAGGACAGGATGGCATGGGGAGCACACTGAGGACTGGCACCTGGGTCCTGTCCGTCCCCACAGATCCCCTGGCTGGGAGATCCAGGGTGAGGGATGGGTCTCTTGGGTGCTTGGAGCTGGCTGGGCAGCGAGGTTTGGGGATGGGAATGGGGCAAGTGTTGGTGTATGGACACTGCAACAGCCCAGCATGGCCAGGCTCACAGTGGGTTCCTAAATGCCCTGTGGAAAATTCATGTGTGCACACCCCTCCAGCACTGCTGCTCATGATCTTGCAAACCCCCCTTGCAGGTATTTAATCCCCTGGGGGGAGTGGAGGGGGAGTGGAGAGACAAAGAAATATTTTGCTGAGAACCTGCTCTCATTTTTCCTGAGAGGAAAAAAAATCCCAAATGTATTGTGGCTCCAGTCTGTTCCTCTGCCCATTCCCTGGGGCTGCAGTTGCTGTGCCTGTCTAGGGTGGGGATGGGGGAAGCACATCGTCTTGTTCCAGAAGTAATTAAAGTCAGGGATAATTTTTCTGGAGCAGGGTGGAACCCTGGGAAGGCGACAGGAACGAGTCTGGGACTGAGCACATCAGAAGCTGCTTTTTATTGTGGCTGCTGAGCTAAATATATCCACAGAGGCACAGAGCCGTTCCCATGCGTCTGCTGCGTGGGGTGAGGGGGTGAAGGGGTGCTGTGCACTGCCAGGGACACCCTGTGCCCCCAGAAACAGCCATGGGGTCTGGCCCTCCTGGGCTTTGTTTGCCCCTGGGTGGGTGGGTGAGGAGCAGCAAAGCTGTGCCAGGAAAGGGTCAGGCTGGATATCAGGGAAAGGTTCTTTTTTCCCAGAGGGTGGTCGGGCACTGAACAGCCTCCCCAAGGAATGGCTGTGGCCCCAAGGCTGCCAGAGCTCCAGGACCGTTTGGACAACGCTCTCAGGCACAGGGTGGGATTGTTGGGGTGCCTGTGCAGGGCCAGGGGTTGGACTCGATGATCCTGGTGGGTCCTTTCCAGCTCAGGAGATTCCGTGATTCTGAGTCCCAATCCACACAGTGGCTGCTCAGGTCTCGGTGTGGCTTGCCAGGGATGTGGTTTGGAGGAATTAATAGCTGTGTTTATGGAGCACCCGGGGACGGGAGCTGTGCAGTCATTAGCACTAATGAGAGCTATTTGCATGGCGCTTGGCTTCAAACTCCCTCTTTCTCCATTCGACTCCTGGGAGTCCCCGGCTTCCTGCAGCCGGAGCTGTGCAGCGCCCGAGTGGAGCAGTGTCGGTGCAGGTGCAGCAGCTCTGCTCCCCCATTTCTCAGGCAGAGGTTGAGTGCAGTAGGTGGGATGCGATGGGTGGGTCATGCTCTCTGCCTGAGCCAGGAGCCCCAGCCTGTTGGGCTGGGCCGTGGTTTTGTTCAAATGGTGGGGACTGTCTTGTCGTGTTTTTGCATTTTGCATTTCAAGCCTTTGTAGCTGCGGTTTGATGTGTCTGCGTCGGGAGTGAGTTGGGGCTGTGCTGGGGCCTGGCTGCCTGACTCTGCCCTGTCCCTGATGTGGCCGCTTCGGTGTCCTGGTCCCTGATGGGGCTGCTTCAGTGTCCTGGTCCCTGATGGCTCTACTTCGATATCCTGGTCCCTGATGTGGCCACTTCGGTGTCCTGGTCCCTCATGGGGCTGCTTCGATGTCCTGGCCCTTGTCTGTGCCCAGCCCTGCAGGGACATCGGGGTGGGCATTGGGGTGAACGAGGCAGTGCAGGGTGAGGGCTGCCTGGCCTGGGGGCTGTTCATGTTGCTGCTGGCTCTGTGCCCAGCCCTGCCTGTCACTTCATCCTGGAGGTGGCTGGTGGTGTTTCTGGGATGTGTCGACCTCTGTTCTCAGCCACAAACAGGTCAAGGTTCTGGCTGGCTGCAGGAGGCGAAGCATCCCCTGCCCTGTGTGCTCCCTGCTGCAGAGGTGCTCCCATCCCCTGCCTGCATCAGCCACGTTTCCAGCAGGGATTGTAGGCATTATAGAATGTCCTGAGCTGGAAGGGACCCACAAGGTTCACTGACTCCAACTCCTGGCCCTGCCCAGACACCCCAACAATCTCGCCCTGTGCATCCCTGAGAGCATTGTCCAAATGCTCCTGGAGCTCTGGCAGCCTTAGGGCTGTGCCCATTCCCTGGGAAACCTGTTCAGCACCCCAGCACCCTTTTTTAATACCCAACCTAAAACTTCCCTGGCACAGCTCCAGCCCTTACTAGGTCCTGTCACAGAGAGCCGAGATCAGAGCTGCCCCTTGTAGGGAAGCTGTAGACCTCCACGAGGGCTGACCTCAGGCTGCTCTTGTCCACTCGGAAAAAGCCAAGTGGCTTCAACCACTTCTCATGTGGTTCTTCAAGGCCCTTCACCACTCTCATGTCCCTCCTTTGGACACTCCCTAATACCTTTTTGTCCTTCTTATATTGTGGTGCCCAAAACTGCACACAGCACTCAAGGTGAGGCTGCACCAGTTCAGAGCAGTGGGGAACAGTCTTTTCCCTCCTCTGGTTGTGCTGGATTAATCACGCTCTAGGACACAGCGCACAGCGTGGGCTGTGCTCACATCCTCAGGACCAGACTGGTGTTCCCAGCACTGGGCTGCCCTCAGTCTGCTTCTCTTCCTACAGGATCCGTCCCCAGCTGCCTAAAGAGAAGATAGAGGGGTGTCACATCTGTACCTCGGTGACACCTGGCGAGCCCCAGGTGCTGCTGGGGAAGGACAAGGCCTTCACCTATGACTTTGTGTTTGACCTGGACACATGGCAGGAGCGGATCTACACAACGTGCATGGGGAAGCTCATCGAGGGCTGCTTCGAAGGCTACAATGCCACTGTGCTGGCGTATGGGCAGGTACAGGCCCGGAGGGCTCTGCTGCAGCTGGGCTCTCCAGCAGCGCTGGGCATACTGAGGGCACCTGCAGAGGTGAAGGAAGGTGGAGGGTTTGAAAGATCCTGGCTATGGAGAGAACAGAGTTGTCCCTGGTTGGCTGAGAGCTGGGGGCAGGGCTGGGATGGGAGTGTGGGAGTTAATGTGCTGCGGGGGATCACAGTGGCTCAGCAAGGATTGTGGGGAGCCTAAAGTAGCAGGGGGAAACTGTGGGGTGCGTTGGGCAGAGCTGAGCCTGGGAGGGCCCAGCGAGCTCCCCCCTCATTGTCTCTGCACAGACCGGCGCGGGGAAGACATACACCATGGGCACCGGCTTCGACATGAACATCTCCGAGGAGGAGCAGGGCATCATCCCGCGGGCCATCAGCCACCTCTTCAGCGGCATCGAGGAGCGCAAGCGAGTGGCCCAGAGCCAGGGCGTGGCGGCACCCGAGTTCAAAGTCAGCGCCCAGTTCCTGGAGGTGGGTGGTGGGAAGTCTGGGGGACACCATGGCCCTGCCCTGTCCTTGCTCCCCTCCTGAGCCTTGGGCTCCTCGAGTCCTTCATGTCCTGGCTGCTTCCCGACAGAGCTGGGCCCCGTGACAGGCATGGGGCTGGGGATGTGTGCCCGTGCAGTGGAGACTCCAGGCACCTGGGTGTTGTTGAGCTCCTGGTGGTTACAAACTGGGTGGAGGGAGCTCCCACCATGGGGAAGGTCTTATGTTTTGGTCCCCTGGGAGTCCAGGGACTCTGCGCTCTCTTACCCCTGTTTGAGGTCAAGGATAGCAGGATACCTGATACTCTGGTCCAGAGTTCCTAGTGAAACAGGAAGAGACGAAAGTGCCACTCTTGGAGGAGGGTTGAGAAAAAACAGTGCTATTTTCCGTGTCTTTGTTGCATCTCTCTCCTGGCTTCTCCTATTCGAAAGCCTCTTCTGTTAACTGCTTCATTCCCTGGAGATGTTTGTCCTGGGAAGCCCATGGGCCTTCTGTATTGGCAGTGTTTTTACTGGGGGCTACTTCTGGGCTGAAAGAGCAGCGAGATGCAAATGGGAACTGGTTTAAGGCCCCAGTGAGGAATACAGGGTGGTGTTGAGCAAAGCTGAGAAAGTTTCATCTGGTTGAGGTCGTGACCTGGGATGCACCCTGAGGAGATGGGCAGGGAGGGGCCCTGTGCTGTGATCTTGCCTGCAGGTGGCTTTGCAGGCCATCACATCTGGGTGTCTTCAGATGATGATGGCTTGAAGAGAGCCTGAAGTCACCTCCTTGTCAGAGAAATCCTTCCCACTTATGTCTCCATCTGCAGAGCCCTTGTTAGCTCCTACAGTGCTGCTGTGTCCTCCCCTCTCTATCACTTGGCCTGTCCAAGCTCCTGGTTGCCTTTCCAATTGTGCTCAGCTTGTGGGGCTTCTCTTTGGGGATCCTGTGTGCTGGGATGGAAATGGGGACAATTTCCTGCCTGTCCTGAGGTCCTGCGGGAATAAAGAGGCACGTGGCCACATCAGGCACTGGTCACCAACCCCATTGTCCTGGCAGGGGCACAGGACTTGTTCCAGCTGATCCCTTTCTTGTGACTGTGCTCCTGGGAGCAGGCTCTGGGAGCAGGTTTAAACCTTTGGGGAGCCTGGCTGCACCTGGGGCTGCCAGGGACAGATTAGCCTGATCTGTTCTGCTGGCCAGGAGCCTGCAATCCTTGGGTGACCCAGGGCTCTGCACTGGGATGGGGGTGCAAGAGGGTGACGCTGAATGGTGGTAGCGGGGGGACAGATGGACAGGGATGTCCCTCCACCCCAGGGTGAGAGGATGCTGCAGAGTTAAGGTAGGGATGGAGTCAGCTCAGTGTTTTCCTACTTGTCCAGCACTCCCTGGTCTTCCTTTTCCCCTTTCCACCTGACAGAGATGACCTCAGGGAGCTGTGCTGAGAGTGGTGTTTCACTGGCTCGTGTGGCCAGGTGAGCCAGGAAGGTCAGGGAGATGTGTCACTCCTGGGTGTCTGCTCAGCAGAGCTGTGTGTGGGGGCCAGGGACAGGACAGGGCTGGGCAGTGGAAACCAACCCAGACTGCAGCTCAGAGCTTTGCAGGGCAGGTTCTGGAGCACCAGTCTGATGAGGAGTGGCTAAGGACATTGGGGAGGCTCAGCCTGGAGAAGAGGAGGCTCACGGGGGGACCTTCTCTCCCTCTACAACTCCCTGACAGGAAGGTGGGGCCACTCGGGGGTAAAGCTCTGCTCCCAGGAAACAAGGGACAAGACAAGACAAACAGCCTCAAGTTGTGCCAGTTGAGGTTTAGATTGGATATTAGGAAAAATTTCTTCCCTGAAATGGTGATTAGGCATTGACACAGGCTGCGCGGGGCAGCAGTGGAGTCACCATCCCTGGAAATGTTAGAAAGATGTGTGGGTGTGGCATTGGGTGTTGGTTTTGATTTCCTGATATTCGTGGGATTCGCAGAAGCTGGCAGAGGAAGCAGGCAGGAGAACCCAAGATGGCGAAAAGAGAGACTTTATTTACAGAAACTTCTTTATATATCCATTAATAATCTAGCAACTATTGGTCAACAGGGAATCCACCTCCTAAAGCCACTGGTCACAGCTCTACAACACCTAGTACCAAACACAGAGATTAAAAAAGTTCAAAAATGCAGCTTATCTCTATTCTCCATGAGAAAGAAGAGAAGGATTTCTAAAACAGTGCAACTACACATTGGGGACATGGGTTAGTGATTAACATGGCAGTGCTGGGGGAATGGTTGGACTTGATTATCTCAGAGGGCTTTTCCAGTGTGAAGGACTCCATGATTCTGTGCACCATCTCTCTGCGTGCACATTCCTGTGCCTCCTCTCTAAACTCGCACACACAGCAGCTCCCCTGCTCAGCCTTGCACATGTGTGTGAGCACACACGCATCCCCAGCTCTGGGGACAGTGGCAGCAGAGTGCCTGAGGGCAGCTCCTGCCAGCCCTGCAGTGCCAGGCTTGAGCAGCCTCGTGCTTCCTCCGCTCACCCCATGCTCGCTGCCGCCCTGCTCAGCTCTACAATGAGGAGATCCTGGACCTGTTCGACAGCACCCGCGACCCTGAGGCACGGCACCGCAAATCCAACATCAAAATCCATGAGGATGCCAGCGGGAGCATCTACACCACGGGGGTCACATCGCGCCTCATCAGCTCGCAGGATGAGGTGGGTGCAGGATGTGGCAGGGGTGGCACCTGGGTGCCACTGGCCGGGGATGTGCCATGTGGGGATAGCTCGGCAGGGGAAGATCTCTCCCAGGATGGGACAGTGCAGTCCCAGGGGTGTTGTGGAAAAGGTCAGTGTGCCCTCTGAGGGCACAGGGCTCCTGACTCCCTCGAAAGGTGCTTTAAGGTTTCCTTCCTGGTGTCATTGTAGCTGATCCAGTGCCTAAAACAAGGAGCTCTTTCCCGCACCACCGCCAGCACCCAGATGAACGTGCAGAGCTCCCGGTCCCATGCCATCTTCACCATCCACCTGTGCCAGACGAGAGTGTGTGCCCGCCCAGAGCTGGTGAGATATGGTCCTGCCTCATGGCCAGGCTGTTCCTGGGTTCCATACCCAGGTGGTGCATGAGGTTCCCTGGGGAAGGGGAGAGGGTCTGAAGTCTGGCAAAGAGAAGCAGTGATTTTTCTGTCTTCTTTCAAGTCATAGCCAGCATTAGGATTTAGTGGGAGCTGAGAGTGAGCTGATCCAAGGCAGGATGGCTCAGAGCAAGCTGCTCTTGGGATCCTGTCCCCATCTCTGAGGGGCTGGATATGGAAGGTGAATGCTCAGGCTCTTGCTGATGTCTGAGTGAAGCCAAGGGAGCTTGTGCCTGCTCCGGTCTGGGGTGGTGACCCTTCCTGTGTTGCTGGCAGGTGAATGGGGAGGTGACCAGCCTTCTGGATGGATCCCAACCCGCCGCTGAGTATGAGACCTTGACAGCCAAGTTTCACTTCGTGGACCTGGCTGGCTCGGAGAGGCTGAAGCGGACGGGTGCCACTGGCGAGAGAGCGAAGGAAGGGATCTCCATCAACTGCGGGCTGGTATGGCACCGGGCCTGCACCAGCGGGCAGGGGCAGTGGCAAGGCAGAGCCTGCCTGGGGAAGCCTGTGACACTTTGGGTCCTGCTCAGAGCTGCCCTTGGCTGTTGGGGTGCTGCTGTTTGCTGGGGTTTGTGCTGCCTGTGCCTGATGGTGAGAACATGCACAGTGCAGGGGTGAGAGCACAGCGCTGCTGCCGAAGGAGCCTTGTGCTGTGGGGAGGGGTGCAGCTGGGCACAGTGGTGCAGCTGGGCACAGTGGTGCAGGTCCCAAAAGGGTGAGATCTGCTAACTGGAGCTAAAAACCCCACTCTGGGGCTTGATGCTGCTTCTCAGTGCAGCATGGAGTGAGGCACAGCCCTAAGGGAAGCCCCATGCCTGCCCCTTGTGCAACCCAAACCTGTGCTACAGTGCATGGCCCAGGCCTGATGTGCTGGCTACATGGCAGTTGTGTCCTCAGCCAGGGCTGAATCTGGGGGGCTTCCCTTTGTGTTGGTAGCTGGCCTTGGGGAATGTCATTAGTGCCCTCGGAGACCAGAGCAAGAAAGTGGTGCACGTGCCCTACCGTGACTCCAAGCTCACCCGCCTGCTGCAGGATTCCCTTGGGGGCAACAGGTAAGGGGGTCCCAGGTGGGGGCTGAGCCTGGGGTGAGGCCTGCAGGCGCTGTCCCCCTGCAGGTGGGGCTGAGGGGCTCTGGAGCTTTGTAAGAGCTATCTCAGGACACCAGTGGCCACCTGGTGGGGAGGAGATGCCTTCTTCCAGGCACGGCATGACATTGCAGATGTAAAGACTGTGGCTCCTCATCAGCCTCAGGTGCAATTAGCAGCTTTGGCAGAATCAGATGGTGCAAAACCCTCCTGAGTCCTTGCGGATCTGGGACTTGGCAAATGGTGGTGCCCAGCACGGGATGGATTGAATTCCCTGCCCCTTCTCCAAAGAGGGAGGCATTGAGGGAGGGCTGCCTTTGCTCAGTGCTGTGTGATGTGCTTGAGGGGTCTTTTGGGTGTTCTGGCTGTGGAAACTGGGATGAACCCAGTTTATACCTTGGTTTTAAACCACAGAAGGGCCCAGGATGGGTTTCCATTCAGCATGGGTGTCTGGGGGCATGTGGTCTGTGCTGAGCCCTGGGTCTCCAGCTGCTGGGTTGCCAAACGGTGCAGGGCCTGTCTTTCACCCTGCCCTTGCATCCCCAAGCCAAACCATCATGATCGCCTGTGTGAGCCCCTCCGACCGGGATTTCATGGAGACCCTGAACACGCTCAAGTACGCCAACCGGGCTCGCAACATCAAGAACAAGGTGGTGGTGAACCAGGACAAGACGAGCCAGCAGATCAGCGCCCTGCGGGCTGAGATCGCCCGGCTGCAGATGGAGCTGATGGAGTACAAGGCAGTGAGTGGCCCCCGGTGGAACCCTGGCCAGCAAGGGAACCACGTGCTGCCAGTTGTTCACTGTCCCACCAGTGAGATGGGGGAGAGAATTGGAAGAGTAACAATGAGAAAACTTGCTGGTTTAGGTACAGTTTAATAAGTAAAACACACCAAGGAACTCATTCCCCACGTGCCATCACAGGAGGTGTTCAGCCATCCCCAGCCCAGCAAGGCTTTGTCAAGTGTAACAGTGACCTGGGACAACACTTCAGGCATTCCCTCTTCCTTCTCCCAGCTTTATATGCTGAACGTGACTTCACATGGTTTGGGATATCCCTGGCGCGAGTGGAGGACAACTGTCCTGGGTATGTCCCCCCAGCACCTTGTGCACCCCCAGCCCAACACTGGTGGGTCAGGGTGAGGGGCAGGACAGCCCTTGGCTCAGCAGGAGCTAAATCATCCCTGTGGGATCAGTGCTGTTTTCAGCATAGATCCCAAACACAGCACCACACAAAGCTGCCGAGAGGAAAATTAACTCCACCAAAGGCAAACCAAGCTGATAGAGTGACCCTGGTGATGAGGCAGAGACAGAGGCAGAAAGTCCCTTGTGGTTGAATTGGGGCAGGTTTAGTGGGACAGACCCTCCTGCCTCCCATCCCCTGCCCCTATGGATAGGGGTAACTCCTAGGAGGAGTCAGGAGGCTTAAAAAGCAGGGTCTCAGCTCCTGCCTGTCAAGGCAGGACCTTGGCCAAGTTTTGGGGGTGGTAAGGCAGGGAGAAGCCCTGACACATCTCACCCTCTGCCTGTTCAGCTCAGACTCTCTCGGTCCCCAGGTTTGTCCCTGCGTTCATGTCAGTGGTGGGTCCCTGTGTCCCAGCCTGTCCTGCACTCAGGGGCTTTGATCCTGTCCCCACAGGGCAAGAGGGTCATCGGGGAGGATGGCGCAGAGGGCTACAGCGACCTGTTCCGTGAGAACACCATGCTGCAGAAGGAGAACAGCGCCCTGCGCATGAGGGTGAAGGCCATGCAGGAGGCCATCGATGCCATCAACAGCAGGGTCACCTACCTCATGAGCCAGGAGGCCAACCTGATGCTGGCCAAAGCAGGTGAGCCTGGGCTGGCATGGTGGGTCAGCCCAGGCAGCAGCTGGGGCTGTGCTACAGCCTGGGTCTGCCTCGATCCACCCGTGCCTCTGCCTCTCCAGGTGACGGCAACGAAGCCATCGGCACTCTCATCCAGAACTACATCCGCGAGATCGAAGAACTGAGGTCAGTGGACGGCTGGGCGGTCACTGGGGTGCTGGTGGCAGGGTCTGAGCTGGGTGGCTCACACAGCTCAGTGCCTCCAGCGTTGCTGGGGTGAACTGTAAGCCTTGTGGAACAGCAGCTGATGGCACTGCTGCTACACAGGGTTGAAGGATGCCCAGCGCCAGGCAGGGCCTTGGCCATTGTTGTCCTTGGTGTGGGCATTGATGGAGGGGGAGATTCTGTGTGGAGTGCCTGGGGTCTTCCAGGGACTGCTGCCTCCTAGAGCTGGGTCCATCCCAGGCTTTTGCACAATCCTGGTACTGTCTGGCAGCGTTGTGGCTTTCTGACCCATTATTAGCGGGGATGGCTTAGTAGTGACTCTGTCCGTGGCTTACACCACCCGAGCACATCATGTTCAGTCTGTAAAAGACTCTGGGGAGACTTTAGAGCCCCTTCCCCTGCCTAAAGAAGGTTTATAAGGAGAGAGAGTGCTGGATTTTTTTTTACGTGGACAGATAGTGATAGGACAAAGGGGAATGGCTTTAAACTAAAAGTGGAGAGATTTAGATTAGAAGTTAGGAAGAAATTCTTCCCTGTGAGGGTGGTGAGGCACTGACACAGTTTGCCCAAAGTGATTGTGGTTATCCCATCTCTGTAAGTGGATGGAGCTTGGAGCAGCCTGGGATAGTGGAAGGTGTCCCTTCCCATGGCAGAGATGTGGAGTGAGATGAGGTTTAAGGTCCCTTCCAACCCAAACCATTCTGTGATTCTAAACCCAGCCAAGATCCCCTCCTCTAGGGGCAGTGGGATGGCCCCTCTTTGACCACCCCCTGTTCCCACTCCCTAGGACGAAGCTCCTGGAGAGCGAGTCCATGAACGAGTCCCTGCGCCGCAGCCTCTCGCGTGTCTCTGCCCGGCCCCCCTACTCCATGGGCTCCTCGCCGGCCGCTGGCCTGGCTGGGCTGTGCAGCCCCGCGGGCCCGGTGGACACGGAGGCCTCTGATGTGCTCCGACGGGCCAAGCAGGACCTGGAGCGCCTGAAGAAGAAAGAGCGGAGGCAGCAGAGGAAGAGGTGAAGGCAGCTGCTGTGTGGGAAGGGGGAGGCTATATGAGGTCTGTCTGTGCTTGTGGGCTTGAGTTCCCTGTTTCTCCCATCTATGCTACAGCCAGAGCCTGGATGCCTGGGTTCCCCTCCTGGCTCTGCCTTGTCCTTGGTCTCTTTTTCATCCATCACATAATTCCAGAGGTTGTTTTCCCCAAAGGGTCCAAAAGCAGAAGGGCAGGGTGGTCCCAGCAGAACCCATTTCTGTCCTCTCTCATGCTGGGACTCACCAGCCCCCCTCTGTTCACCCCCAGCCCGGAGAAGGAGGCATTTAAGAAGCGGCAGAAACTGCAGCAGGACAATGGGGAGGAGACGGATGAGAATGAGGTGGAAGAGGTGAGTGGGCACTGTGCTCACCCTGCAGGGATGTCTGGGTGTGGAGCATTGTAAATGCCACGCGTGGGATGGGGACTGAGCTCAACCTGACCCTGAAGCAGACTGGAAGGGTCATTTTGGAAAGGACTCCATGCTGGAGCAGGGGGAGGTTGGATACTCCCCAGTGAGCCCTGCTGTAGAATGAGTCCCTATTTTTGGGGGCTTGATTTCAATCAGCACAGATGAAGAAGTGTGGGGCAAGGCAGGGCTGCTCAGCTGGGAAGGGATGGACGCAGGAATGGATGGGTCAAATTGCTGCTTCTCTCGGCAGTGTGCACTGGGGGTCCAGAAATGGTGCTGCAACCCCTGAGCATGCTGTGTGGGGGGCTGAACCCCACCTGGGGGCTGTGGCCCATTGCTGTAGGGTGAGCTCAGGTTTGGAGGAGGGCGAAGCTGCAGGGAGAAGGACAGACCATCCTGCTGGCTGAGATTAGGCACTCATCTCTTAGGAGGAGGAAGAGCAGGATGAGAGTGGCTGTGAGGAAGAGGATGGGCGCGAGGATGAAGATGAGGACTCAGGCAGTGAAGAGAGCCTGGTGGACTCGGACTCGGATGCAGAGGAGAAGGGTAAAGTGGAGATCTGCATGAAGCCATGGGCATGGCGGGGGGCATTTTCTGCTGTCTCTGGCAATGAGCTCTGCTCCTGGGGAGGCAGAGTTCACCAGGATGCCCCAACCATGTCTGCTCTGTGGGATTTGGAAGAGCCCCAGGGTTGCTGCAGTGCTCTTTGGGGTGCTGCTGCTCCCCAGCAGTGTGGGTTCCCCTTGGCTCCTCTGCCCTCTCTGTGTGCTGTGACTCCGTGGGGCCATGGGAGTGATGCTCCTCCATCCCTCCCAGCCTGACTTTCTCCCCTGCCTCCAGCCGTGAATTTCCAGGCCGACTTGGCAGATCTGACCTGTGAGATTGAGATCAAGCAGAAGCTGATTGATGAGCTGGAGAACAGCCAGCGGCGTTTGCAGACCCTCAAGCACCAGTACGAGGAGAAGCTGATCCTACTGCAGAACAAGATTCGGGACACGCAGCTGGAGCGGGACCGGGTCCTGCAAAACCTCAGTGAGAACCACCTCACCCATGGGATCCTATCCCTGCAGCATCAGGTCCCAGTTCCAGCTTGAACCCAGCTAACTCTGAGTCAAAGCATCCATGCCTGGCTCTGGTAGAGCTTTGTCATCCCCCTGCTTCTACTCGAATCCCCAGCACTCCCAAGATTCTGCTTGTCTTGCCTTGGGAGCAGCATCAGTGAGCTGCACAGCTCTGGACCGTGCTGGTGCTGGAGAAGGATGGTGAGGCAAAGCCTCTTCCAGCCTTGAGCACCACTTCAGGAGCTGTGGGGCTTCTGGGGAAACTGAGGGGCAAAAGACCCAGTGATGTGGCTGATAAAATAGGGTGGGGTCACCCCTACATGTGGCTGTGGGTCTCAGTCTGCAGCTCTGCTCAACCCAGCCGCTGTATCTCCACTCTGTGCTGAGCTCTTCCAGCAGGTGTTCCCAGACAGACCCCAGTTCACCATGGGGTGAGGGGGCTCTGATGGGGCGGGGAGGGACACTGTGCCTGGTGCCTCCAGCAGGGTGTGGGGTGCAGGAGGATCCCCAGGGTGCACAGCCCTCTCTTCACCTACCAGGCACCATGGAGTGCTACACGGAGGAGAAAGCCAACAAGATCAAAGCAGACTATGAGAAGCGGCTGAAGGAGATGAACCGGGACCTACAGAAGCTCCAGGCAGCCCAGAAGGAGCACGCCCGCCTGCTCAAGAACCAGTCCCGCTATGAGCGGGAGCTGCGCAAGCTGCAGGCAGAAGTGGCTGAGATGAAGAAGGCAAAGGTAGCTGGACGTGCAGGGCAGGGAGGAATCACCTGGACAAGCCTGGCTTCATGCTTGGAGCTATGTTTTCCGCTCTGGTGGCAAGTGCCGAGCATCTGTCTGCTGGGTGGGTGCCCCGGGCCAGTGGGCACCCACAGAACCCTCCGTTGCAGGTTGCGCTGATGAAGCAGATGCGGGAGGAGCAGCAGCGGCGGCGGCTGGCGGAGACCAAGAGGAATCGGGAGATTGCGCAGCTCAAGAAGGAGCAGCGCCGGCAGGAGGTGAGAGCCTGGCTTGCCATGTGCCCATGATGGCCCCGTGCAGGGGGCTGGCCTGGCTGGGGAGGTAATGTTTGTCCTGCTCTGGCACTCGAGGTGCTCACAGGTGAAGCTTGCTGCACTCGTGGCCTTGCTGGAGCCTGCACAGTCCGAGCAGAGCACAGCTGGCTGGACAGTTCCCAAAGGCTTCCTGCAGCTCCTGATGTCATTGTGGGGGATGCTGTAGGAGGGGGGAATGTTCAACCAGAGCCAGCTCAAGGCTGGGAGCCTTTTGGTTGTTAGAATCAGGAGTGAGACTGTTTGTGCCAAAGGGAGCACTGGGACTGTGACACCACTGGGGTGTCTGGGCTGGACCTCAGGGGTATCTTTTTCTTTCCCTCTCATGCAGTTCCAGATCAGGGCTCTGGAGTCTCAGAAGAGGCAGCAGGAAATAGTGCTGCGGCGGAAAACCCAGGAGGTGAGGGAAGGGGCATTCCTCCACATAGCCCCCATCTCCCATGGAGATCTGGGCCCCAGTGCTTGGCTTGGAGAAATCCCATCCTTCAGACGGGGCTGGCTTTGGGAATGGGGTTCCCAAAAGGAAAGGAGGGGTTTTATGGCTCAGGAACCAGGTGGGAAATGGTCATAGGCAGCAGCAGAATTCTCTGTCCCGAGCAGCAGAGCTTGGCAGCAGGGGTCAGCTATGAGGGAGGAGAGGGAAACCCTTGAGGCACAAATGTCCCTGAGCTTTGGGTCTACAGAACTGCCACTCTCAGACCTGTGGGAACCTGGGGGTGATGCCGACAGGCTGAGGCTGAGTGGGGCTGCCAGCTGACACCCTCTCTTCTGCCCTTCCTCCGGGCAGGTGTCGGCACTGCGCCGTCTGGCCAAGCCCATGTCCGACCGGGTGGCAGGCAGGATGAACCAGAAACCAGCCATGCTGGACTCGGGCGCGGAGGTCTCAGCCAGCACCACCTCCTCCGAGCCCGAGTCTGGTGCTCGCTCCGTCTCCAGCATCGTGCGCCAGTGGAACCGGAAAATCAACAACTTTCTGGGAGACCCCTCATCCTCCATTAATGGGGCTCGGCCTGCCAGGTCAGGGCAGGGGCTGGGTGGTAGGGGTAAGACATCCCAAGCACTCCCATGCCTGGCTTTTGGCTGGTGGTGGAGGTTGAAGGGTGGCTCCTTAGTGTCCACTTGACTCATGTTAAATCAGTGACCCTGTGATAAGCTGTGCTGGCAGAGTGTGACAGTCACCTGGGCTTGAGCCCAAGGCTGGCCTTCCACAAGGACTAAATGCTGTGGCACAAATCCTGCTGGACTCGTCTCTTTTTCTACTTTGCTAGGAGGCAATGGAAAAGTTGGGCAATGCAGAAAAAACACAGATGCATCCTCTATTTCTGGCCAGCCAGATCCCAGACATCTTCCTGGGGCAAGCCTAGCCCTCCAGCATGGTTGTGACCATCTGCCCATGTGCCTCTTCTTCCCTCTGGCTGTAGGAAGAAGTTCCCCAAGAAGGGATCGAGCCAGAGCTTCAGCAAAGCTGCGCGCCTCAAGTGGCAGTCGCTGGAGCGGCGCATCTTTGACATTGTCATGCAGAGAATGACCATCGTCAACCTAGAGGCAGACATGGAGAGGCTCATCAAGGTGGCTGTGGCACTGGGGATGGAGAGGGCTGGGTGGTGGGTGCGGGACAGGGAGATGGCCACGTGGGCAGTGCTAATCCCCCTTCCCTTTTCCCCCAGAAACGTGAGGAGCTGTCACTGCTGCAGGAGGCGTTGCTGGGCAAGCGGGCAAAGCTGCAGGCAGAGAGCCCCATGGAGCAGAAGGGGCTGCAAGAGCTGAATGAGGAGATTGAGGTGCTGGGGGCCAACATTGACTATATCAACGACAGCATTTCAGACTGCCAGGCCACCATCATGCAGATCGAGGAGACCAAGGTGGGCACTAGGACTGGGTCTGGCTGGCAGGGAGAAAGTGAGAGCATCCCTCAGTAGAAAGGGCACCCTTGGGCACAGCCAGCTGTGTGACCCAGAGTCCTCTGAACTGTGTCACACTTGGTGGGGCTTCAGCGACACAGTCACTTCTCATTAGGTGATTCATTATGGAGAGGAGTTCTGGTAGGTCCTTGCATGTCCATGGACAGGCTGCTGGTGTCCCAGTGCCCTGGAATTGCCCTGGGGAAGCTGCAGCCCCCATGGTTGGTTCACATGCTGGAAACATCCCAGGAGGACTGGATTTTTCCCAGCAGAAACCATCTATGTTTTGTTTCCAGCTGTGATACTGGGCAAGCCACTGTGCAGCTCCCAGCTCCCCTCCGTGCCTGCAGCCTGAAATGAAGGCTATGTGCTGTCTCTGGCTTGTCCCCAGCTGTCACCTTGATTAGCAGGGAGAGAGGGCTGCTGTTAATTCACACTGGGCTTTGGGTGGTGGATTTGGGTGAGCCTGGTGCCTGTTCAGTGTCTAGTTAAGTGTTGGAACCAGAATTTCTGTAGCAGTGCATAAGCCCTTCAGGTGGCATTGGACAGCCCCATGGCCAAATCTCCCCAGTCTGGGCAGACTGGTGAGGGCGAGCGTTGGACTGGGCAGTGCTTGCAGGGTGATGGAAGTGTTGTGCTGCCCATGGAGGCCCTTCCACCTGTCCCACATCCAGCAGCAAAGCTACCGTGCTGCATCCAGCACTTGTCTCTCCACGTTTCAGGAGGAGCTGGACTCCACGGACACCTCGGTGGTGATCAGCTCCTGCTCCCTGGCCGAAGCCCGGCTGCTGCTGGACAACTTCCTGAAAGCCTCCATCGACAAGGTGTGGGGCCAGGCCGGGGTGTGGATGTGTGCCACGGTTTCTTGCTGGGTGCCAGGGCGGGGAGCTGGTGGCAAGGACCTGAAGCAGCTGCCTGAGCGCCGGCATTTCTTGTGCAGGGGCTGCAGGTGGCCCAGAAGGAGGCCCAGATCCGCCTGCTGGAGGGGCGCCTGCGGCAGACGGACGTGGCCAGCTCCTCGCAGAACCACGCCATCCTGGACGCCCTGCGGGAGAAGGCCGAGTCGCACCCTGAGCTGCAGGCACTGATCCACAACGTCCAGCAAGGTGGGACCCGGGGCGGGTGCATCCTCAGGCCACTTGTGCTGCCTGTGGGGTGGGGTGGCCACCCTTACTGGCCCTCCTGGAGTTGCTGTGGCTGGGACCCTGCCCCAAGGGCCAGGTTGGGTGGGGACATGTGCCCTGGCCAGCAGATAACAGGGACACGACTGTATCACCCCTCACAGCTGCCTGGGCTGCCCCCTGCGCCGTATGGTTTGGATGGGGGTGGTGATGGTGGGGTCCCCTCTGCGCCGCTGATGTGTTGTCTCTCTCTCACACAGAGAACGGCTACACCAGCACGGACGAGGAAGTTTCAGAGTTCAGCCTGGCCTCAGATGGGAGGTAAGTGCCCAGCCTGGTGCTGTCTGAGGTGGCCGTGGCTGGGGCAGGAAGTTTGGTGCCATTCATGGGACCTCGTAGAGGGGCATGGATGAACAAAGCACCACCTGAGCTTTTCTGTGGTGCCCAGCCCTTGGTGGGGGGAGCAGGATGTCTCTTGGACATGAGCAGGGAGTGAAGACTTGCTCATTCCTTGGAGAAAGGATGCTGGGGAGCCAGGGGTGACCTAAGGAGTCTGGTGGACCAGTGGCACCAGCTTTCTGAAGGGAGTTCAGCCCTGAAGATCCATCTTTGCTCCTTTCCCCTTGCAGCATCTCCCAGTCTTTCACCATGAAGGGTTCAGCAAGCCAGGATGACTTCAAGTTCAAGGTTAGTTGGCCTTTTTGTGTGCCCTTGTCACAGGGACTGGGAGGAGGGGTGGAGGGCTGTTCAGTGATGCCCCAGGCCTCTGCTCTGCAGTCTGACCCTTGGGGAACCAGGGCTGGCATAAGGCACTACGGCTGCTCTCTGGATGGGCAGAGCCAAGGTCTCCTGGCACTGTGGTCCTGAGGCACCAGAGACTCGGGAAACACACACCACATCAGCCAGTGCCTTCCGAATCTCAGTGGCACCAAGGAGGGCAGGGCAGAGGTGGAGGGAAGCAGGTATTGTTCTGTACAGGCTTCCATGTTAGTGTGGAGAGCTGGCTCTGATGGGCATCGCCGTGGGACGTGGGGGAACTCAGCCTCCTGTGGCCAGAGAGCACAAATCCTTCCAAGCTCCCACTGCCCCCAGTGCTGCCTGCCCCTGAGCCCTCTGCCCTTCTCCAGGGAGAGCCCAAGCTTTCGGGGCAGATGAAGGCGGTGTCGGCTGAGTGTCTGGGACCCACGCTGGACGTCTCCACCAAGAACATCACCAAGTCCTTGGCATCCCTCATGGAGATCAAAGAGGATGGGATCGGCTTCTCCATCCGAGACCCCTACTACAAGGAGAAGGTGTCACGCACCATCAGCCTGCCCACGCGAGGAAGCACCTTGTGAGCATGGGGTGATTGTTTCTGGGCACTGGGAGGCGGATGGAGGCACGGGCCTGTGGGAAGCTGTGGAGGTACAGAGGGGTAAAGGTGAGCCCAGTCCTGCACCTATCCAGGCATGCAGTGGTGAATTTTTTCAGCAGGGCTTGGAGGGTGTGTAGGGGTGTGTTGGTATCCTTTGCAGGTGGAGAGGAGGGTACTTCAGGAGGAGGGAAAGAAGGGGTGTGTGAGGGTCCCCAACTCCTTGCTCTGGGTTATCAGACTTCTTGAAGGTTTCTTGGGTTGCCGAAAGCCTCTGCCCTCATGGGCTGCCTCGAGATTGTGGCTCCAGGGTAGCTCAATCTCTTGTTTGCTCTTCTGGGGGAGGACAGAGGTGTTCCTTGTGGAGGAATCCTAGTGCAGGGGCAGGCACCCACTCTGCTGTGTTCACTTGCTTCAGTCCCAGGCAGTCTCGGGGCTCAGACACTTCACCTCTGACAAGGCGGAAATCCTATGACCGTGGGCAACCTGCCAGGTGAGCTTGGGGGAAATGGTGACCTGGGCAGGGGAGGCTGTGTGGCCCAGAGCTGTCTGGGCAGCTCTTCTGGGCCCTGGTGTGCCAGTCCAGGTGCCAGGTGAGCAGCTCCCAAGTCATGTCCCTCTGATCCTTTTGGCTCAGGCCTACAGACATCGGCTTCACACCGCCCTCGTCCCCACCCACCCGTCCGCGCAATGACCGCAACGTCTTCTCCCGTCTCACGAGCACCCAGAGCCAGGGATCTGCCTTGGATAAGTAAGTTCTGGTGGGGTGGGAGTGTCTGAGTGAGGGGAACCCAGACATGGTAGCACATGGCACGTACCGAGTCCTGTGGGGGTGTATAGGAGCACCAGGACTTGGGCTGGCTCCAGCCAGTGTCCTGTCACCACTTTATCTCTCTGCTTCTCCCCGTGATGGAGCAGCTGCCACGCCACTGCTGTGCTCCTGCCTGCTGTGCCCCCTCTGAGCTCACAGTCCTGGCCTCTGCCTGGAGACAGGGTGGTGCCAGACTTGGGCCCCTGGAAAGGCCAGGGAGCAGGATGGGGTGAGGGGATGAGGGCTCAAAGGAAGCTGATGGACTGGCATCCACCCACCAATGCTGCTCCAGCCTCCCCCAGCAGCAGGTCAGGTGCCACTCTTGGCTCGGGCATTGCTAGCAGCGCTGGTGTTCCCTGATGGAGACCTGCTGTCTGATCCTCACACGCCTTCCTGCTCTTCTGCTCTCCCCTGGTTCTCCATGTGTGCTTCTCTTTCTCCCTCTCTCCACTCCTCTCTGTCCTACACTGGCTTGGATGCAATAACAATCTTCCTCCTCTGACTCCACCGCTGCCTCCTCTAGTCTGGGTTTTCTCTCCCGTAATCCTGCTAATTTTCTGCCCCTAGGTCTGATGACAGCGATTCCTCTGTCTCGGAGGTGCTGAGGTATAGACAACTTTCTATTTATTATCCCTTTCTCCGCTCCTCCTTCTCTCTCTCAGATGCCTGCTCTCCCTGTCCCCACACGGTCTGCCCTGCGCCTTGCTGCTCTCCCCACCTCCCTGCTCGTGTGTCTGTCCCTTCCTGGCATGCCACCTCTGGTGCCTGATGCTGTCCCTCAGTTGCAAGTTCAGAGTGTTCCTGCTTGGATTAGCCCTTGGTGCATGGTGCTGGGCTCAGTCATGGGTGCTGGCTGGTTTGGGTTGGCAGCATGTTCTCCTCCATCTCTGATGGTTTCTCACCAGCATGAGGCCACCATGTCCCATATGTTCCCCAGCTCTCCAGCAGGACGGTGGGATGATGGGGAAGGGTGCTTCCAGTGTGTCCTCAGCTTATTCCAGGCAAATATCTCAAGTTCACCTCATGCCTGGTTATGCTTGCCTGGTGCTGAGTTGGAGAAGGTCAATCTCTTTCCCAAGGAAATCAAGTCACATTGTGGTGCAGAGCTCAGCCTTGGAGTTACAGCTCTCCTGAGCTTCTCCCCCTGCATCCACCTGACTACAGAGGTTTCCCAACACAAGGGCCACCTTTCCCCCACCCTTTAGGAAGACTGCAGCCTTCCAGAGCCTAAAAAAGGCTTACAAAAAAGAGGGAGAGCTACTTTTTACACAGGAAGATAGTGACAGGACAAGGGGGAACAGGATTATACTGAAAGGGGAGAGATTTAGGTTAGATGTCAGGAAGAAATTCTTCCCTGTGAGGGTGGTGAGGCCCTGGCACAGGTTTTCCAGAGAAGCTGTGGCTGCTCCATCCCTGGAAGTGTCTAAGGCCAGGCTGGATGGGGCTTGGAGCCACCTGGTCTAGTGGAAAGTGTCCCTGCCCATGGCAGGGCCATGGAATGAGATGGTGTCTAAAGTCCCTTCCAACCCAAACCATTCCATGAATCTGTGATCCACCCTCCAGCACGCATGTGTCCCCTCACTCCGCCTGGCCCTGAGCTCCTGCAGGCCCCCAGTCACCGGGGAGTTGACACCACACCCTCTGAGCTGGGTCACCCTGGGCACTTTGTAGTCAGGCAGCCACACAAAGCCCATGGAAGATGTCTCACCCTGTGGCGCAGGGATTTCCCCTTGGATTCAGTGTTGCTTTGGGACTGGTGGAAGCACCAGGGGTGAGGGGAAGGCTTTTGGCTTGGCAGTGGTAAGTGCAGAGCTGAGGAACATCATGTGCATGCGATTTCCAAACCCAGATTAATGAGCCTGTGCTTGTCCTCACGACTAATGCGAACCTTGCCCTTCTCTAGCCCCATGCATCAGTTCCCATGCCTTTGAGAAGAATCTAGCACAGCTCGGGGTCTTGTGGCTGTGCTTGGTGACCAGGCACATGGGGGCCCCCAAGGGTCACACATGGGAGGGTCAGGCTGGTGGTCCTCAGCACCCTGAGCATGTCTGAAGTGGAGGGGATTGGCAGGACAGACAGTAGTGTCCCTTGGAAGCAGGTTTGGCAGGGGTAGGTCCTCTCGTGCCCAGAGCCAACGGTGGGTGCAGAACAGCGATTGCAATGGGGACGTGGGGTGCAGATGCTGGTGCTGCCCTTTGTCACCCTCGTGGTCTGTGTAAAGGGGTGAGACTCTTGTCTCCAAATGTCACCAGCCAAAGGGTGACAGCCTCTGAGGGATCAGGGTGCTGATATTGGCACCCTGAAAGATTTATCCCAGCAGAGCTTCAGCTTCAGGCTGGAGAGGGTACAGTTTGTCCCAAAACAGACCTCAGGGCCAATGAGCTGAGTCTCCTGACCCATCCTGGGTCTGTGCTGGCGAGGCACGAGAGGTTTGGGGGGAGAGCAGAGGCCACTGGGCAGCATCATCCCCCTTTCCCTGTCTGCACTGCTGGGGCAGAGTTAGGCAGGGGCTGCCCATGGGGAGATTCCTGGGGTTTCCACAAAGCCCTCGGCTCAGACATGCCACATTCAGGTGGAGGAGCCTGTCTCACTGCTGGGCAGTGGAAGATGCTTGGTGTGAGACAGCTCATGTTCTTTGATGCCCTGGCACTGTGGGCACAGTCCCTCTCCACCCCTGCACTGTACCTGTTCTCTCTCTCCTACCAAGGGGCATCATTAACCCCGTGGGTGGCACCAAGAACACCCGGACAGCCCCGCTGCAGTGTGTCTCGGTGGCAGAGGGACACACCAAGCCTGTGCTCTGCCTGGATGCCACCGACGAGCTGCTCTTCACTGGCTCCAAAGGTGTGTGATGGGCAGAGGGGACAGGGGAGATGTGGATGCTGTGGGAGCAGGTTGGCATTGGGAATGTGGGAAGTGTTGGGCATTACAGGGATGGTCCCTATCTTCAGTGTTGAGCCCTGCCCTGCCCTGCCCTGTCCTGCCCTGCACTGTCCTGCCCCTGGCTGGCTCCTTTCCTCTGGCCCTGTGGGTGGGGGGAGATGCTCAGAAGGCATATTGTCCCCAGGCCACCATGCCCTTGGAGGAGACCCCCCCCACAACACTCTTGGGCATGTTCTTCCTCCCACAGACCGGAGCTGCAAAATGTGGAACCTGGTGACAGGCCAAGAAATCGCTTCTCTCAAGGGTCACCCAAACAATGTGGTTTCCATCAAGTACTGCAGCCACACGGGGCTGGTGTTCACCGTGTCCACGTCGTACATCAAAGTGTGGGACATCCGCGACTCGGCCCGGTGCATCCGCACCCTCACGTACGTGCAGCTTCGGGGCACTCTGGGCATCTCTGGCTTTGCAGAAAGCAATTTCAGAACCTGCAGGGGCTGGGGACATGGCCAACTACCTTTAGTGCCAGTTTGCAGTGCTGCTTCCTTAGGGAACAGGGGGTTGGGGGAGAGTTTGGGGTGAGGGAGCTCATGGGGACCTCCTGCAGCAAAGACTCAGGGTCATAAAATCATAGAATATGCTGGGCTGGAAGGGGCCCATCAGGATCATCAAGTCCACCTCCTGGCCTTGCACAGGACACACCAACAATCCCACCCTGTGCCTGGGAGCATTGTGCAAACACTTCTTGAACTCAGGCTTGGAGCTGTCCCATTCCCTGGGGAGCCTGTTCAGTGCCCCAGCACCCTCTGGGGGAAGAACCTTATCCTGATACCCAACCCAAATGTCTCCCAACTCAGCTCTAGCTGCTCCCTTGAGTCCTGTCACTCACCATGAGAGGGAACAGATCAGTACCTGTCCCTCTGCTGCCCCTCATGAGGATGCTGAAGACCCCAATTAAGTCTCCCCTCAATCCCCTCCAGCCTGAACAAACCAAGTGACCTCAGATGCTCCTCATAAGGCTTCCCCTCCAGATCCCTCACCATTCTCCTGTCCCTTCTTAGGATGCTCTCCAATGGCTAAATGTCTTTTTAATATTGTGATGCCCAAAACTGCCCCGAGGACTTGAGGTGAGGCTGCCCCAGCGCAGAGCAGAACGGGACAATTCCCTCCTTTGACCAGCTGGCAGTGCTGTGCCTGGTTCGTCTCAGCACATGGGTGTCCCTCCTGGCTGCCAGGGCACTGCTGACTCATATTCAACTTTCTGTTGACCAGGACTCCCAGGTCCCTTCCCACAGCTGCTCTCCAGCCTCTCATTCCCTGCAGTATACACACAACCAGGGCTGCCATGTCCCACGTGCAGAATCTGACACTTGTCAAGAGTTTTGAAGAGATTTTGCAGCTCTGGTGGTGGCCAGGAGAGCTGGCAGCTCCGGTGCAGGGGCACAGCCCCAAACAGCATTGTGGCTGGGTAAATCACAGGCTCCTCAGTGGGAAACTTGTTCTCTGTGAGGAGTTTGAGCACCAGAAAGGAGCATGGAACAGACCGTAGCTGTGGCTGCCAGTCTGGATAGTGCTCAAAGGTTAGCACAGTATGGTAGGTCAGAGTTACCCACCTGCTCTGGCTCAGAGCTCCTTCCTCCATCCAGCCTCAGCTCATCTGCCTGGCCTGAAGGTGCTTCTCTCTCGGTACAGAGGCCAAGACCTCTGCTTCCCTGTGCTGGATGCCAGCACTCACGAGCTCTTCCTGTTGGAAGCAGAGAGGCACGGGAGAGAGTGGAGTGGCCCTCAGCTGGAAACCAGGGCAGGATGCTCTGAGTCAGGCATAGACCCTCCATCCTTGGCTGCCTCTGCAGGCCTGGCACAGGCCTGTGGGACAGAGCTCTTGGTCCCAGTGTGGCCGGAAAGACAGGGATACTTCAGGGCCTTTCCCCAGTGTGGCACCCACCTGTGCCAGCCTGGAGCCAACAGCTCCTGTGGCTCCTCAGTGCCCCTGGCCTCCATTCATCCTCACTTTGAACTCTCCCTGCTTTAGATCTTCGGGACAGGTGATCTCTGGGGACGCATGTGCCGGGACCACCACCCGCACTGTCACCAGCGTGCAGGGGGAGCACCAGATCAACCAGATCGCGCTCAACCCCACGGGCACCACGCTCTACGCTGCCGCTGGAAACTCCGTCCGCATCTGGGAGCTGAGCAGGTGAGGGGAGCGCTGGGCTGAGCAGGGCATCTTGTGGGTGCCAAGTGGACACCGGCTGCTCAGAGGGGCCTGAAATGATCCCCCTGGGGAAAATGAAAGCCTTTTTCACAATGGAAGTTGCCTGGAATGAGGATTTTCAGGACCCTTTCCCGTGGGACCCAAGGAGTGATGAGCAGCATTGGAGCTATTTGGGGTGGGGGGGTTGTCTGTGCACGGGGCAGAGCTTAGCAGGAGGGAAAAGATGAGTGGGATGAGCAGCAGTACCCCTGTTTTCTCCTTGTCCTCCTGCCTGCCCAGTGGGCACTGGGCTGAGCCCTTGTGCTGCAGCCTGGGCTCTGCAGCTAGATGTTGGCACACTCAGACTGTGCAGCCAGATGTTGGCACTCTCAGGCTCTGCAGCCAGATGTTGGCACGTTCAGGCTCTGCAGCCAGATGTTGGCACTCTATCAGGCCGTGCAGCCAGATGTTGGCACACTCAGGCTGTGTAGCCAGATGTTGGCACACTCAGGCTGTGCAGCCAGATGTTGGCACACTCAGGCTGTGCAGCCAGATGTTGGCACACTCAGACTGTGCAGCCAGATGTTGGCACACTCAGACTGTGCAGCCAGATGTTGGCACTCTATCAGGCCGTGCAGCCAGATGTTGGCACACTCAGGCTGTGCAGCCAGATGTTGGCACACTCAGGCCGTGCAGCCAGATGTTGGCACTCTATCAGGCCATGCAGCCAGATGTTGGCACACTCAGGCTGTGTAGCCAGATGTTCGCACACTCAGACTGTGCAGGCAGATGTTGGCACACTCTCAGGCTGTGCAGCCAGACGTTGGCACACTCAGGCTGTGCAGCCAGATGTTGGCACAATCCGAGGCCCCTTTCCTTGCCCAGAATCACTGGGAATGGGGTCTCCCTGCCCGCTCTCCCCCAAAAGGAACAACCCCAGGGCTGGGGGAGGCTGTGCTTGGGAGGGCCCTTTGGATGAGCTGCAGTGCTCAGGAGGGGCTGACCCGTGCCCTTGACCCCAGGTTGCAGCCCGTGGGAAAGCTGAGTGGCCACATCGGGCCTGTGATGTGTCTCACGGTGAACCAGACGGCGAGCAACCACGACCTGGTGGTCACAGGCTCCAAAGATCACTACGTCAAGGTACTTTCCTCCTTTGGGGAGCAGCACCCCGAGTCCTGTAGGGAAGCCCAGATGTTGGCAACCCCTGATGTCTCTTCTCTCCTTGTGAAAGCTGAGCCCAGATTCTGTTTTCACCTCTGCTTGTGAGGTTTTCACTTGTTTCCTCTTCCCAAATCTTGCCTTTTGCTTGGTCCACAATGCATCTTCGGAGAAGAAGTTGCATTTCTCTCATGCATCAGACTCTCTGTCTGGGACTTGGATGTGATGGCTGACCCAGATGAGCAGCTTGCCCTGTTCTGCTCAGTAACAACACCCCTGATATACCTCGTGCATGCTTGGTCACAGCTCCAGCACAGCAGGAGCCTGTCCCTTCGTTTCTGGTTTTAGCAGGTTGAATTGGAGCTGTCACCGGGGAAGTGAGGAGGGGTGGTGAGATGGTGAGTGGGACACGATCCCCCTCAGCTTTCAGCGTGGCTCATGAGGCGTGTGAAGGCTCACCATGAGTAAATTGCAGCAGTGGCACTGTCCCTGGTGGCAGATCTCCTCTGCTTGTGGCAGGACCCTCAGCCCCAAAAAGCTTCCAGTAGCCAATGCCCAGTCCCCTTTCCAGCATCACTCTAGGTGCCCTGAGCCTAGAACACAAAGGGTGGTGGCCAAATGCCCCAGCAGAGGGCCAGCTCTGTCCCCAGTGCCATCTGCAGTCTGTTACCCACTGCTCTTCCCCAGGTGTTTGAGATCACGGAGGGCATGGTGGGCAATATTGGCCCCACTCACAACTTCGAGCCCCCTCACTACGATGGCATCGAGTGCTTGGCCATCCAGGGAGATGTCCTCTTCAGCGGCTCCAGGGACAACGGCATCAAGAAGTGGGATCTGGAGCAGCAGGAACTTATCCAGGTCTGGAGGGGACAGAGCATGGCTCCTACGGTGACACAGGGCAGAGGGGTGTTGCTGCTGGGGCCTGGGGGGTTGTTCAGGAGCCAGGTGCCAATGTGGAGCTCACCAGGGAGGGCAGTCCCAGGCTGTGTGTGGGTGAGGGTGTGCTGTGCCCCCATAATTTGTCCATCAGGGTGCTTGGGACCGCCAGCTCTCCTTCAGACAGGCTGTGGCATCAGCTGCAGTGTGAGGGCTTGTGTTCCACCCTGAGTTCTGGGTGGTTCTCTCCTGCCCCGGGGGAACCAAGCCATGATTTTGAGTCCATACCCTTGGCTCCTAACTGGGCACTGCCATGGTCCCAGTCACTCCCAGGGTGTCAGTGAGCACCCACCCGCCCAGGTTGGGTGCATGAGGCTGCTCGTGGTGCTGCAGGTGAGGTTGGTCATGACCTCTGCTCTGTGCCTGTACCTACAGCAAATCCCCAATGCCCACAAGGACTGGGTCTGTGCCCTGGCCTTCATCCCCGGCCGCCCCATGGTGCTGAGCGCCTGCCGAGGGGGCGTCATCAAGGTGTGGAACGTGGACACCTTCACCCCGGTCGGGGAGATCAAGGGGCACGACAGCCCCATCAATGCCATCTGCACCAACTCAAAGCACATCTTCACTGCCTCCAGGTGAGCCTCGGACTTTCTGCCCCCACGGCCCCTGGGAAGGAGGAGACCCTGGGTTTGAGCTGTCCCCACTGGGCCTGGGTGGGTGTGTGCTGGGTGAACAGGGAGTGGGGAGGGAGTCGTGCAGCTTTCTAGTCCCTCTGCTCCTTCATCTCCTTTTGCCAACCGTAGCCTGCCCATGGCACGGCCTGCCCACCGCAGTGCCAAGAGCTGTCCCTGGCCATCCCCTGCCCACGCTCTGGTGATGCCCTGGGTTACCCCCCACGCAGGGACCCCTCTCCCTCGGGGCTGGGCATTTTCTGCTGCTCTCGGGGAGCTCTTCAGCAGCAAGACTCTGATATCATCTTTTCGACCATGTCCCTTTTCTCCCTTCCTTTTTCTCTGTCTCTCTCTGCCTCTCCTTCTCCCCACCTCCCATCTGTGCCACAGCGACTGCCGGGTAAAGTTATGGAATTACGTGCCTGGGCTCACCCCTTGCCTTCCACGACGCGTCCTTGCCATAAAGGGCCGTGCTACTAGTCTGCCTTGACCCTCCTGCTCTTTGACTCTCTTGCTCATATGCTCTTCTTCTGTCTCTCCTTCCCTTTTCTGTCCATCTCTCCCTCCCTCTGTCCCTCTCACTGTTGCTTTTGCTCCTCTCTCTCTTTTTCCCCTCCTCTTTCTCTCTGGTCTGAGCTGCTTCTTCACGGTATGAAACTATTCTGCGTTTTTCCCCACTTGATAAGTCTTTGTTAGAATGGACTTGCCCCTTGTCCCAGTCATACCCCCACCTTGGTTATATTTGCTTTTTGGTTTTTTTTTCCTTGCCAAGTGCCCACATCTACTTTGGCAACTCTGTGGAAGCCATGGCCTGCCCATGCCTTTGCATGGATAGTGGGTTGGGAGTCAGCAGCCACCCCCAAATCAGCCCATGCCCCAGGAGCAAAGCAGCTCCCTGGATATCACTGCTGGGACCTAGCTGGAGCTCATTCAAGGGGGGGTAGGAGTCCTGGTGTGGGGTCAGCCCTGGAGGTCACCATTTCCCTTTGTCCCCAACTGCTGCCAGTGGGGTGAGCTGGAGTCTGAGCCCCATTGGGTTTGCCTTCTCCCCAAAGTGCATCGGACAACCTCCTGCCAAGGGAAAAGGGCCTGGGAGATTGGGGGGCTGCATGCTGCCGTGGTGGGGGAAGGGGGAGAGAGGTGTCCCCACTGGTGTGGTGTCCATGGGGCTCCTGCCCCGACCCCTGGGTCATGCTGTCCCTCTCACCTTTGCTCCTCAGCGACTTGACAGTGAAGCTCTGGAGTGGGAGGAGGTTGCCTGCGGGGTCAAACTAGGAACTGCAGAAAGCCTGGAAAGCAGGGGAGCAGGGTGAAGGTCAAGCTGCCTCCCCTCGCTATCAGGACTCGGTCATCTCCAGGAGCTCAGCCCAGGACAGGAATTGCTTTGTGCCTGACCCGGCGGGGTGGACAATGCTACATTTGGTACTTTGAGCACTGTCAGCTCCTGCAAGGAGGCAGCTCTGTGGGGCACCAGCAGCTCCACCTTCCCTCCTGCTGAGGTTTCTCACGGTTCTGCAGTGAACAGGACATGTTTCATCTCTCCTCTCACCCATCCTGCTGTAAGGACTCCTGGGGGTCAGAGTTCCTCGACTCCTTCTCCAGTTCCCTCCTGCCGCTGTGGGCTCGTGTGGCCTGTGCCGTGATGTGCTGCTCCCGGGCTGGTTCCTGCAGGAGTCTTTCTCCACTCCACGAGGATATTTGGTGTCTGCTGGCCAGGACCACAACACAGATGGTGCTTCTCTGAAGCCTTTACTCGTGGAACACCTCTGCTGTGGGGGCTACAGAAGGATTTCCTGGTACTCCTAGCCTTCCCTGTCCTCTGTGGTTAGAGGTGTGCACCTCTAAGCTCCTTTGCTGTGTCCCATCTCGTGAGGCGTGACAATCCTGGGAACAACTTCCAGACAGACCTGCTGCAGTTCCCTTTGGCATTCTCCAAACCCCAGTTGTAAACTCAACTGCCCCGTGGCTCTGGGGTCTTCCCCACATGCCCAGCCTGCTCTGCAGTGGGAAGGGCTGCTCAACCCTGCTCTGGACATCGTGACCTCCAGCAGGGGTTTGTGGTGGGTTCCTGCAGTGAGTTGACTCCCTTGAGATGGAGAAACGAAGCAAGAATGGAGGTTACAGGGCAAAAAAACCAAGGCTGGATTTGTCACCCCACTGCTGTGGCTCTTCCCTTAGGTTCTGCCCTCAGACCTCTGCCTGGGTTGGAGCTAGCTTAGGTTGGACCTGCTGGCCCGCATGGATCCGAGGATGGAGAGGACCCAGCAAGGCACGGAGCAGCCAGAGCCCACCATGGCAGGAGCAAAGCGAGGAGGGGGTTGCACATGTTGATCTCGCACAAGTCCCCTGATTCCCCCTGTGCTCGAAGGACAATCCTGCAGCAGGTGATCTTGCACAATTTCTTCTCCTTGAGGGTCTGGGGGCCCTATCCAGGAGTGTTTCCCCAAGGACGCACATTCTGCAGACTCCTTACTCTCTCTCTCCTCTTCAAGGGGGGCTGGTAAGGCCCTGGTCTCACACTGGAGCTTCTCTCCGTCTCTCCTGTGGCCCATTGGACCATCCCCTGCCCTGTCCTGCCCTGGCCACCCAAGGCTTTTGTGGGATGGCCAAGGAGACCCCAGGATGGATGTTCCTGCCTCACACCCTCTCCTTTCCCCTTTGTCACAGAAGAAGCAGTACTTGAACTCAAATTCAAGGATTTCTCCGTGTGATCCCACCAGCACTGAACTGGGATCTTGGAGGCCAGGGGCTCCAGGACCTGCCCCATAAAGCACAGACCATTTCTCCTCTGCTCTTTCCATCCACAGTGATACCTTGACCAGCCCCAGGTCATTTCCCACCAGCCTTAGCCCTTGTTCTGAGTATTCTGGCTGGCATGTGGGGATTCATCTGCATCATGAAAGACAGGAGCATCTCTATTGATTTGATGGGGGAGGGGGGTTGCCTTTTCTTGGGAAAAATTCCATCCTACTGGCTTGCCTTGTTGGAGGGTAAATGGTACGTGTGTGTGTGTGTGTGTGTAAGTGTGTGTGTAACCCTGCCCAGGACAGTCACTGGTCCCCTGTGATTGTGACTGAGCCCTGCACAGCCAGGACTGATGACTGTACTGGGGAGAGGAGCCCATCCATCCTGTGTGACCTGTGCAACTGAGGGTGCAGCCAAAAACGCACAGGGACCTCAGCCATGCAGTAGCACACAGAGCTGGGGGTCGGACGGAGGTGTCTCTCCCCCAGGCCTGTCTTGGAGAGGGTTTCCGCACTCATTCCTCAGCTGGTTTATCCTTTCTTGGCTGGAGGGGCTGTGTGTGCCGGGGGTGTGTGGCTGTGGCTGAGTGTCACGTATGAATCGTGTCTGCTCTGAGATCTCCAGTGCCTGCCCTGAAGCCTTCCACTGCTGCCATGGGTGAAGGGGCTCTGGGGGGACCAGGGTCACACCTGCCTTGCCTTTTGCCACCAGTTCCTTCCTGTGTGCAGGCTCGAAGTGCCTGTTTAATATTCCAGGGCTCAGTGGCCAGTCCTGGATGATGCTGAGCCTCTCTCGCTGCTGTGTCCAGGCTCTCACAGCCCACAGAGGGTGGGAGCTGATGCTGGGGCACTGAAGTCCAGTTTGAACTGAGGGTTTGAACTGAGGGATGTCCTGGTTTAGGAATAGTGTGCTCCAATTTAGTGTTCCCACTAAAACCATGCACTGCTCACGCCCCTGTCCCCTCCTCATCCCCAGCAGGGTGGAGAGGGGAATTGGAGACACAAAAGGTGGAGATCACGGGTTGAGATAAGAGCAATCTACTGAAAACAGCATTGAGATTAAAAACCAAACAGTAAAGCAGCAACAATATTAATAACAAAAGTATACAAAAGAGACAATGATTCACATGCAAAATGCTCCCTGTGGAGCCCATGACCTGGCTGCAGTCATGTTTTCCTGACCAGAACAGACCACTTCTCCCTGGAAGAGAAGAAATGGATTCTGCCCCTATGTATCTCAGTGGCATCAGGGTCCATTGTGCCCCAGTGTCAACTAAAGCCTTACACTCTTGTGGGTCTGCAGTGCCAGGCCTTTGCTTACACAGTCCAAGAGATCCGATTACCCCTCCCCACCTGGCTGGAGGCAGGGCCCCTCTAGTTCTCGTCATGGCACTTGTTGCTCACTTCTTGTAAATGTGAACTGAAGGTGCATTCAGGAGGATCAGAAGTGACATCAGCCCTTTTGTTCTGTCTGATCACGTGCCCACTGGAAACTGGAGCGGCATTTATCCTTTAAGAAAGGATAAAGCAGCATTTATGCTCCTTTCCTGTAGTTGTTTGTCCTCTCAACTCACTCACCCATGCTGCCGGGGCAGAGGTGGGTTTTCCATCCCACTTCCTCTTGTCCTCTCTGTGGTCATGCAGGTAAAACCATAGGTGGCCTTGTGGTGTGTCCCCTCTCTCTCAAGCAGGGGGGCAGTTGCTCCCCATAGCAGAGGCTCTGGTCCACACTGCTGTGACATGGGGCGTTTCCTCAGGCTGGTCCACAGTCCTAGACAATGTTTTTGAGTTGAGACACAGGTTAGTAGGAAGGAAAAGAGACGATTTTCATATTGCCAGAGTTGGGGAGTCACCTTTATCACTGTTCTCCTTCCATTGACATCAATGCCAATGAGTCTGTGCTCTGTACAAACCTCCACCACATGGATTGTGTACGCTGGACCTCATCTACATCTGCAGGGGACTGCTTGCTATTTGAATCCCTATGGGCTCCCTCCAACACAGCGAATTCCCTCAGGTCCTGGGTACCTTCTCCATGGCATTCCCTCTGCTTTGCTGCACTCCTAGATCCTCCTTGAGAGAATACCTTTCCCTCACATGTGACAGGAGTCACCTCCAGAGGCTGAGGGTTTCTGTCCTTTTCCCCATGCCCTTGTCAATGCCCACATGCCAGGACAGGATCCCAGATCCTTGGTTTCGCTGCTGTCTGCTTCCATAGCGTGGGCTGCAGTATTGGAGCAGTCAGGTCACCAGGGGCTCAACCCAGCTGGCAGCTGAAATCTCACATCTCACAGCTCACCTGGGGATAGGGATTGGGTGATTATCCCCAGCCCTGCCTCTTCCTCCAGCTGTGAGTGCTCTGCTTCCTCTTTATCCCTCTATGCAAACTGATTTGGTCTTGGATTTCTTCTGTATGGGGGTGACTGCTGCTGGCACGGGTTGTTCCTGTGGTACCGCTGCAGTTTGAGTGGTCATGGTGCCTGTTGCTCTGCTTTCCTCCTCCTCCCATGAGGGTTCTGTCCATTGAAAAACAGTGTCTGATAAATGCTAACCAGGGCCCAGCACACTGCAATAAGTCACTTCTCTCTGGAACTGCCACAGCATTCTCCTTGCAAATACTCTGTCACTTTTACAAGGTCTTGTACTTGTTCAGGGGGGAGCTTCCAAACCATTGAAGGAGAGAATTTCTTCCAAAAGNTTGCTCTGCTTTCCTCCTCCTCCCATGAGGGTTCTGTCCATTGAAAAACAGTGTCTGATAAATGCTAACCAGGGCCCAGCACACTGCAATAAGTCACTTCTCTCTGGAACTGCCACAGCATTCTCCTTGCAAATACTCTGTCACTTTTACAAGGTCTTGTACTTGTTCAGGGGGGAGCTTCCAAACCATTGAAGGAGAGAATTTCTTCCAAAAGTGGCTCATTTTCTCCCACATTCCATGCCAGTCATGACTATTCCCCCTCAGGGTAGATCTCTAAATAACCTCCCTAGAAATCTCTTTCTTGACTCCAAACATGATGTGGACCACACTGAGGAGACCTGGCAGATGGAGTAACAAAGAATATGATTTCCTTAACATCCAAAGGGAATTCAAATTTTCGAAAGTTGTTGTAACAGGCCTCGAGGAGAAAAAGTGGGTGAAAGACTGGGAAAAATCATCTTCCCCTGTTCCCTCCACAGGCTGGTTGTGATTGCTAATGGACTCCCAAAGATAGTGCCCAAGGTAAGGGTGGAAGAGCAACAAGGGAGACACATCCCAAANACGGGTTGAGATAAGAGCAATCTACTGAAAACAGCATTGAGATTAAAAACCAAACAGTAAAGCAGCAACAATATTAATAACAAAAGTATACAAAAGAGACAATGATTCACATGCAAAATGCTCCCTGTGGAGCCCATGACCTGGCTGCAGTCATGTTTTCCTGACCAGAACAGACCACTTCTCCCTGGAAGAGAAGAAATGGATTCTGCCCCTATGTATCTCAGTGGCATCAGGGTCCATTGTGCCCCAGTGTCAACTAAAGCCTTACACTCTTGTGGGTCTGCAGTGCCAGGCCTTTGCTTACACAGTCCAAGAGATCCGATTACCCCTCCCCACCTGGCTGGAGGCAGGGCCCCTCTAGTTCTCGTCATGGCACTTGTTGCTCACTTCTTGTAAATGTGAACTGAAGGTGCATTCAGGAGGATCAGAAGTGACATCAGCCCTTTTGTTCTGTCTGATCACGTGCCCACTGGAAACTGGAGCGGCATTTATCCTTTAAGAAAGGATAAAGCAGCATTTATGCTCCTTTCCTGTAGTTGTTTGTCCTCTCAACTCACTCACCCATGCTGCCGGGGCAGAGGTGGGTTTTCCATCCCACTTCCTCTTGTCCTCTCTGTGGTCATGCAGGTAAAACCATAGGTGGCCTTGTGGTGTGTCCCCTCTCTCTCAAGCAGGGGGGCAGTTGCTCCCCATAGCAGAGGCTCTGGTCCACACTGCTGTGACATGGGGCGTTTCCTCAGGCTGGTCCACAGTCCTAGACAATGTTTTTGAGTTGAGACACAGGTTAGTAGGAAGGAAAAGAGACGATTTTCATATTGCCAGAGTTGGGGAGTCACCTTTATCACTGTTCTCCTTCCATTGACATCAATGCCAATGAGTCTGTGCTCTGTACAAACCTCCACCACATGGATTGTGTACGCTGGACCTCATCTACATCTGCAGGGGACTGCTTGCTATTTGAATCCCTATGGGCTCCCTCCAACACAGCGAATTCCCTCAGGTCCTGGGTACCTTCTCCATGGCATTCCCTCTGCTTTGCTGCACTCCTAGATCCTCCTTGAGAGAATACCTTTCCCTCACATGTGACAGGAGTCACCTCCAGAGGCTGAGGGTTTCTGTCCTTTTCCCCATGCCCTTGTCAATGCCCACATGCCAGGACAGGATCCCAGATCCTTGGTTTCGCTGCTGTCTGCTTCCATAGCGTGGGCTGCAGTATTGGAGCAGTCAGGTCACCAGGGGCTCAACCCAGCTGGCAGCTGAAATCTCACATCTCACAGCTCACCTGGGGATAGGGATTGGGTGATTATCCCCAGCCCTGCCTCTTCCTCCAGCTGTGAGTGCTCTGCTTCCTCTTTATCCCTCTATGCAAACTGATTTGGTCTTGGATTTCTTCTGTATGGGGGTGACTGCTGCTGGCACGGGTTGTTCCTGTGGTACCGCTGCAGTTTGAGTGGTCATGGTGCCTGTTGCTCTGCTTTCCTCCTCCTCCCATGAGGGTTCTGTCCATTGAAAAACAGTGTCTGATAAATGCTAACCAGGGCCCAGCACACTGCAATAAGTCACTTCTCTCTGGAACTGCCACAGCATTCTCCTTGCAAATACTCTGTCACTTTTACAAGGTCTTGTACTTGTTCAGGGGGGAGCTTCCAAACCATTGAAGGAGAGAATTTCTTCCAAAAGTGGCTCATTTTCTCCCACATTCCATGCCAGTCATGACTATTCCCCCTCAGGGTAGATCTCTAAATAACCTCCCTAGAAATCTCTTTCTTGACTCCAAACATGATGTGGACCACACTGAGGAGACCTGGCAGATGGAGTAACAAAGAATATGATTTCCTTAACATCCAAAGGGAATTCAAATTTTCGAAAGTTGTTGTAACAGGCCTCGAGGAGAAAAAGTGGGTGAAAGACTGGGAAAAATCATCTTCCCCTGTTCCCTCCACAGGCTGGTTGTGATTGCTAATGGACTCCCAAAGATAGTGCCCAAGGTAAGGGTGGAAGAGCAACAAGGGAGACACATCCCAAATGACCCTTATTGCCCTTGATGTCATAAACTGATTCCCCGAGGTTCATCAACAGAGCAATCCTGATCCCTCTTCCTGCTCTGAGAAAGAGCACAGTGATGGGAACATACAGAAATACATACAGGGTTAGGTACCCACAGGAGCAGACCAAGCAACATTGTGACCAGTGACTGTACTTAATACAGAAAATGTTTAGATTAGATTTGTTTCCAGCCCACTCCGGCCAGATCTGTTGTTATCTCAACCGTTCAAGCCTTACCTTGGATGCCAAAATAGCTGTTGTGGTTTAAGAATGGTATTCCCCAATTTAGTTCTCCCACTAAAACCATGTGCTGCCCACTACCCTCCCACCCCCTTCCTTCCATCCTTCCCTGTGGTGAAATGGAGAGGAGAATTGGAGGCACAAAAGGTAAAAATCACCAGGTTGAGATAGGAACAATTTACTGGAAACAGCAATGAGATAAGAAAAATTAACAGCAACAATGTTAATAACAAAAGTGTACAAAAGAGAGAGCGAATCACATGCAAAATGCCCACTGCAGTGCACGCTACCCTGATTGGAAGAGATCCCTTCTCCCTGCCCCAGCAGTGATGAGGTGGTATAGAAGAACCTCTGGGTTCTGGCCATGTCCCCTCCTGTACGGCAAAAATTAACTCTTTCCTGGCTGGAACCAGGACAGGGGTGACTGTGATCCCATAGCTCTGTGTGGGTGTGTGTGAGTGTGTGTATGTCTCAGTAGCTGTGTGGGTTGATGTTTCTCATGCAAAAGAGTGTTTCTCATGCAGAAGAGCGTTTCTTGGGTGTTGATCTGGTTTAGCTACCTCACGGTGCAAGCTGGGTGCTGTCGTCATTGGGTTTCGTATTGGGGATGGGGTGGGGAGTTCGTGGTGTAAGACTTCTTTTCTCTTAATTATTATTATTATTGTTATGGTTTTGACACTTGAATTCATCCTGGGGACAGGTGGCCTCGCTCTCACCTTGCTGCATGTCTGAGCCACCCCTGATCCCCTCGCTGCCCTCTCTGGGCAGGGCAGAAGGGCAGCAGCATCCTGCTCCCCTGCACTGCCAGCTCCCACCTTTGCAGTGGGATCCCCCAGCGCAGTCGCAACACTGAGATTTTGCTCCCACTGCTAGTGGGATTCTTGGTCTGAGGCTCTGTGGTGTTGCCATTGGTTTTTGGTTGATTTGCAGCCTGGATGTGGTTCCCATCTTGTCCCTTGTAAGGGTGGAAAGGGAATTCTGAAGGGCTCAGCTTAGACTGTATTTCTCCCTGTGCTCTCACAGATGTTCTCTGTGGGTGCAATGAAGTTCTTGATTGGGAAATGTCTGTAAAGCACATTGCTGGAATGGGCTGGTTCTGGCCACCATTTCCCAGAGCCTGCTGCAGCTGCAGGGCAGCAGGGACCTGGTGCTGTAAAAACCTCTGCCCAAGCTGAGGATGGTCTGTGAGAAGCTGATTCTGGTGTGTGATGGTTGATTTTTCACTCCCAAAAAACGTAGCTGTGTCTAGATTCAGTCCCAGGCACTGGACATAAGCAAGGGTAGCCCTGGAGCCCTCAGTTCCTCCTGCCTGGGGCTGGGAGCTCA